>CM065719.1:82223845-82231345 GCA_033310375.1 Conus canariensis | reverse complement strand
TCTTTGTGAGTCACTGAGACAAAACTATGACAGTGTTCGATCAGTTGACCAGCGCTTGTTTTTAACTTCATTCCGTTCAGTTATCACCTCCATTGTCGATGTCAACAAGAGTCAAGTATTGCCTTTAAGGGGTGGATAACCCTGATGCGGCCTTCACGGTCGGCTCGTCCGCAAAGAGCATCTGTGGACTAAAAAAAAAAAAAAAAAAAAAAAAAAAAAAAAAAAAAAATCGGAGATCAGACAGACGAACAGGAAGGGATGTCATCGCTCTCTGTGCAAGTCAGCTGGGCACTGCAGTCATCCTGAAACTTTCTGTCTGGCGCAAGGCCCGCATACTTCCGATCATATACCCATACGCACGCACAACGTGCTCGTAATTATATTCGTGCACGCACAACGCGCTCATGTATACGCACAACGCGCTCATACACTCGCGCACGCACACGCGCGTGGGCGTACACACACACACACACACACACACACACACACACACACACACACACACACAAAACACATACACATAGACAGAAGAAGAAGAAGAAGAAGAAGAAGAAGAGGAAGAAGACGAAAGGGAAGGAGAAGGAGACGAAGAAGACGAAGGAAGAGAGGACAATGAAGAAGATGAAGAAAGAGAAGAAGAAGAAAAGGAAGAACAAGAAGAAAAAGGAGAGAGAGAGAGAGAGAGAGAGAGAGAGAGAGAGAGAGAGAGGGAGAGAGAGAGAGCAAGAGACAGAGCGAGAGCGAGAGAGAGAGAGAGAGAGGGAGAGAGAGAGAGAGAAAGAGAGAGAGACAGACAGACAGACAGACAGACAGACAGATAGACAGAGACAGAGACAGAGAAAGAGAGCTTTCAAACGATGATTACCCACAGACTCAGTCTGACCAGAAAAGCAGACAATTTACTCTTGAAATTCTGAATTCACAGGTGACCGGAACAGAAAACACATCATGTGACTCTTTGAGCTTCCGGTCTCCACCCTGACAACAATCTGACATGTGACTGTACAACAGCGCCCACACCACGTCAGGTACTCAGTCTGACATATGACAATGCAGCAATGCACATTTCAAGCCAAATGCAATCTTCTCACATAAAAAAAAACAATGCTATGATTTTAACACAAAGTTTATTTTCAACAAAACAAATGTGAAATTATGACAGACACAGGTAACGAGAGAGAGAGAGAGGTGGGGGGAGAGAAAGAGAGTGAGAGAGAGAGAGAGAGAGAGAGAGAGAGAGAGAGGGAGAGAGAGAGAGAAGCAGAAGAAGAAGAAGAAAAAAAAAAGAAAAAGAAACAAGAAGACGACGACGAAGAAAGAGAGAGGATGAGGATGATAATGAGGATGATAATGAGGATGATAATGAGGATGAGAAGGAGGATGATAATGAGGATGATAATGAGGATGATAATGAGGATGATAATGAGGATGAGGAGGATGATAATGAGGACGATAATGAGGATGATAGTGAGGATGATAATGAGGATGATAATGAGGACGATAATGAGGATGATAGTGAGGATGATAATGAGGATGATAATGAGGATGATAGTGAGGATGATAATGAGGATGATAATGAGGATGATAATGAGGATGAGAAGGAGGATGATAATGAGGACGATAATGAGGACGATAATGAGGATGATAGTGAGGATGATAGTGAGGATGATAATGAGGATGATAATGAGGATGAGAAGGAGGATGATAATGAGGACGATAATGAGGATGATAATGAGGATGATAGTGAGGATGATAATGAGGATGATAATGAGGATGAGAAGGAGGCAGATTCAGAGGAAACACAAGTCTCACATTGTCAAATAATCTTCATTGAGAACACGCACTAACTACCCACCATTGATCCTGTTGAAAAATCCTACTCATTTGAACGTACTGACCACCAGTTGTTGATCCTACTCAACAATGACCACATCAGCACACTCCGTCACCCACTGACAACAAGAACGCTTGAACAATCACATGATCTTAAAAAAAAAAAGGATCGAACATATGAACTCGAAAACACAGATTCTGAAACGAAAATAAAACCGATACTGTCACATGTCAAGTCTATCGTCACAGTCAAGAATGAATATATCAGAAATCGACAAAGTTTCCAAAGTGTATAAGTATGGACATCTATAATGATACATATAACATACTCCCCCCCCCCCCCTACTCACTCAGCTTAATGCTCCACCCGCTCAATACTCAACCTGCTCGTTACTCCCCATTCTTGCCGATGCTCAGTACTCCCTCTGACCCATAGTCCCCCTGTCTAACATTCCCCCATGCATGACATCCTCCCCCCCCCCCCCCCGCACCCCCCTGCATGATATTCTCCCTGTTCGGTACTCACCCGCCCACAACAGAAAGCAGGCCTTTTTCTGGGGGAAGATGGGGGTACAAAAGGAAATCTTTCCCAAACCACAGATGAAGACCACGCGCGCGCGCACACGCTCACACCCAAAGACACACATGCCTTGGACAAGCAGGGGTTGGGGGGTGGAGGAGGGGGAGGTGGGCAGTATTGAACAGGGGGAGTATCGAACAGGTGGAATATTGAGCACAGGATCTTTCAATACGGGTGGAATATCGGGCTGACCCCACACACACAACAGTAGAAGCAACCAAAGTAAACAACACTCAGAAAACATATCATGCGAATAACATTACAATGGTCGAGCGTTAGCCGTGACACAGTTACACCGAATCACACCAGATGACTTGGATCCCATCTGAAGCAGCAATTTGGACTTGGATCGTCCGACACACAGTGCCAATCCATCCATTATTGCCAACCATCTGCTGACACACGATCACACTCGGCACGCGTCAGTACTGTACACATTGAAATGGTACGTGTTCAACAGAAATCAGAGCTTAGATCGATTATGTACAAATCTACAGCCAACATGCCTACATTTGAAACAAAAGTAATGAAACTATGAATACAAATCGTGAAATACAGTCTCTTATTAGCATCAATTGTCCAAGCATACTTTACATTCACAATGTTTTCTGACATTGAAAAGAGAGAGAATGAAAAACAATACAGTGTGATCGTATGTGTATTAACGTTGAAACACATGGCTTGTGCTTTTTTCCATTGATTGTAGTCATTGTGTGCACATGGTGTCCAAGAAAATATGAATGTTAGACCGGTGTTACACGGCATGAACACTTACGCGTCAAACACTACCAAGGGATGTAATATAACAGGGTTATTGATAGGAGGCGCTTACTTCCAAACCCCACCAGATAGTCTCTCTTTGAGACAGCTTTCTGTCAAAAGATTAAGGTCCAATAGATTTAAGCAGGAAAAGAATTGTCAACGTGTGTGCTAATTTGGCATTTATATAGAACAGGATGGTGTTTTTTCAGCTGAATTCTATTTGAACCTGAATGAAATGAAATTACAGGGGGAGAGAATCATGCATGAAGGCGAGTGAACGAACGGTTCTGCGTAGAGTAAATCTGATGTGTTAGACCGGCATATGTGTGCATACAGTTTTTCTGTGCCATAGTCAGACCACCACCAAAACAACGACAACAACAAATTTACCTGTCCACTGTCAATGCTGAATGTACCGTGTTAAGTCTGTATCTGTGGGCACCAATATACAAGGTACAGTTTGGGTGACTATCTAACGCCCCTCCAGCCCCTTCCCTGTCAGTAAAATGTTACATATGAAGTCCTGAGTGATCACATAGACGGACGATAACAATGGGAAGGGGCCTAACTGACTGGTGAGATATTCGAGTCAGGGACAGCTCAGAGGCCTTAAATGTATTAGGTAACAATATTTAACTATATATTTTATCCCTTTCACGTTGTTATCTTCTCTTAGTCCTTAGCCGGTGTTGAGCAGTATAGGTCAGGACTGAACATCAGAGAAACAGAGTGAAGAAAAATGACGATGTCTGGACTGAAAGTCAAAGAGAGGCAGAGTAGATTTAACAGCTCCATACTGACGGGAATAGGCAGCTGCAGAAGGATCTGAATGGCCAGCGGCTGTCATGGCCTTTCACTTTCATTCAGCAAGGATGCCAACTGGGCTGGCTTCCTCCGGTTCCCATACAAGAACGCATGGATTCACACTTATTAGTGTCAACGCTTTGTTATTTTGCATTTAATTTTTTTTCCCATGACAACTTATCCAGCGTACGTGTATAGCAAACATTAGCATGGGCTACCTCGTTTACTTACTGCTGTTTGATTCGTTCGCTTTTTAACGAAAACAAGAATCCAGTGCACGGCCTTCCTGAATCTCGGAACTGCAATCAAGTGTACATGAATGAACATCAAAGACTTGCGGTTAGGGGATGTCTGGTAGCACACTAGTAACCCCCCCCCCCGCCCTTTCCCCCATTTCCCTTCCCCCGCCCCCTTTTACATCCCCCCTCCTCCCTAAGTTCACAGTCAGACGCCGGTGCCCAACTTAAACAGTTGAGTTTCACAGCCTATCATTAACGTGATCGTCGTTCTGGTGGGTTTAGTGTGGTCTTTGATCCCCCCCCCCCCCATCCCATTCATCCTCCCTTTGGGTGGGGATGTAAACGCCTTCTGTCAAAATCATTTTGTTGGGTGCAGACGTTGACCCTGAAGATGAAGGAACCAACCCACTCTAACAGTCCCCATGGGAGCGATGTACCTGGCAACCAAACCAGCTCACTGAGTGATTTTATGTCATTATTTGTGACGCTAAATACCTCACAGTAAAAGCATCCATAAATTATGACCTGGATACGACCCGGCTCCCCTTACAGCGTGAGGAGTTCTGGGCCAAAACACTTGCCTGAGCGAGCAAGGAAGGTGGAAGATGGGTGGGGGTGGGGGCTTCTTCTTCTTCTTCCGTTTAGACCCACCGCTGTCAAACGTTCCAAGGAAATTCTTCCTACTTTTCCACGACAAATAACCTATGCAATATACCTGATATATCTGTGTATACATATCCGTAATCATATGCAAACTCGAAACGCAACGCATACGTGTTTAGACTTCGGTTCAGTTAGGTAATCTCTCTCTCTCTCTCTCTCTCTCTCTCTCTCTCTCTCTCTCTCTCTCTCACACACACACACACACAACAGCACTGGGTGAACTCCCGCAAGATAAAGCACAAAGGACGCCGGCTGACAGCCCAGGGTGCATTTCTCGGCCCTAACCGAACGCTGTGTGGTATGCGGCGATCGGCGGAGACAAGACATCACAAACGCTTCGCATGGCTGACTGCTACCGTTGGGCCAGGTGGCGCGTCTGATCTGATCACCATGGTGGACCTGCCCGGTGCGTTTTCCTGGTTGACTGAAAGGGCATGAGGAACCTGTTTTCTGGAAGCTGAAGGTAAACACCACGCTGCTGTGCATCTTCCATACTGACACGTCAGCCTAGTTGACGTAACATCGGCCGCCAGTTACATCTTAATGTCTTCGCTTCTCCTACCACAAACACCGCTGTGTAATACACAAGGCTGCCTGCTCATTTTCGTGACAGCCTCCTCACCCTGCGCTACGTTGACAGCATGTTTGCTACCGCTTCTTCCCCGCCTTGTGTTTCTCCCCATTTCCACCCTCCTGCGCACTGCGTAGCGTCTTTGTGTTTACCCCCATTTCCACCCTCCTGCGCACTGCGTAGCGTCCTTGTGTTTACCCCCATTTCCACCCTCCTGCGCACTGCGTAGCGTCCTTGTGTTTACCCCCATTTCCACCCTCCTGCACACTACGTAGCGTCCTTGTGTTTCTCCCCATTTCCACCCTCCTGCGCACTGCGTAGCGTCCTTATGTTTACCCCCATTTCCACCCTCGTGCGCACTGCGTAGCGACTAGTGTTTACCCCCATTTCCACCCTCCTGCGCACTGCGAAGCGTCCTTGTCTTTACCCCCATTTCCACCCTCCTGCGCACTGCGTAGCGTCTTTGTGTTTCTCCCCATTTCTACCCTCCTGCGCACTGCGTAGCGTCCTTATGTTTACCCCCATTTCCACCCTCCTGCGCACTGCGTAGCGACTTGTGTTTACCCCTATTTCCACCCTCCTGCGCACTGCGTAGCAACTTGTGTTTACTCCCATTTCCACCCTCCTGCGCACTGCGTAGCGTCCTTATGTTTACCCCCATTTCCACCCTCGTGCGCACTGCGTAGCGACTAGTGTTTACCCCCATTTCCACCCTCCTGCGCACTGCGAAGCGTCCTTGTCTTTACCCCCATTTCCACCCTCCTGCGCACTGCGTAGCGTCCTTGTGTTTCTCCCCATTTCTACCCTCCTGCGCACTGCGTAGCGTCCTTATGTTTACCCCCATTTCCACCCTCCTGCGCACTGCGTAGCGACTTGTGTTTACCCCTATTTCCACCCTCCTGCGCACTGCGTAGCAACTTGTGTTTACTCCCATTTCCACCCTCCTGCGCACTGCATAGCGTCCTTGTGTTTACCCCTATTTCCACCCTCCTGCGTACTGCGTAGCGTCCTTGTGTTTACCCCTATTTCCACCCTCCTGCGCAC
This sequence comes from Conus canariensis, assembly GCA_033310375.1. Taxonomy (NCBI): domain Eukaryota; kingdom Metazoa; phylum Mollusca; class Gastropoda; order Neogastropoda; family Conidae; genus Conus; species Conus canariensis. The sequence goes on along the minus strand of CM065719.1, from coordinate 82,224,849 downwards.
TGCGTAGCGTCCTTGTGTTTACCCCCATTTCCACCCTCCTGCGCACTGCGTAGCGACTTGTGTTTCTCCCCATTTCCACCCTCCTGCGCACTGCGTAGCGTCCTTATGTTTACCCCCATTTCCACCCTCCTGCGCACTGCGTAGCGACTTGTGTTTACCCCCATTTCCACCCTCTTGCGCACTGCGTAGCAACTTGTGTTTACCCCCATTTCCACCCTCCTGCGCACTGCGTAGCGTCCTTGTGTTTACCCCCATTTCCACCCTCCTGCGTACTGCGTAGCGTCCTTGTGTCTACCCCTATTTCCACCCTCCTGCGCACTGCGTAGCGTCCTTGTGTTTACCCCCATTTCTACCCTCCTGCGCACTGCGTAGCGACTTGTGTTTCTCCCCATTTCCACCCCCCTGCGCACTGCGTAGCGTCCTTGTGTTTACCCCCATTTCTACCCTCCTGCGCACTGCGTAGCGACTTGTGTTTCTCCCCATTTCCACCCTCCTGCGCACTGCGTAGCGTCCTTGTGTTTACCCCCATTTCTACCCTCCTGCGCACTGCGTAGCGTCCTTGTGTTTCTCCCCATTTCCACCCCCCTGCGCACCCGCGAAGCGTCCTTGTGTTTACCCCCATTTCCACCCTCCTGCGCACCCGCGAAGCGTCCTTGTGTTTACCCCCATTTCCACCCTCCTGCGCACTGCGTAGCGTCCTTGTGTTTGCTTCCGTTTCTTCCCCGCCTTGTGTTTACCCCCATTTCCACCCTCCTGCGCACTGCGTAGCGTCCTTGTGTTTGCTTCCGTTTCTTCGCCGCCTTGTGTTTACCCCCATTTCCACCCTCCTGCGCACTGCGTAGCGTCCTTGTGTTTGCTTCCGTTTCTTCCCCGCCTTGTGTTTACCCCCATTTCCACCCTCCTGCGCACTGCGTAGCGTCCTTGTGTTTGCTTCCGTTTCTTCCCCGCCTTGTGTTTACCCCCATTTCCACCCTCCTGCGCACTGCGTAGCGTCCTTGTGTTTG
>CM065719.1:82203845-82218845 GCA_033310375.1 Conus canariensis | reverse complement strand
TTCTGATATGGCCGTTTGTGGTTGGTTAGGTCCTGATATGGCCGTTTGTGGTTGGTTAGGTCCTGATATGGCCGTTTGTAGTTGGTTAGGTCCTGATATGGCCGTTTGTGGTTGGTTAGGTCCTGATATGGCCGTTTGTGGTTGGTTAGGTCCTGATATGGCCGTTTGTGGTTGGTTAGGTCCTGATATGGCCGTTTGTGGTTGGTTAGGTCCTGATATGGCCGTTTGTGGTTGGTTAGGTCCTGATATGGCCGTTTGTGGTTGGTTAGGTCCTGATATGGCCGTTTGTGGTTGGTTAGTCCTGATATGGCCGTTTGTGGTTGGTTAGAGTATAAGCCACAAGAATGGAACTGAACTGAACTGCAAGTGAACCAGAACACACAGATATACATATATGATAAACTAATGCACCATTCCAGCAACTTACAGAGCAGCTTGGTTTATTGTAATTTAGTCCCTTGCGGATTCATTCCAAGAACTGGCCCTCAGCACTTGTGTCTTAAGAGGTTATCTTTTTTTTTATATTTTCTACTTTTCACAACAAAATGTAGCTTGTTTTGCTCTTTCATGATTTTCTTTTGCTTCTTAGGTGGCACCTTTGTTTTTTTTTGTTGAAAACTCAACAAACACACTACGGTATTGCACACCAGCCTTTTTCTGGAATAGCATTCTTCTTAAAACCAAAAAGGCAGAGGAATCAAGGTACCATTTTCCCGGTTACTGAGGAGAAATAATCAGATTTCAAAATACGGTATCTGACCAGGTGTTACATGTTAGTGAGTTTCTACTTCGTTGGAGATTGTCTCTCTCTTGGAGACTATAAACGTGCTGAAGGCTCATTTTGAGGAACATTTCGTATTCCCCATTCACCCACTCAAGCACATATTAGGCAGAATTATCTACCACTGCAAATATGAACGCTTATCTTCCCCTATTTCTTCAATCTATAACATAAGAGCAAGCTTTGATTATAATTAAATATTTGTTTGTTTATAACTGAAAATATATATAGAGAGGAGGGAGGGAAGGAAGGAAGGGTGGAATAAAATGCCGACGAAAATTCCCATCTTAAAAAAGACTGGTCTGCCGAAACACCAGTTTGCGTGCCAGGCGCTGGGAGATGGAAATCAGTGTCTAACAGCAAGCTTTATGCTCTAGCTCGGCACCGTTTTCTTACTGAATGCCAGACAACATCACTTATACTGGACAGGTCTCACGGGGCAATAGCTGGCTTGATGTTTAACTGCGAACACCTATACGAAGTAGCATCCAGCACTACACGCCAAGCCCTGCAGGGGAAAAGAAAGAGAGGCGGACCTCGCAGCAGCTGGAGGCAGCTACAGATGTACAGAGAACCAACTGGACAGGCATCCAGCGAGAACGCCTGCTGTCGATGGCCTATGGCTCGCCCTTCAGTTACAAAAAAGTAAACTTATACGAAATGACGTTGGTCTGTGTGGCTCGGTGTTTTGACGCCACACCAACGCCCTCACACTTTCCTATTTAACTCGGGTTTTTAACGCCATGCCAAAGCCCTCTCACGTCACTTTTAGTATTGAACTCTGTATTAAGCCATACCAGCATCCTCTCACGTTAGTATTGAACTCTGTATTAAGCCATACCAGCGTCCTCTCACGTTAGTATTGAACTCTGTATTAAGCCATACTACTGTCATCTCACGTCAGTATGTAACTCTGTATTAAGCTATACTAATGTCCTCTCACATTTGCATTTAACTCTGTATTAAGTCATACTAACGCCATCTCACGTTAGTATTTAACTCTGTATTAGGCCATACTACTGTCCTCTCACGTTAGTATTTAATTATGTCATACTAATGTCTTCTCACGTTAGTATTCAACTCTGTATTAAGTCATACTTATGTCATCTCACGTTAGTATTGAACTCTGTATTAAGCCATACCAACGTCCTCTCACGTTAGTATTTAATTCTGTATTAAGCCATATTACTGACCTCTCACGTTAGTGTTCGGCTCGGATTTTAACGCCATGCAGTTGGCCTGTCACGTCTCTACGTAGATCGGTATTCAATGCCGTTCTAATGACCTCTCACGTCAGTACTTATCTCGCTTTTTAACGCCACGCCAATGTCGTCACACTTAGGCACTTATTTCGGTATTTAATGCCATACTAATGCCCTATCACTTTAGTATTTACCTCGATTTTACCGCTATACAACCGTCCTCTTACGTTCGTATTTAGCTCTGTGTCTAAGCCATGCTGACGCCCTCTAACGTTAGTATTTACCTAGGTTTTTAACGCCGGACCAACATCATATCACGTCAGTGTTTACGACTATTTTTAACGCAACATCAATCTCCTATTACTTAGTATTTAGCTCGATTTTAACGCTATACCACCGTCCTCTTACATTCGTATTTAGCTCTGTTTTAACCTCGTTTTTTTTTTCACGCCGAACCAACATCATTTCACGTTAGTACTTACTTCTGTTTTTAACGCAACTTCAATCTCCTCTTACTTAGTATTTAGCTCGGTTTTTAACGCCGTAGCAATGCTCTTTCACATCAGCATGGAGATCGGTATGTAATGCTGTACTAGCGTCATCTCACGTTAGTATCTTCCTCGGTTTTTAACGCCACACCAACGTCCTCTCACGTTAGTATTTAGTTCGGTATTTACCGTCATTGATACTGTCCTCAAGCTAAGCATTGAGTGATTACCTCGGTTTTTAACAGCGTACTAATGTCTCCTCCTTTAGTATCTAGCTCGTTATTTAACGCTGTCAGTGTCCTCTCACTTCGTATTTAGCTCGAAATTTAGCGGCATACAAATGTTCTCTTAAGTGAGTTCTTTTTAAAAAAAAAAATTTTTTTTTTTAGCTCGGTATATAAGGCCCTGTCAATGTCTTCTCACGTCAGTATTGAGCTCCGTGTTTAACGCACACAAACGTTCTCTTAATCAAGTAATTAGCTCTGTATTTAACGCTATGCCGATGTCCGCTCACATCAGTACTTAGCTTCGTTTTTAATGCCATTCCAATATCCTCTCACGTCGGGAGATGGCTCGGTATATAACACCAGACCAACGTCCTCTATTCTTTATTCTAACAAACTACTCACACAGATGTCCGTAGAGCGGCAACAACAAATAAGAAACAACAAAAACACTTTGATCCATTTTGACTTTTTTTGCAAACAAGCTTTCTTACATGGTTTGCAGTTCAGTTTGCTAATAGTAACAAAGCAACTGGTGCCGTGGTTAATATCGTGAACGAGGCCTGGGAGATCGTGGGTTCGATCCCACTAGAAGTCTATATCTGTGGGATATTTCGGCCTGGGTAGCTCCTACCCAAAGCTAAGGTTGCTATGGGCTCCAGTTGGAAGACTTGAACCACGAAGTCGAATTTCATCCACATAACAGATGCTTCTCTTAGAGTATTGCTCAATATTTTTCTGACCAGCACTACATGTGTCTGTATCTGTAAGGCCTGAAAAAAAAACGTCGGGATATATGACGAAAGTAAACGTGGAGTACAGCCTATCATCAGTCTCAGACTGGAAAGTCTCCGACCAGAAAGGAACTCCATGGTATCATCTTCCTCATTCTGATCGATCATCACAGACAGAGAAGGACCCCAGGCCTGTGGCCATTCATGCCCTGCTGTGGCAGTGGACAGGGAAGGTAGACACCGAAAACGAATGGTGACAGAGCAAATGAATTCCCTTCCGTTTACAGACCTTCATCCAGAAAGTGGTGAATTCTATCGGTTTAGCGAGCTTCATCTAGACTGTGGTGAATTCTGTCCTGTTTACAGACCTTCATCCAGAAAGTTGTCAGTTCTGTTTACAGATCTTCATTCAGAAAGTGACGAATTCTGTCTTCTTTACAGACCTCCATCCAAAAAGTGGTGAATTCTGTCCTGTTTACAGAGCTCCATCCAGAAAATGATGAATTCTATCTTGTTTACAGCCCTTCAACCAGAACGTTGTAGATCTGTCCCGTTTAGAGTCCTTCAAACAGAAAGTTATCGCTACTGTTCTGTTTACAGATCTTCACACAGAAAGTGATGAATTTCATCTTGTTTACAGACCTCCATTCAGAAAGTGGTGAATTCTGTCTTATTTACAGACTTCCATTCAGAAAGTGATGAATTCTGTCTTGTTTACAGACCTCCATCCAGAAAGTGATGAATTCTGTTTTGTTTACAGACCTCCATCCAGAAAGTGATGAATTCTGTCTTGTTTACAGACCTCCATCCAGAAAGTGATGAATTCTGTTTTGTTTACAGACCTCCATCCAGAAAGTGATGAATTCTGCCTGTTTACAGATCTCCATTCAGAAAGTGATGAATTCTGTCTTGTTTACAGACCTCCATCCAGAAAGTGATGAACTCTGTCTTGTTTACAGACCTCCATCCAGAAAGTGGTGCATTCCATCAAGTTTACATACTCCATCCAGGAAGTGGTGAATTCAGCCCTGTTTAGACTTCAATTCAGAAAGTGATGAATTCAGCCCTGTTTACAGACTTCAATTCAGAAAGTGGTGAATTCTGTCTTGTTTACATACCTCCATCCAGGAGGTGGTGAATTCAGCCCTGTTTACAGACTTCAATTCAGAAAGTGGTGCATTCTGTCCTGTTCATTGATTTTCACCCAGAAACGTTGATGATGAGTCGCTTGGCGCTGCGCTGAACTGTCATTCTCAGCGTCAGTGGACAAGGTGGGTCCATTCCTCTCTTTTCAGAGAACCAATCTTTAACCGCTGCGTGTTAGACATTCAGTTTTCTTGTGACACAGTGCACCGGCCTGTTCTACTTCTGATCGTGATCAAGAGTTAAATGAACCGGTACAGGCAAACTATCAGACCTCATCTACCCTTCCAGAAAGTCAGAGCAATAGCTGGAGAGTGAGTGACAGTCGGAACAGGTGATCATCATACAATACATAGCAGTGAAAGATCGTCTTATTTTCTTCGTGTCGACAGCGGGATGGGTATGGTGAAACATCAAGCCCTGAATCCTCAACCTTCAAACACTAAGACTGATACTCAGACGAAAGGACCTTCAGTGGGTTTACGTTCATCGCAGGGCTCAAGGGAGACAACTCGCCTGGCTATGCTCTGTAAGATCCCCGACTTCGTTTCCAGTGAAGACCTGAAGAGCAGCCTCAAGCCGCCTCCGCCACGACATAGCCGAGGACATGATCAGCTCTTCCTCCAGCCGTACTGTAGAACCAATACCAGCTGTTCTCTCTCCCGCCAGGAACAACCCAAGACTGGAACGAGCTGCCCCAGGAAGTCGTTGAGGCCCAGACCGTCGAGACCTGTTTGTCAAGGGCTGCCCAAATTCACTGAGACTGGTGTCCCCTTTCGCAGACAACGCAGCAAGTGACGTGATGATCGACACGATGATAGCGGTCACTCTGAAGGAGGAAAGAGAGACAACTCGGTGCGGAAATTCGCGACACTGTGACGAGAAGAGACAAACGTGTGCAATGAGTGTCAGGTCACGCTATGAATACCAACCAGTCCACGCGGAATTGTCGTCACGTCACCAGGTACGGGCGCGTTAGCGTCCCCCCCCCCCCCCCCCCCCCACACACACACACACACACTCCCTGCAAACACTCTTACACACATAATTTGTCATGGATGCGCGCACGCACATACATACTCACACACACACACTCAAAGAGAGAGAGAGAGAGAGAGAGAGAGAGAGAGAGAGAGAGAGAGAGAGAGAGACTAGTCACGGAGAGATAAGCGACAATGTCGATGGTAGAGCGTCTGACTGCAGCGATCCAGGGCAGGTGGAGGTTGGAGGGAGGTGGGAATGAAGGTGGTCGGGAGGAACACGTCTCCGAACCAGTCAGTTCTGTGACCGGCACCAGCAGCTTGATTTCTCTCCGAACTGACCAGTATCTTCTGCTGGCCGTGGTCAGTGAGTGTGCCCACTGCAGTTAGTGTGTAATGAAACAACCACTGAACTCATCTGTTGTTTTTTTCATGTCCCCACTATGAAAGCTTTAGTTCCGAAGAGTGTGTGGCGATTTTAGAACTTAGGATTATTTCACACAAAAACCTGATTTTCAAGTGCGGGTGGCAGTGGTAGACATTCAGTGTCTCAAACAGCAAAACGGGAGAAAATGTTAATGATAGTGTATTTCAACGATGACCATCTTCAATGGCAAAACAGCCACGCCAAATGCGGAAGGAGAAAATAGGTGTGAGGGGGTAAGGGCCGGGGGGTGGGGGGGGGGGGGGTGGGGGAGGGGGGAGTGGGCGGGGGGGGGGAGTGGGCGGGGGGGGGGGGGATGGCGTGATAGGATTTGACGGGTGGGGGTTCCTATCTACCACGACACAGACATTTTCAGAACGACACGTAAAAAGGGGCAGTGTACATAGCTAACCTGGACGTAGGTTGTCCGGGGGGGGGGGGATGGACCTCTCTACGTGCGTGACTTGGAACAAGGTGATCTAACCGCTGAGCCCATCTACAGCCGACAGAACAATTCAGTTCGGTTCTCACTGCCCACCCACAACGTGGAGAGCGAGTGGGGTGGGGTGGGGTGGTGGTGTGGTGGGAGGTTAGGATAGTAACGGCTGAGTGGTCCAGCAGTGACGATTGGATTGTGTGGCTGAAGCGGGGAAAAGCAGGGATGTTAAGACGGCAGTGGCTGAGTGGTCCTGACACTTCTTTAGGGAGGATACAGGTAGGACATGGGGATGTTGGGGCAACAGTGGCTGAGTGGTCCTGACACTTCTTTAGGAGGATACAGGTAGGACATGGGGGATGTTGGGGCAACAGTGCTGAGTGGTCTGACACTTCTTACGAGATACAGGAAGGACCGGGATGTTGGGCAACACTTCTTTAGGAGGATACAGGTAGGACATGGGGGATGTTGGGGCAACAGTGGCTGAGTGGTCCTGACACTTCTTTACGGAGGATACAGGTAGGACAGGGGGATGTTGGGGCAACAGTGGCTGAGTGGTCCTGCACTGACAATTGCAGTGGTGGATGAGCTTGAATGTAGGGATGTTATGAGGGATGACAGGTAGGAAACTGGGGGTTGGGGCAACACTTCTTTAGGGAGGATACAGGTAGGACATGGGGGATGTTGGGGCAACAGTGGCTGAGTGGTCCTGCACTGACAATTACGAGTGGGTGGATGAAGCTTGGAAAGGTAGGGATGTTATGATGGGAGTGGCTGAGTGGACCTGCAGTGAAAGCTGGGGGTAGAACAGGTGCGAAATGGGTATGGGAGCAGAAGTAGTAAAACAGCGGTGGCTGAGTAGTTCGGCGGTGAACATGGGGGAAAGGCGTGTGTGTGTGTGTGGTGTGTGTGTGTGTGTGTTGTGTGTGTGTGTGTGTGTGTGTGTGTGTGTGTATGTGTGCGTGCGTGCGTGCGTGCGTGTATGTGTGTGTGTGTGTGTGTGTTGTGTGTGTGTGTGTGTGTGTGTGTACATGGAAAGATATGGGGTGGGTAGGGGAATTAGGACAGCAAGTAGCCAGATGGGGTCTTGCAGTGATAGCTTGGACAGGGTGGGGTTCAGGGGAGAAAGGAGAGAGAGGTTGGCCGTTGAACGGTCCGGCAATGAAGTGTAGGGAGGAAGGGGCTGGGATGGGAAAGGGCAGAGCTATTAAGACAACAGCAATGAAAATGCTCCAGGAGTGACGGTTGTAGAACGAAGGTGAAGATAGGGGTTTGATCGTAGGGGGGAGTGTTCGAACAACGGTGACCCAGTTCTCCTGCAGTGTCCAGCGTATGAGAGAAAGATGTTAGAACGAAGGGTAGAGCCAGGGTATTAGGACGACGGTGGCTGAGCGGATGGGAGAGCGGAGGGTAGAGCCAGGGTATTAGGACGACGGTAGCTGAGCGGATGGGGGAGTGGAAAGGTAGAGCCAGGGTATTAGGACGACGGTAGCTGAGCGGATGGGAGAGCGGAGGGTAGAGCCAGGGTATTAGGACGACGGTGCTGAGCGGATGGGAGAGCGGAGGGTAGAGCCAGGGTATTAGGACGACGGTGGCTGAGCGGATGGGAGAGCGGAGGGTAGAGCCAGGGTATTAGGACGACGGTAGCTGAGCGGATGGGGAGTGGAAAGGTAGAGCCAGGGTATTAGGACGACGGTAGCTGAGCGGATGGGAGAGCGGAGGGTAGAGCCAGGGTATTAGGACGACGGTAGCTGAGCGGATGGGGGAGTGGAAAGGTAGAGCCAGGGTATTAGGACGACGGTAGCTGAGCGGATGGGGGAGTGGAAAGGTAGAGCCAGGGTATTAGGACGACGGTAGCTGAGCGGATGGGGGAGTGGAAAGGTAGAGCCAGGGTATTAGGACGACGGTGGCTGAGCGGATGGGGGAGTGGAAAGGTAGAGCCAGGGTATTAGGACGACGGTAGCTGAGCGGATGGGGGAGTGGAAAGGTAGAGCCAGGGTATTAGGACGACGGTAGCTGAGCGGATGGGGGAGTGGAAAGGTAGAGCCAGGGTATTAGGACGACGGTGGCTGAGCGGATGGGAGAGCGGAGGGTAGAGCCAGGGTATTAGGACGACGGTAGCTGAGCGGATGGGGGAGTGGAAAGGTAGAGCCAGGGTATTAGGACGACGGTAGCTGAGCGGATGGGGGAGTGGAAAGGTAGAGCCAGGGTATTAGGACGACGGTGGCTGAGCGGATGGGGGAGTGGAAAGGTAGAGCCAGGGTATTAGGACGACGGTGGCTGAGCGGATGGGGGAGTGGAAAGGTAGAGCCAGGGTATTAGGACGACGGTAGCTGAGCGGATGGGGGAGTGGAAAGGTAGAGCCAGGGTATTAGGACGACGGTGGTTGAACGGGCGGGAGAGTGGAAAGGTGGTAGAGCCAGGGTATTAGGACGACGGTGGCTGAGCGGTCCTGCAGTGCCGTGTGTGCGAGGCCCCGGCGGGCGGGCGGCAGGGATGGGGGTGGGGGGTCAGTCAGAGGTGCTGGCTGCCGTTGTGGTCCAGCTCGGTGGACTGGGTGAGGGGCAGGCGGGGCTGCACGCGCAGCTTGCCGTGGCCGTATGTGCTCTCCTGCAGCAGCTGGCTGCGCTCCACACGGCTGCAGCGGAACACGCTGCGGAACTCCTTCTTGAACTTGGCTGTCACACAGACAGACAGACACACACACACACCGACGTAGACACACAGATACACGCACGCATATTCGCATACACACACATGCACGCACGCATACATGTACGCATGTACACACACATATACACACGCACAGACATGCACGCATACACGCAAGCACGCACGCGCGCACGTATGCAACACACACACACACACACACACACACACCACACACACACGCACATACACAAACCCACACGCACGCATGTACGCATACACACACGGACACATACATACACACGTACAAGCACGCACTCACATACACACACACATACATGCACGCACCACACACATAAATACGCACACACACGCACGTGTACACGTACACGTACACACACACACCACACACACACACACACACACACACAACACACACACAACACACACACACACACACACAATTTTGATTAATAAATTGAAACTTAATACCTTTAAAACAAACTTCTCTAATAATCTTGAATGCATATGTGATCCCCCTTCCCTAGCACTTAAAAAAACAAAACTTATTTTTTCTATTGCAGGCATTTGAAATCAGTTTTACCTGCTTTGACAAAGTCTTCCTTAGATGGGGTTTGAAAGAACCCAGTTTCAATCTGTGACATTGCTTTAGCACTAGCTCGAAACATCTGTAGTGGGTCTCTGTTGTTCTACATTTGTTTGTAATGTTATGTTAATTCGATAGTTGCATATTTCTTACTGTTACCTGCATCTGAATTTTATTCCTCCATCTTCTCTCCACACACACACACACACACACACACACACACACACAGAGGGCACGCACGCACCACCGCAACGCACGCACGCACGCACATACACACACACACTTCGAAAATGTAATTTGCAGACACGACTCAAACAACAGCATCTCCTTTTGATTGAAAAGGAAAGAGGACCCACAAAATATGTTCTGATCTTCCTAGTTGTAACAGACTAAATCAATGACATGGAATGTAACGTTGTTTGTGGGCTTGAGAACTTTCAATACTATCAGTGGCGCCAGTTCTGTCCAATTCACTCGGCGGCGCACAGAAACTACGATTTTCGCTGACAAAACTAAAGCAGTAAACAATACAAAAGTAAAAAAATACCCCCCCCCTCCCCGCCCGCGTCTGAAAAAAATCACATTCGCTAATATTGTTTGCAGAGCGATAACAATGGGGAAGCATAACTCACTGCCCATAAAGCTGTAGACAACATGGCGGTAACAAGGGAGGAACAGTATGTCCCACTCAAAAAGATGTAGATAATGGAGTGGTGATTATGGGAGAATTGTACTTCCAACAGATAAAAAGGTACATGACAAAGTGGTAACCAGTAGGGAATTATATTTCCCATTCATGAATTTGCAGATATCGAGGTGGATCAATGGGGAAATGTTAATTCCCGCTCATGAAGTTGTAGATAATGGAGCGGTAACCATGGGGAAATGTGTTCCCCACCCCTAAACTCACAGTTAACGCAGTGGTAACAAGGGGGGAATAATACTTCCCACTCACCTTATATAGTTGAAGATGACGGCGTATCAAAACCAGAGGCGTAGTAATCACCTCATAAAGCTTGACGGGGTATTATAATCAGAGGCGTAGTAATCACCTCATAAAGCTTGACGGGGCATTATAATCAGAGGCGTAGTAATCACCTCATAAAGCTTGACGGGGCATTATAATCAGAGGCGTAGTAATCACCTCATAAAGCTTGACGGGGTATTATAATCAGAGGCGTAGTAATCACCTCATAAAGCTTGACGGGGTATTATAATCAGAGGCGTAGTAATCACCTCAAAAAGCTTGACGGGGTCTTATAATCAAGGCGTATTATAATCACTATACTCATAAAGCTTGACGGGGTATTATAATCAGAGGCGTAGTAATCACCTCTCATAAAGTTGTAGATGATGGAGTTTTATAATCAGAGGAGTTGTACTCATCTCTCATAAAGTTGTAGATGATGGAGTATTATAATCAGAGGCGTAGTACTCACCTCTCATAAAGTTGAAGATGACGGGGTATTAAAAACAGAGGAGTACTCATCTCATAAAGTTATAGATGACGGGTATTACAACCAGAGGAGTAGTATTAACCTCATAAAGTTATAGATGACGGGGTATTATAACCAGAGTAGTACTCACCTTATAAAGTTATAGATGACGGGATAGTATAACGAGAGTGGTAGTTACCTCATAAATTTATAGGTGGCGGGGTGTTATAACCAGAGGAGTACTCACCTTATAAAGCTATAGATGACGGAGTTTTATAACCAGAGGAATAGTACTCACCTCATAAAGTTAGAGATGACGAGGTATTATAACAGAGGAGGAGTACTCACCTCATGAAGTTAGAGATGACAAGGTATTATAAACAGAAGAGGAGTACTCACCTCATAAAGTTATAGATGACGGGGTATTATAACCAGAGGAGTAGTACTCACCTCATAAAGTTAGAGATGACGGGGTATTATAACCAGAAGAGTAGTACTCACCTCTCATAAAGTTGAAGATGACGAGGTGGTAAACCTAGAGGAGCATTATACATCGCTGATAAAGCTATGGATGACAGTGGCAGTAAGCAGAGAGGTTGGGATTAGAGCTGGGGGTGGGTGTGAAGACTGGAGGGGAGGGGGGGGGGTGCAGTACTTACCGCCCATAACATTGAGGCGATATGGCGCTACGAAGGGAAAGGGGAGGGGGGGGGGGGGGTTAAATGCCACCCATGAAGTTAATTAGCTGACAAAAGGGGGGGTTGAGGAATGGGAGGAGGAAAGGAAATTAGGGTATGTGTGTGTGTGTGTGTGTGTGTGTGTGTGTGTGTGTGTGTGTGTGTGTGTGTGTGTGTGTGTGTGCGTGCGTGTGCCAGTATTCACTGCTCATAAAGCTGTTGGTTATTTGGTAGTAAGAAGAGAGGGAGAGAAATAATACTCATAAAGTTGTAAATGACAGCACCACCCTATAAAGTTGTAGATGACAAAACTACCCACAAAATTGTGGATGACAATATCACCCACAGAGTTGTAGGTGACAATACCATCCATAAAATTGTAGATGACAATACCACCCACAAAGTTGTAGATAATACCATCCATAAAATTGTAGATGACAATACCATCCACAAAGTTGTAGATGACAATACCATTCATACATGTGTAGATGATAATACCACTTACAGATTATAGATGACAACGCAAACTTATAGAGTTATAGATGACAATTCCACTCATAAAATTGTAGATGACAATGCTACTTATATAGAGTTTATAGGTGACAATGCCACTCATAAAATTGTGGATGACAATGCTACTTATAGAGTTATAGATGATAATACCATTATAGAGTTATAGGTGAAATGCACAAGAGACGATATGAGTTATAGATGATAATCCACTTATGAGTTATAGTGACAATGCACTCATAAATTGTGGATGACAATGCTACTTATAGAGTTATAGATGAAATGCCACTTATAGAGTTATAGATGACAATACCACAATCATAAATATTGTGGATGACAATGCTACTTATAGAGTTATAGATGATAATCCACTTATAGAGTTATAGATGACAACCACTCATAAAATTGTGGATGACAATCACTTTAGAGTTATAGATGAAATCCATTTATAGAGTTACAGATGACAATGCACTACATCATAGAGTTATAGATGACAATGCCACTTACGAGTTATAGATGACAATACCACTCATAAAATTGTGGATGACAATCTGCTTAAGAGTTATAGATGACAATGCCACTTATAGAGTTATAGATGACAATACCACTCATATAAAATTGTGGGATGACAATACCACTTGCAGAGTTATAGATGACAATGCCACTATAAAGTGTAGATGACAAACCACAAATAGAGTTATAGATGACAATGCCACTTATAGAGTTATAGATGATAATCCACTTACAGAGTTATAGATGAAATACCACTTAAAGATTATAGGATGACAATGCCACTTATAGAGTCATAGATGATAACCACTTATAGAGTTATAGATGACAATGCCACTATACAGATTATAAGATGACAATGCCGCTTATAGAGTTATAGATGACAATGCCACTTAAGAGTTATAGATGACAATACCCACTCATAAAATTGTGGATGTCAATGCTACTTATAGAGTTATAGATGACAATGCACTTGTAGAGTTATAGATGACAATACCACTCATAAAATTGTGGATGACAATACCACTTATAGAATTATAGATGACAATGCAACTTATAGAGTTATAGATGACAATACCACTCATAAAATTGTGGATGTTAATGCCACTTATAGAGTTATAGATGACTATGCCACTTGTAGAGTTATAGATGACAATACCACTCATAAAATTGTGGATGACATACCACTCATAAAGTTGTAGATGACAACACCACTCATAAAGATGACAATACCACTCGTAAAGCTGTAGCTGAGAATACCACTTATGAAGTTGTAGATCACAATACCACTCATAAAATTGTGGATGACAATACCACTCAAATACCACTCATAAAATTGTAGATGACAATACCACTCTTAAAGCTGTAGCTCAGAATACCACTCATAAAGTTGCAGATGAAATACTACTCATACATTTGTAGATGACATAACGTTGTAGATGACAATACCACTATAAAGTTGTAGATGACAATACCACTCTTAAAACTGTAGCTGAAAATAGTACTCATAAAACTGTTGATGACAAAACCATTCTTGAAGCTGTAGATGATAATACCACTCATAAAGTTGCAGATGACAACGCACCTCATAACACTGTAGATGACAATATTATGCATAAAACTGTAGATGACAATGTCACCCATAAATTTGCAGATGACAATACCGCTCATCAAGTTGTAGACGACAATACCACTCATAATGTTGTAAATGACAACACCACTCAAAACGTTGTAGACGTAATGGGGGGGCGGGGGGGGGGGGGGAGTTGGTAAATATCACTCCTGAAGGTGCCAAACTGGCAAGAAGGGGGTTGAGGAATGGGAGGAGGAGAAGGGGGGGGGGAGTGAAAGAGGTGGGGATGGAGGTGGGGGGGGGGGGGGGGGGAGCCGCCAATGCTCACCACTCATGAAGTTGTAGATGACGGGGTTGGAGGCGGAGTTGAAGTAGACCAACCAGTGGGCGGTAGTGAAGAGGATGGGGATGCCTTCCCAGTTGCTGATGTGTTGCAGGTTGTCCGTGTGTCTGCAACACAACACCCAGAAGAAAGCGATCAACAATCAACAGCCTATGATGAGGAGAGGGGGCTATCCCGGAGACGGATTGCGGCTACCGTAACGCTTGGATCAGACACGGACATTCACAACCGTCTCAGTGATGACGAACCTTGTGAGTTCCAGCCAAACAATGGAGAGAGATGGGGGGAGGAGAAGGAGGGAGGGTGGAAGGAGAGAGAGAGAGAGAGAGAGAGAGAGAGAGAGAGAGAGAGAGAGAGAGAGAGAGAGAGAGAGAGAGAGAGAGAGAGACGTGCCTGAAAAAAGAGAGACTTCAGATTTTCATTCATTAATGCCACTGGCCCATTTGACGGGGATGAGCACAATCATTCATATCAAGGGTTAGAAGCTAATAATGTATCAGATAACGAAAACAACGACAAAACAATAACTACATCTAAGACGTCACTTTTTACCTGATCTCAGACGCCTT
This sequence comes from Conus canariensis, assembly GCA_033310375.1. NCBI lineage: Eukaryota > Metazoa > Mollusca > Gastropoda > Neogastropoda > Conidae > Conus > Conus canariensis. Next base: position 82,204,060 of record CM065719.1, on the reverse strand, counting down.
ATACAAAAACATTCCTAATAACCTTATAACTGGTGTGTGTGTGTGTGTGTGTGTGTGTGTGTGTGTGTGTGTGTGTGTGTGTGTGTGTGTGTGTGTGTGAGAGAGAGAGAGAGAGAGAGAGAGAGAGAGAGAGAGAGAGAGAGAGAGAGAAACGAAATATCCACATATGAAGCAAATGGTAGCCTTGAGCGAAAGAGAAGTCACTCATTCTATGG
>CM065719.1:82176345-82198845 GCA_033310375.1 Conus canariensis | reverse complement strand
CTGAGTTCGATTTTCTCAGGACAGTTTGGCTAGACAATGTGGGTTCAATATAATGACCGTTGATGGACGGTGATGTAGATATTGGTTGTGGTTAGTTCATGTTAATGTCAGTGGGTTCAATAAGAGGGTAATACGAGGTTGCATTTAGTAAGGATCATAATATGAGTCAGGTGCAGATGTGTCTGCGTGAATCATAAAGGGATTGTGCTCAATTTCAGTCGTAAATAGTAATAGTTCGTTGAAATTGATTTACGATTCCGGAGTTGACCTGCACAGCATTGGAATCGGTTAACTGTGTAGTAAGGCCAAGGCCAATTTGTGGTCGAGTGGTTTATACTGGGGTACAGTCGTAACCATTCAACTTATATTGGTGTCTTTTCACTTTCGTTACGAGTTAGGGTTCTCGACGCGGGTGTCGTGCGCGTGCAGACTGTATCTGTGGCGTACGTATTTGGTACAGGACAGTGAGTCCATATGGTTAGAAGTTTTGTAAGAAAGTGACAGTCGTCACACGTGCAGGGATGTATGTATTTGTGACAGAACGGGGTTGGAGAAAGATATCTTAGGTTGTGGGGAGGCAACCCAGTTATGAATTTTAGTAGTCGGAAAGAAGGGAAAGGTAAAGTTTAAGGCGAGTAGCTTAGCAGTCGATAGATGAAAACGGATGATGTGCAGCATGTAATATTGTATGAAGTGTGGTTGTGTTGGCATAACAAGGATTAACCACTGGGTTATCTGACAAGAGATGACATGAGAGTGAGGTGCTGGATGGAAATTTTGGCGAACAAATCATGTTGGTTTTGATATATGATTATAATTGACAGTGCAAAGAAGGGTAATAATGTGAAGGATTGTGGCTGCGAGCCGATTCTCTTGTGTGAACATGCTGGAACTGTGAACCGCTAAAAAATATGTTTTTTTTTTTTTTTTTTTCTCTGAGAGATGTGTATTACTACTGGTTATTGTGTGGAGACATTTCCTTGTGAAATTGGCCATTTCCTAGATTATTTAGTATGTCCTAAGGGGGCTCATGGAGTCCGTGTTGGATCGCTTAGATTGGTTTATTTCTCCGAGAATTGGGTGTGATTCATAATTTCATATGTAATAGCGTGGATGGGCTCAGGGAGAATATTGTTTTACCGCTGTTGTAAGGGTTGGCGGAGGAATGGGTCTGATAACCCCAAGGTGAGTAATGGGTTGGGGGATGTGTTCGAAATTCAAGGGGTCACTCTCATGCCCGAGTGGGAAGTAGGCAAGGGAGATGGAGAGTTAAAGCTTTACCAAGTAGCCTATGTGCCTTGATGACTCGGGTAGTAGCAACATTACAGTAGGGGCCTACAGTTGTGTCAGCAGGTATCCTGTTCCGTCCTGAGGCTGGGGCCAGATCACCGCAGTCTACTGTCGCGTGCCGGCAGGTGAGCGGCGCTTTCCAGTGCCTGTTTCCCCGGGAGAGGGAGACCACCCAGGCCGTCTGCCTTCTGTGGGCAGCTCTCCTCCAGCTACCGGTGCTCTTCCGGGAGTTCTCCGGCACTGGTTCCTCGTCCCTGTTTAGGCGTCCTGTGAGAGGGCGCTGCACCAGGCCTTTTTCCACCCTTGGTGTCCGGCGGGGCCTTCAGAGGAGGAGGCGTCCTACGAGCCCCGGACCCGTCGAGAGGGCGTCTGGTGTGTGTGCGTTGGGTGTCGTGCCCATCGCGGGGAGGAGTCAGACTGCGGGAGGCCACGGTCAGCGCCGGGGTGCAGAGTCTTCGGGGAGGGTGTCGGCCCGCGGAGGAGCCACGGACAGCGCCGGGGTGCAGAGTCTTCCGGGGAGGTGTCAGCCTGTGAGGGGCCACGTACAGCGCCGAGGACTGGAGCTTTCCGGGCCGGGATGGGTTGTCCCATGTTTGTGATAGAAGGGGTGTAGCGTTAGGCAGTAGGGTTAGGGGTGTTAGCTACTGCCTCCTTTTAGGACGTAGTGGCCGGTTCAGTGTAGGGTACTTGTCGTTGCCTCCCTTAGGGACGCAGCGACCAGTTTGGTAGTGGTCCCGGGTTAAAAGAGAAGGGTGAGTCCTGGGGAGAGGTGTGGGTGGTAGCAGTAGTTAAGAGATTAGAGTCCCTTTGGTAAATCCTTGTCCCTAGTAGTTAGTCACCACGTGTGCGGGCTATCGCTGTGTCCCCAGGTCACAGTGATATACCGCAGCTGGTGTTTTAGGTTAGGTTAGGGTCTTCCAGGTCATTATCGTAGAGTAGGGTAAGTCAGCGGGAATTAGGATACTTGTGTGCAGTTGTGGATGTGCGTGAGTGGTGGCGCCATGGAGTGTGTGTGAAATAAAGAAGCGTGCGTGATTGTAAAACTGTGTTAGTGTGCTGTGTTGTCTGACCTAGTGTGTGATAGGCGTGGGTAAGGGTGGTAGGGCCGTCCGGCTTAGCGACCGTGACACTTTGGTGGAGATGCGGGGTACCGTAAGGGGTTCTGGGTAGGTGATAGGTAGCTAGGAGGGAGGTAAGGGGGGTGTTGTGTCCGGTGTGTACGTTGTGTGAAATGTAAGTGGGTGGTTGGTGGGAGCGTACCAGTACCCTGGGAGGTGGTACGTAGTGTCCCTGTTCACTTCAGGCAGGTTTCCATTGGCATAGGGCAGGGCACTTGTGTTGGTGTGAATGGGTTGGCGCTACCGAGTGAGTGAGGTATGAATGGTCAATAAACTGAGTGGTTGATGGAAGTGTGAGTGATTACACCGTACAGTGTAGGTGAGGTGCCGGAGGGTACCAGGTGTCTTTTGTGTCCCTTGCATGTGGTATAACCCCAGTGAGTAGGTAGAGTGGTACCCGGCCCGTGACTGTGCACGCTGTGTGCTCGGATATCCTGTGGGGATTAAGGGCAGAGTAAGCCCAGGTGACTGTGTGTGGGAAGCACGAGGGTGCGCAGTGTTGTGGCATAGGGTATGCTGTGAGTGCACCTGGACTTGAGGGGTGCAAGTGCACTGTGATCGTGTGGGTGCGGCCTACCAGAGACAGTGAGGCCTGTGATTGTGGGTAACTGGTGCGCATGCACAGTGGACGGTGGACACACGGTGTCACGTGGTTCAGTTAGTGACCAGACTGTGCATTGGTGGTATTGTATGGGTTGGAGCCTATGTAGGAGGTACACAAGTGTGGGTGGAGTTATGCTTGTTGCGTGACTCATTGAGAGCATTGTATACTTGTGCTGAGTTGCTTTAGTTTGTTGGTTAGGGGGCAAGCGCGTAGTTAGGAACATCTACTTGCGCTCATATTGGATATTGTCCCTTGTTAGCTCTGTGGTGGTAGGGGTACCCTATGTCTAAACACACCCGAGCCCATCCGCAGTACGACCCGATAGTGTCATGGATCCACAGGCCCTACGGCGGATACCAAACCTAAGGTTAGTGACCAGGGAGCGGGGGTGGATCAAGAACAGGGGGCGGGGGCTTATGCAAAGTTTGCCAAGTTGGGAGCGGCGATGGGTTTAGCTGGGGGAGACCTCGCCAAGTTCGTCACAGACTCGGTCCGTAATGAGGATGAGAGGACAGCGAGAGAAGCAGAATTGGAGCTCCGGATGGAGGAGAAAGTAAGGCAGAAGATGAAGGATGAGGAGGAGAAAGTGAGGCAGAAGATGAGGGATGAAGAGGAGAAAGCTGCTAGGCAGAGGGAGCTAGAGATGAAGCAGAGGGAGCTAGAGATGCAGCAGAGGAAGATAGAAGAGGAAAAAGCTGATAGGCAGAGGGAACTAGAGATGAAGCAGAAGAAGATCGAAGAGGAGAGGGAAAGGTTAAAGCGGAAGGATGAAGACGAGAAAGCAGCGAGACAGATGGAATTGAAACTGCAGAGGAAGAAGATGGAGGAAGAAACGGCGATAAGGGAAATAGAAGCTCAGACACGGCAAGCCAAGTTAGAGGCAAGGGAGCGAGAGATACTGATACAGGAGAGGCAGGCCTTAGATGAAGCAGCGCATAGGAAACGTTTGATTGAGGTGGAGGAAACGAAGCATGTCCACCTTGAGCCGTTGGGAGCGAACGACGACGTGGACGCTTTCATCGCCCAATTTGAGCGTGTAGCCCAGATGTGCAAGTGGAGCAAGACCTCATGGCCCACACGTCTGATGTCTCTGCTGAGAGGAAAGGCTAGAGAAGCGGTGATGCGGTTAAGTGCGGATGAGTTAGGCGACTATGATCAGATAAAGAGCGCCCTGTTAAGCCACTTCAGGCTAGATGCTGAGGCCTACCGAGAAAAGTTCAGGAGCATCAAGAAGGACGCTGCTGAGACTTTCGGCCAGATGCTGGGAAGGATGAAGCGGTGGTTTTCCCTCTGGTGTGCAGCAGCGGGCAAGGATGAGAGTGTGGCAGAGGACGTAAAGGATCTGCTGTTCCAAGAACAGTTTTATCAGCTATTGTCTCCAGAGTTCACAATTGAGGTGCGGAAGACATGCCCGAAAACTGTGGAACAACTTGCAACAGAAGCTACTGTTTTGGCAGAGGCCAAAAGACTGGGGAGGAAGGCGAGACAAGACCGAACAGTTAACCAGCCCAACCTGGGTAATACACGTGAAACAGCAGGGAGCCAGCCCGCAGGGAGGTCCCAACAAAGTGATGGTGCACTACAGCAGCTGAACAGGAGATCAGAAGGGCCTAGATCGACCATAGTTTGTTTCAACTGCAAGAAGCCAGGCCACATCGCTAGGAAATGCCCTGAGCCCCATTCTGTTGGAGCGGTTCATTGTTGTGACCAGCCCCAGGCTCGAGTAGTCCCTACGTTGTGTCGCCCATGCGCTGAGCAGCGGTACGAGCCTGCGTGCATTGTAGAAGTTAACGGGTCTCCGGCCAATGGATTACGGGACACTGGTGCCGGACACACCGTAGTGGCTAAGTGGTTAGTACCGGCAGATGCGTACACAGGAGAGACAGTCCCAGTAGTGTTGGCTGAGTCCAGATGTAGGTCTGTGTTACCTGTGGCGGTAATAGAGTTGAAGTCACCATTCATCGCAGGGAAGTTGGAGGTTTTGGTCATGAATAGCCCTGTGCAGGAAGTCCTGATCGGAAACTTCGCAAAGAGAGTAGGAGATCCCGGTTGGACACGTGTGCCTGTATATGCAGATCCGGCGCTGGTAGGGGCAGTGCAGACACGCGCGCAGAGAGCCAGGGAGCAGCAAGAACCTGTACCACTGCCCGTCGAGGAATGCATTCTGAACACCTCTACCCAGCAGTTAATTCAGATGCAGGACCAGGATGAAACCTTGAGGAAGGCTCGGAGTGCGTGTGAGGTAGGGACGCACTTCCACACCAAGTTTGGACGAATCGAGTACGCTCGGAAATCTGGTGTACTGGTTCGGCGGTTTGAGGGTCCTAGGGACATAGCGAGTCAGATCTGCGTCCCAGCTGAACTACGGACCACGGTGATGAAGCTAGCCCACGACGTACCCATGTCTGGTCACTTAGGTACCACCCGAACCAAGGAGCGAGTTGGTCGCCATTTTTATTGGCCAGGCATGCATGCTGACATTCGTCGGTACTGCCAGTCATGCTTCCAGTGTCAGCGTACTGTGGACAAGGGAAGAGTCTCAAGGGTTCCCCTCGTGAAGATGCCACTGATGCGTGAGCCGTTCGAGCGGGTTGGGATGGACGTCATTGGTCCCATCGTTCCAGCATCCCAGAATGGGTACAGATACGTGTTGGTGATGGTCGACTTTGCGACAAGATATCCGGAAGCAGTCCCTCTTCGCCAGATCACGAGTGAGTCGGTGGCAGAGGCAGCGTTCAACATGTGGACACGAACGGGAGTCCCTGGGTCGGTACTGACTGATAGAGGAACCCAGTTTACTGGTCAGATCATGCAGGAGGTCTACCGACTATTAGCCATTCGAGGTCTGACTACCACACCATACCATGCGCAGTGCAATGGATTGGTGGAACGCTTCAACGGTACTCTGAAGCGGATGCTGCGCAGACTATGTCAGGAGAAACCAGGTGATTGGGATCGGTGGATACCAGCACTGCTATTTGCGTACCGTGAGGTCCCACAAGAGAGTACCGGTTTTTCACCTTTTGAGCTGATATATGGACGCCAGGTGCGCGGGCCGATGCAGATATTGAGGGATCTGTGGTTACAACCGGAAAGGCAAGAGCTCCGTACAGCGGCAGAATACGTCGTCAGCTTGAGGAACAAGATAGCTGAGTCATGCGAGCTGGCAAGGGAGAACTTGGCAAGGGCAGCGTATAGGTACAAGCGATATTTTGACTTGAGGGCGAAACCCAGGAAGATAGCTGTGGGGTCCAGAGTACTAGTACTTCGGCCGACCAAGCAGAACAAATTGGAACTGGCATGGAGGGGTCCCTATACAGTACTAGAAAGAGTGGGTGAAGCAGATTACCGCATAGCAGTAGGGGGAAAGACGAAGATTTTCCACGCAAACCTACTAAAGTCGTTCATCGAGCGCGCTGCAGATCCAACAGCCTCGGTAGCTGCGGTTGTTGTGCCGGAGGAGCCTGAAGAGGAAACAGTAACTCCCTTGATGAGCAAGGACATTCCTACCATTCCCTTGGAGGCCACAGAAGGCCCTAAAGATGTGGTAGTACTTACTGAAGACCAGCACTTTACTAGGAAGTTGCACGAGTTAGTGGCCGAATTCAAGGAAGTACTGACTGATGTGCCCTCATGCACAAACCTAGAAACGTGCAGCGTCAAGTTGACGTCAGACATCCCTATCAGGTCGAAGCCATACCCAGTGCCTTTTGCGCAACGAGAGACGGTTAGGGAGGAGGTTAAAGCCATGATCAGGATGGGTGCGATTGAGCCATCGACGTCGCCATACTGCTCACCCATCGTACTAGTTAAGAAGAAGGATGGGAAGATCAGGTTTTGCGTGGATTTCAGGAGGTTGAATCGCATCGTACAGTTCGATGCTGAACCCATGCCGGATATCGAATACCTGTTCGCCAAGCTTGGAGAGAAGAAAGTGTTCAGCAAGATCGACCTCGCTAAGGGGTATTGGCAGATCCCGATGAGTAGAGAGGACCGCGCGAAGACTGCTTTTGCTACACCGGAAGGACAATTCCAGTGGAAGGTTATGCCATTTGGACTGTGTACCTCAGGGGCAGTGTTCACGCGCATGATGAGAAAACTATTGCAGCCACTTGAGAGCCCGGATGTCGATAATTTCATTGATGATATCCTGGTGGCCACAGTTGATCAGGACAGCCATATAGAGGTTCTCAGGCGTGTGTTCCAGAGACTCAAGGAATGTTCTTTGTCAGCCCGGCCTTCAAAGTGTGAGCTGGGAGGAAGGGAAATCACCTACTTAGGGCACAGGATAGGTGCAGGGAAAATATGGCCTGAGCAGGATAAAATGACCCGCATTATGGATGCGCCTAGGCCTGAGACCAAACGGCAGGTGCGGGGATTCCTGGGATTAGTGGGGTACTACAGGAAATTTGTGCCCCGGTTTGCTGACATTGCCAAGCCCCTTACTGATCTCACTAAGGGAACAACCAGGCAAGTGGAGTGGGACGACGAGTGCGAACGTGCGTTCCAAGCTTTGAAGCAGCATTTCTGCCAACCTCCCGTCTGTAACCTGCCGGTGCCCGGGTTGACATTTGTGCTCCAGACTGATGCATCAGAAGTGGGAGTGGGAGCTATGCTCTGTCAGCAGTACCCTGAAGAGATGCGCCCTGTAGCATGTGCCAGTAGAAAATTAAGCCCTGCAGAGCAGAATTACCCTATAGTAGAGAAGGAGTGTCTGGCAGTGGTGTGGGGAATACAAAAGTTCCAGGTCTATTTGTACGGGACCCCCTTCATTGTCCAGACAGATCATTCCCCACTCCAATACTTAGAAAAGATGAAGTCTGTTAGTGGGAGAATCACAAGGTGGGCACTGCAGCTGCAGCCATTTCAGTTTACGGTGCAGGCAGTGTCTGGAAAGGACAATGTGGCGGCAGACTTCTTGAGTCGCTTGCCGGAGAGAGAGAGAGAGAGAGAGAGAGAGAGAGAGAGAGAGAGAGAGAGAGAGAGAGAGAGAGAGAGAGGAAACCTGAGGGTTCCGTTAACCTGTGTCGTGAGAGGTTGACATTATTGAAGCTATGCATGTGTCATGGGAAGAGAATGACGTAGCAAGTGTTACTGAGGGTGTGGTGTTTGTAGCACGTGTCGCACAGCGGTCGTGCATAGTCAGAGCACCCTCAGTTATGAAATTTATATGTAGTGCGTAGTGTAACGGCTGCCTGTAAGTGCCTGCGTTAAGGTCGTGTGAAGCAGCTTTAGACCAGGTTGATTAATGTAACCTGTGATTGTTGATGTATTTAAAAGTTGATGCTGTTGGGATGGAAGTTTTGGAGTGCATCAAAAGCAACAGTAGGACAGAATGAGTGATGGAGAATTGGATTGTCATAGGTTGGGTGTGGCTAAAACGCCGATCGAGTGAGAAGTTGTTGTTGGTTTTAACCTGTAGTTAAAACTTAGGCAGGGGGGTATGTCACCGATCGGCGGTACTAAACCAGTACGTCCCCGTGTTTAAGAGTGGTGGTGGTTCAAGATAGAGAGCGTGTGCGCGTGTGCGTGCGTGTGTGTGTGTGTGTGTGTGTGTGTGTGTGTGTGTGTGTGTGTGTGTTGTGTGTGTGTGTGTGTGTGTGTGTGTGTGTGTGCGCGCGCTCGCGCGTATGTGAGGTTGGGGTTTAGTTAGCTAGAGTTAGGTTAAGTTCCTCAGGGTTAGGTAGAAAAATTAGGCTAGGTAGGAGGCTGGGGAAGTAGGACATACAGTATTTTTGCCTTCCAGTCTTCATTTATTGAGGGAGTGGTAGGAGGAAGTTGGTTTCGTTCCCGATTGTTACCCTTTTATTACTTTGGTTCTATACCAGAGAAGGCGGGGCAGGATATCGGCTGTTGTTGTGTTGTCAAGTCTGTGAGTTGTTGTGGTAAACTGTCGTGTTGTTGCACGAGCAATAACTAGTCCGTTGGTCAGGCGTGTCAGCTCTGCGGAGGGATACACTGCTCTGACCAATCGTTGTTTTGTGTGGTGAGTAGAGTTCGCTTGATTCCGACCAGGGCGGAATGTGTTGGGGTAGCTTCACTTCGGTCCCTGGTGTTCGTCGGAGTGGACGTACTCCTTGTAGGTGCGGCGGCAGCGCCGGTAGTTTTTGAAGAGTGACTTCGAGTCATATAGTTAGTGCCAGGTCCTCGTCGGGTTTGGGTGCCCTTGGCCTGTGCTGAGTCGGTGTCGTCCTTGTTGCAGCCACTGTCAGCCAGTTGCAGAACTGGTGTGGTTGATCGTCTGTATGTCCAGGTTGGTGATCTGTTAGGTTCGTTGTGTTGTAGTTCGTTGTGTTGTCTTGTATTATGGCGAGTTGAACTGTAGTTGTCTCATGTTGCGATTAGTTGTATGGTGTTCGTTGCGTATACTGGTTGTCTAGCATGATGTTGTCTTGGTTCCGTGATTGAAATTTGTAGTCAGCCGGTTTGTGTTGTTACCTCTTTCCTGTATATTTTTTGTAAGTAATGTACATAGTGGTTCCTGAGTTCGATTTTCTCAGGACAGTTTGGCTAGACAATGTGGGTTCAATATAATGACCGTTGATGGACGGTGATGTAGATATTGGTTGTGGTTAGTTCATGTTAATGTCAGTGGGTTCAATAAGAGGGTAATACGAGGTTGCATTTAGTAAGGATCATAATATGAGTCAGGTGCAGATGTGTCTGCGTGAATCATAAAGGGATTGTGCTCAATTTCAGTCGTAAATAGTAATAGTTCGTTGAAATTGATTTACGATTCCGGAGTTGACCTGCACAGCATTGGAATCGGTTAACTGTGTAGTAAGGCCAAGGCCAATTTGTGGTCGAGTGGTTTATACTGGGGTACAGTCGTAACCATTCAACTTATATTGGTGTCTTTTCACTTTCGTTACCCCCACCGGGGTCTGCCCTGGGGGACCTGGGTGGGGTGTCTTATTTTTAGTTCTCAGGGTCACCCTCTTGTGCCCCTTGAGGGTGGGACTTTGTTTTAAGTGGGCTTTCTTTTTCTCTGTTTTTTGTGTTTTTTCTGCCTACCCATGGTTCTTTCACCTGCATTTCTCTTTCAGCATTCTCCTTATTAATCTGCAGTTTTCTGTTTTGTCTATCTTCTGCCTTTACGGATCTTTACCCTATTCTTTTCCTTTTTTCACAAGTCTTCTGTAGCACTTTCTATTTTCTCTGTGGCCTCTTGGTCCACCGTGTTGACCGTGCGGTGCGGCCCGTGTCGGGGGAGAATGGTGTCCTGGTGGTTGAGAGGGACTCGGAGTAGGATCCGCGCCCCTCAACACGCCACTTTGGCCCGGACTTCCCCTAGACGGGGGGCAGCATGGGGCCCAATGCTGTCAACCGGTCGCCTTCACAGTGTGGGCATGGCATGGGTCAAACCGTGTGCCACGTTGCTTGTCCTGGAAGCCAGGTGAGTGGCCTCCTGTCCGTTCCCGGCAGTTGGTCATGAGCCTGGTGGATGGGGTGGAGCGCATGCCACGCGGTGTATACCTGCACTATAACCCTGGTGTTTCCCTTTGCTGGAGGACCGCTTAGGGGCATCGCCCTTGTGGGCACTCGATGGCGGGTGGGGAGTAGGGGAGGTGAAGTTTTTTTCTTTCATTATGACATCTAAACAACTACCCCCTAACAAAAAGAGAAGAAATGATGATGGACATGGCACGCTTATGGACGAGACTATGAATAGAGATTCAGATTCAGATAATGAGATAAGAGAAGTGGCAAAGAGAAAGGGTATCCAAAACACATGGCCAAGCTTCCTTTTAGTGGAAGCAAAAGATCCGAAAGAATCCATTGCTCGGATTTCTCCGTTCGCTGTTTGCAAGTGGTTCGAGGGAGTTTCGTCCACAGGATTTAAAATGATCAAAAGACTCCGATCTGGTAGTTACCTTGTTAACTGTGCTACGGAAGCGGCGTCTCGGTTGCTGCTGAAAAGGGATGGTTCTCAACTCATGCAGATCACAGTTAAGGTTTCCATTCACCCCTTTCTCAACTACTCGAAAGGGGTAATCAGATGTGTTGACTTGGCTGGAGTTGCTGAATCAGAAATTCGGACTGAGATGGAAAGTCAGGGTGTTCTGCAGGTCCATAGAGTTAAAATCTCTAAAGGAAGTGACTTAATCGAAACCAACACACTATTCTTGACTTTTGCTATGCCATCTCCCCCAGAGTTTGTCAAAGTGGGTTATGTCCGAGTGAAAGTTACGCCTTTTGTACCATCTCCTTTGCGGTGTTTCAAGTGCCAACGCTTTGGGCATTCCAGCCGAGCTTGTCGGGGTCAGGAGATCTGTCGTGACTGTGGACAGAAGAAGCATGATGAATCTTGTATAAATGCTGTATACTGTGTCAATTGTAAGGGTGATCATCCAGCAAATTCAAAAAGTTGTCCAGTGTGGAAAAAGGAATGCGAGATTCAGAAAGTAAAGATTGAGAGGAAATGTTCCTTTCTTGAGGCTAGAAGGCTAGTGGAGGCCAGGACTCCTTCGGCTGCGACTTATGCACAGAAGGTGGTTAACGATTCTGCGAACCGGTCATCGGGTGATGATCTGGGAGCAGCTCCATTCACTGCTCTGGAGAAGAAATTGACAGAATTGTTGTCATCGGTTTTGGATCGGCTTACTATACTTGAACAATCAGTTGAGGTTTTGTCTCAGAAATGCAATAGTGTTCCGTCCAGCAGTGTACAACAGGCTTCAGTCCCTGCTGGTGAGGGAAGAAGTGTTTCAGTTGTACAAAGTGCTGTGGATCAGAGGTCAGGGGTGAAGGATCGGAGGAAAGAGATGTCCCCTCGCTCACAGGCCAATAACAGCAGTACGAGACAGGCACGCAGTGAGGAGCGTCCTTTTCGGACTCCAGACCCTCCTAGGGGAAAATCTCGAAGTCAGGTATTTGGTGCAGCAGGTTTCAGTCCAGTAAGAGCAAATTCCAAGCATGGCAACAAACAACTTAGAAATTTATCAGGAGCATCGGCTTCTGACCTTGTCTTGAAGAACCGTTTTAGTTCTTTGGTGGACAGTGAAGTTTCTGGAGAAGAGGGCTGATAGATATTCTTTTAACAACCTAACATGGACATACTCCAGTGGAACATAAGGGGAGTTAAAGCAAATTGTCGGGACCTTGAGCTATTATTGACAGAGTATAGATCTTCGGTAATTGCTCTTCAGGAAACCCTTTTAACTGCAAGTAAGAAGCATGAGATTCCTGGTTTCTCCTGCTTACTCAAGCCAGCTTCTGCAGACTTTTCAAGGAGAGGCGTTTCTCTTTATATTCATAATTCGGTACTACATACAGAAATTCCACTTCAGACGGATCTGGAGGCAGTGGCAGCTCGTATCTCGTTAAACAAGGTCGTTACGATATGTTGTTTGTATCTGTCTCCATCTTCTGTGATTTCGAAGAGTCAGTTGGATGGTTTAATTTCTCAGCTCCCTCGCCCATTTCTTTTATTGGGTGACTTGAATGGCCATTCTCCACAGTGGGGAAGTAACTGCACCAATTCTCAAGGGAAAGTTCTTGAGGATTTTATATCGGATCATGATCTCTGTCTTCTGAATTCAGGCTCACCGACCTTTTGTTCTCCTTCTGGTTCTTTGACTCACTTGGATTTGTCCATTTCCGACCCTTCCTTATTTTTGGACTTAGAGTGGCAGGTTCATTCGGACCTAAGCGGGAGTGATCACTTTCCGATTTTTATTTATTTTACAAAGCAAATGCAGGAGTCCCCTCGGGAAACATGGAAGTTTCGCTCTGCAGATTGGAGCCTTTATCAGCAACAGATTTTAAGTAGACTGCCTATGAATCTGTTGCGGAGTTATGATGATCCTGTTTTGCAGTTCACTAAAGTGATTGTAGAGAGTGCTAAGGAAGCTATTCCCAAGTCCCGTGATAAACCAAATGATGTTAAGACCCCTTGGTATGATAAAGAGTGCAAAACTTTGAAGGGTAAGAGAAAAGGTGCTCAAAGACTTTTTGCTAGGTTTCCTATGGTGGGGAACAAAGTTAAACATCAGGCGTGTAGGGCTAAGTGTCGGTATACTTTTAAAACTAAGAAGAAAGAATCTTGGAAAAAATTTTGTTCAAATCTGTCCTTTAAGGTCAATTCAAGGAAAGTCTGGAAACTAATCCGTAAGATTAAGGGAAAGTCGGTTACATCAGTTATAAAATGTTTGCAAGTAAATGGATCGATTATTACTAATAAAAAGGAGGTTGCTAACTTGTTAGCTGTTACTATCCATCAAAATTCGTCAGCTGATCATTATTGCAAGGAATTCCAGCGTATCAAAAGATCAGCAGAGTCAAAATCTTGTTCCTTCGTGCCAGATAGTTCTGAGGATTACAACTGCGTTTTCAGCATGGATGAGTTAAAGGACGCCATTTTGAAAGCCAACAACTCAGCTCCTGGACCAGATGACATTCATTATCAATTTATTCAACATTTGCCAGCTGAGGGTTTAAAGGTGTTGTTGTCTCTGTTTAATCATGTTTGGTGTTCAGGGTATTTTCCACCTTCTTGGAGAGAGGCGGTTGTTATCCCTATTCCTAAACCAGGGAAAGATCATTCGGACCCTAACAACTATCGTCCTATAGCTCTCACTAGTTGCTTATGTAAAACTATGGAGAGAATGGTAATTCTCGATTGTTATGGCAGTTAGAATGTCTGGGGGCCTTAGATGTTTCCCAGTGTGGATTTCGGAACAACCGCAGTACTACTGATCACCTGGTTCGATATGAGTCTTTTATCAGGAATGCTTTGATTAATGGAGAACATGTAGTTTCTATTCTTTTTGATTTAGAAAAAGCTTATGACACAACATGGAGGCATGGCAATTCTCCAGGATTTGAAGGCACTTGATTTCAAAGGTAAATTTACCAATGTTTATTGCTAATTTTTTGTCTAACAGGCATTTCAGTGTTAGGCTTCATTCGACCTTTTCGGATCCTTTTGAGCAGGAGATGGGTGTCCCTCAGGGTAGCATCCTTTCTCCACTTCTGTTCAATCTCAAGATTAATAACATCGTCCAGTCAGTAAATTCTGGAATTGATAAGTCATTATTTGTTGATGACTTCTCCATCTCTGCCAAGGGGAAAACTTTGGCTGCAGCTGAGCGTCAACTTCAGTTGTGTGTTAATCGTGTTCAGCAGTGGGTTACTGAAAATGGATTTAAGTTTTCAGCTACTAAGACAGAGTGTGTTCATTTCCATAGGAAAAGATCTCAGGTCTTAGAACCAGCTATCAGTCTCAATGGTCAAGTAATTAAAGTTTCCAAACAAGTGAAATTTTTGGGGGTTATTTTTGATAATAAGCTTTCTTTTTTGCCTCACATTAAGTACATTAAACAATCTTGCCAGTCAGGTTTGAATGTTTTGAAGGTTATTAGTCACACTGATTGGGGTGCAGACAAGCGAACTTTGTTGCGATTGTATCGGGCTTTGGTGAGACCAAAGCTAGATTATGGGTGTGTGGTATATGGTTCTGCACGAAAATCTTACCTCAAAGCTCTTGATCCAATTCATCATCAAGGACTGCGGATTGCTCTGGGAGCATTTCGCACATCTCCAAAAGAGAGTTTGTATGTTGAATCTGGTGAACCCCCTCTGGAGCTAAGGAGGTTGTGTCTTTCCATGAATTACTATCTGAAACTGAGGGCTAATCCAGAAAACCCTGCCTATGATATTGTCATGAACCCGCCTTTTAGAGCCAAATATGATCTAAAGCCAAATGAGATTCCTCCACTGGGTATTCGTATTTTGCCCCACTTCGGGGCAGCTGGCATTGACCTTGATGCTGTTGATGACGGTCCATTACAGACTGATGTACCTCCCTGGAAAGTCGCCAATCCAGAGATTAATTTATATTTAACTCAATTTCGAAAGGAGGTCACCTCGAGTGCTGCATATAAACAACTTTATCTTGGGCAATGTGAACTTTATCAAGATTTTATCAAGATTTTTACAGATGGTTCTAAAAAAGGTGAGAGGGCTGCAGCTGCCATTGTGTGTGATAACAATTTTCAGAGCCTACTTTGTTAAGATTGCGGGATTGGTCGTCTGTTTATACTGCTGAACTGAAGGCTTTAAATCTGGCCCTCAGTGCGGTGTCCAGGTCAGATCAGAATGATTTCCTTATTTTATCGGATTCATTGTCGGCATTGTCGGCTCTATCGACAAGAGAAGTTTCACATCCAGTTTTGGCTGATATTCATGATCTTCATACTCGGCTTGTCTCTTCGGGAAAGCATATAGTTTTCTTGTGGGTCCCCAGCCACATGGGAATCTATGGTAACTCAGTGGTGGACAAAGCAGCCAAACAAGCTCTCGGTGCAAGTCTTTCCAGGAGGCCTATGCAGTTTGTTCCTCACTCTGATCTACGTCATAAATCTAGTTTGTATTGTCGTGAACTGTGGCTGAGTGAATGGTGTAATCAAATTCATAATAAATTGTTTAAAATTTGCCCAGATTTAACTATTCCTTTCCCATCGGTGGTATGTAACCGTAAAGAGGAATCGGTTTTGTCACGGTTACATATTGGGCACAGCTATATAACGCACAGTTGGATACTCAGAGGGGAAGACCCCCCATTGCGTGTTGCGTGTGACAGCTTGTTCAGTGTTAATCATTTTTTGACAGAATGTGCTGATTTGATGTGTATCAGAGAGAAGTTCTTTTCCACCAGTGATTTATCAGTTCTTTTTCGTGAGATTTCAGTAGATCTTATTTTTTCTTTTTTGAAAGAGGTAAACTTATTTTATAAAATATAGTGTTTTAATTATGTATACAGGTGTCGTCGGAGTTGAACAGATAATTGTGCTTTTGTCCTCATAAATTTTAAGCTATGTGTTAATACTAGTGTGGGTATTTGTATTTAGAGACTTAGATATGATAGCTGAGGTCCTGATTTGGCTCCTAGTAGTCCGCTGGACCCTATAAACACTAACTAACTAACTAACTAACTTCACTTTCGTTACGAGTTAGGGTTCTCGACGCGGGTGTCGTGCGCGTGCAGACTGTATCTGTGGCGTACGTATTTGGTACAGGACAGTGAGTCCATATGGTTAGAAGTTTTGTAAGAAAGTGACAGTCGTCACACGTGCAGGGATGTATGTATTTGTGACAGAACGGGGTTGGAGAAAGATATCTTAGGTTGTGGGGAGGCAACCCAGTTATGAATTTTAGTAGTCGGAAAGAAGGGAAAGGTAAAGTTTAAGGCGAGTAGCTTAGCAGTCGATAGATGAAAACGGATGATGTGCAGCATGTAATATTGTATGAAGTGTGGTTGTGTTGGCATAACAAGGATTAACCACTGGGTTATCTGACAAGAGATGACATGAGAGTGAGGTGCTGGATGGAAATTTTGGCGAACAAATCATGTTGGTTTTGATATATGATTATAATTGACAGTGCAAAGAAGGGTAATAATGTGAAGGATTGTGGCTGCGAGCCGATTCTCTTGTGTGAACATGCTGGAACTGTGAACCGCTAAAAATTATAAGTTTTTTTTTTTTTTTTTTTTTCTCTGAGAGATGTGTATTACTACTGGTTATTGTGTGGAGACATTTCCTTGTGAAATTGGCCATTTCCTAGATTATTTAGTATGTCCTAAGGGGGCTCATGGAGTCCGTGTTGGATCGCTTAGATTGGTTTATTTCTCCGAGAATTGGGTGTGATTCATAATTTCATATGTAATAGCGTGGATGGGCTCAGGGAGAATATTGTTTTACCGCTGTTGTAAGGGTTGGCAGGAAATGGATCTGATAACCCCAAGGTGAGTAATGGGTTGGGGGATGTGTTCGAAATTCAAGGGGTCACTCTCATGCCCGAGTGGGAAGTAGGCAAGGGAGATGGAGAGTTAAAGCTTTACCAAGTAGCCTATGTGCCTTGATGACTCGGGTAGTAGCAACATTACAGTAGGGGCCTACAGTTGTGTCAGCAGGTATCCTGTTCCGTCCTGAGGCTGGGGCCAGATCACCGCAGTCTACTGTCGCGTGCCGGCAGGTGAGCGGCGCTTTCCAGTGCCTGTTTCCCCGGGAGAGGGAGACCACCCAGGCCGTCTGCCTTCTGTGGGCAGCTCTCCTCCAGCTACCGGTGCTCTTCCGGGAGTTCTCCGGCACTGGTTCCTCGTCCCTGTTTAGGCGTCCTGTGAGAGGGCGCTGCACCAGGCCTTTTTCCACCCTTGGTGTCCGGCGGGGCCTTCAGAGGAGGAGGCGTCCTACGAGCCCCGGACCCGTCGAGAGGGCGTCTGGTGTGTGTGCGTTGGGTGTCGTGCCCATCGCGGGGAGGAGTCAGACTGCGGGAGGCCACGGTCAGCGCCGGGGTGCAGAGTCTTCGGGGAGGGTGTCGGCCCGCGGAGGAGCCACGGACAGCGCCGGGGTGCAGAGTCTTCCGGGGAGGTGTCAGCCTGTGAGGGGCCACGTACAGCGCCGAGGACTGGAGCTTTCCGGGCCGGGATGGGTTGTCCCATGTTTGTGATAGAAGGGGTGTAGCGTTAGGCAGTAGGGTTAGGGGTGTTAGCTACTGCCTCCTTTTAGGACGTAGTGGCCGGTTCAGTGTAGGGTACTTGTCGTTGCCTCCCTTAGGGACGCAGCGACCAGTTTGGTAGTGGTCCCGGGTTAAAAGAGAAGGGTGAGTCCTGGGGAGAGGTGTGGGTGGCAGCAGTAGTTAAGAGATTAGAGTCCCTTTGGTAAATCCTTGTCCCTAGTAGTTAGTCACCACGTGTGCGGGCTATCGCTGTGTCCCCAGGTCACAGTGATATACCGCAGCTGGTGTTTCAGGTTAGGTTAGGGTCTTCCAGGTCATTATCGTAGAGTAGGGTAAGTCAGCGGGAATTAGGATACTTGTGTGCAGTTGTGGATGTGCGTGAGTGGTGGCGCCATGGAGTGTGTGTGAAATAAAGAAGCGTGCGTGATTGTAAAACTGTGTTAGTGTGCTGTGTTGTCTGACCTAGTGTGTGATAGGCGTGGGTAAGGGTGGTAGGGCCGTCCGGCTTAGCGACCGTGACAATACTTTACATTCATTAAAGACAGCAGAAAGATCATTGTGCATATTTCTGTCAAAGTAGGATCAGTTTTGAACTTACGCAGCGTGTGCTTGACCGCGAATTTCCCTCTGTTTCTTCACCTCTTTGTGAGAGCTTTTGAGTTCAACGGGCTTTAAAAAGAATCGTAATCTGAACAAACGCTGCGTTCATTCAGCACTGGACCTGTCTTGTTTCCTATACTGGCTACTGTTAAACTGACATTGAAATAGATGTGTTGCTTTACGGGCGCGCGCCTGCCTCTGTGTTGTGTCTTTCCCCCATACAGTCTGTGGCATTTTAAAACAACCATTCAATAGGCACATATTCAACATTTCACCTTAGCCATTACCATAATTATCTTCTGAATATCTGTTAATGCCACAAAGTCCACTCACATGCTGCACATCAAACACTTACATGTTTGTACTGAATTCACAACAAATATTTGACGTTCTACCATTCAGGTTACCACCAAGAACAGCATCTTCGTTATTTGAAAGCAAACCATCACACACAAACACCTCCAGTAAAGGCAATTCCATTTTCATAATCATAATGTATCTAGGAAAAGCACTCACCGTACATTGTATCGCCCTGTCAAACAAGACATTTATCAACGATAAAAGAAAAAAAGGAGATTCTACACAAAGGAGTTTAACATTCGAACAAACTTCATTCCTTAAAAGGCCTATGCTTTCTCCCCAACATCTTCCGCATGCTGAGAAAGCTTTACCGCAGGCTTACAGAAAACTATGCATCCATGATAGTCTTCTTCAAAAGTCTTCATCAACGTCTATTTTCGAAAGCGAGCCATTGATGCTCTAGTGAAGGAAAGAATAAGGTAAGGTTTCGATTGTCTGGACATGTTCACAGTGCATGGCTTGGTGTCGGAAACTGTCAAAGATTGGCTGTATAGATTCACCATAAGACACATCGACGACAGCTTTGTTCACTTCTTCAAACGCCACAGACATTTCGTCTGAAAACACGCACTCACAGAATTCATGTGCCCCCTCTCTGTCCCTGAGAGAGAGAGAGAGAGAGAGAGAGAGAGAGAGAGAGAGAGAGAGAGAGAGAGAGAGAGAGAGGAGAGGAGATGCACATGCGCTCCCGCGCTCACACGCACGCACTTACAAACATCCACCCATATACACACACAGACAGGAACGCACAGAGAGAGAGAGAGAGAGAGAGAGAGAGAGAGAGAGAGAGAGAGAGAGAGAGAGAGAGAGAGAGAGAGAGAGAGAGAGAGAGAGAGACATACACACACAGATAGACGTAAAAGCCATCAAGGCCTTTTATCTCTGGCAGCAGACAGTTCCAGCATCACACGTCTGTCCTACTCCCCTGTTATCTGGCTGCAGTAGGAGGTGGAGAAGCGAGAGCGAGAGAAACGTCAGCACCGCCGCATCACCTTGTCACTTCCACAGCCCTGATAGCACGCCTCTCCAGACACGGCAGACAGCGCCGGATCTCTTGGCCATGCAAATTTATTGCCACATACATTTTTTTCGTCTTCTCCTTCTTTTTGTTTTGATCTTGAACATAAAATCCCCCAAAGACGAGAGCTTTCAATTTCAGATGTCCGTTTCTGATCGTACACGCTTTGTCTGTCTGTGCGGTGGCATCGTTTGATCTATATTGTCTGTTCATATGGGGTGGTCATTATTTTTGAAAATATATCAAAATAGTAAATCGGCCTCCTTCATTCTCCAAGGACATTGGTACATGATTTTAAAACTCATCCATACATTTTGTTTTCTTAAATACCTCGATGTATTTTTTTTACAGCACATCCATAGGTTTTGTTTCAAAACAAGCACATTTTTTCAAACACAAGGATATCTTTTTTGTCTACAAAATTCATAGATGTATTTTTCCTGCATCTTAAAAACACGGCGGTCTATCTATTTATCTATCTATCTAACACACACACACACACACACACACACACACACACACACACACACACACACACAATATATATATATATACAGATGTATACATATATACACACATGGGTATTTCTATATTTGTATATATAAAGAGATTGTTCTGAAAAAAGCATCGATATATTCTTTGAAAATGCATCGATACTTTTTTCTTCAAAATGCATCAATCTATTCATTTTTTAAACATCAGGTGTTTTTTTTTTTTTTTTTTTTTTGTAAGAACACATCGCTTGTTTTTCAACTTAAACATTAACCTTTTTTTCAGATGAAGTTCAGAAATTAATTTCGTGGTCCTGCAAGAGACACTTGCGCAAAAGGGCAAGGGAGGTTATAATTCCTTTCCAGTTTTAAGATGATTCGTGCATGAGGCTCAGAAGAACTGCGTTCTGTTTTCTGCCATGGTCACCACATGGCACAGAACTGAACTGACCGATGACTAGAGAGGTGACAGGCCTCCCAACGATGACTAGAGAGGTGACAGGCCTCCCAACGATGACTAGAGAGGTGACAGGCCTCCCAGTCTGAGGAAGACGAGCGACACAGCACATCATCACCGGTCGCAGCATCGACAGATGATGACTCGTTTTCCAGTTTTGGCATGGTCAGCAAAATGAACCACAATAATTAATGCTGTCACAAGGCGTCCCGTTCCATTTTGCAGAATCGCTGTGACAAAGTGAATCTAATGAGTTATGGTTTGGCCTCCTATTACTTACGAGAGTGAAGACTGAAGGATTTCAGCTTTCATTACTTTGGGTTGTAAGGTTTCCTGCACCCTGTTTTGAATCGCAGTAAACTGTATAGAGCCACAACAGAGAATTGGAAAGGAAAGCCAAGTTTCGCTTGACCGCGCAATGTGTTGTTTGCTTGATTGTTTGTATTCTGCCATTGTAATCAGTTCATTGTTTGTATTCTGTCATTGTAATCAGTTCATTGTTTGTATTCTGTCATTGCAATCAGTTCATTGTTTGTATTCTGTCATTGTAATCAGTTCATTGTTTGTATTCTGTCATTGTAATCAGTTCCAGCCATATTTGTGTCTGGTTTCTGACCTTTCATGGACAACAAATCAGCGTAAAGTGACAGAAAAAAAACGAACAAAAGCCAAAAATAAGAGATCTCCTTGGTGCCAAGAAGGCGCCCCGCCATAAATGCTGAGAACTTGGCTGGTGTAACACCGTGTTTGCAATACCATGGCAAGAGAGAGAGAGAGAGAGAGAGAGAGAGAGAGAAGAGAGAGAGAGGAGAGAGAGAAGAGAGAGAGAGAGAGGAGAGATGTGAAGGAAAAGACCAAGAACAAGTAGGAGGAACTGTTTTGAATTTGTTGTTTCCCAGTTTGCCGAATCTGTCCAATTAACACGTTTTAAATGCACTATACTAATGAATTCCCGCAAACAATACAAAAACAAACCATGCTGCTTCCGTTCATCATTACCAAGCAATACAAAACCATGTTGCTTCCGTTGATCATTACCAAGCAATACAAAACCATGTTGTTTCCGTTCATCATTACCAAGCAATACAAAACCATGTTGCTTCCGTTGATCATTACCGTTGTTCGATCATCAGCAGAGAAGGGATTGGCACTATGTGATCACAAAGTGAGAAAGGGGGGGGGGGGAGCAAAGGCAAAGGCGGCATCAGGGTAGAGGTGAAAGAGGGGGGAAGGGGTGGGCAGGAGAAGGGGGAAGGGGAGGGAGGGAAGATTAAAAACATGCAGCTGAAATTCAATACAGTCAGATTACTTGATGCAGGACAGACACACCATTCTTCACCTGAAAAGAAACTCCTTTGAAATGGAAACTCTTACGAATGAAACCAAATGGAAAAGTTTGCAGAGGTACGTTGGTATGTTTGCATGGCGATGAGTTGTGGCCTTGCCAACGGATGCATTTGTCTCCTGTCTGAAAGACAGCGGTCAGCTTGCCAACTGGAGTTTATTTCCCTCCCCTCTCTCTGCTTCAAGTGGTGCTTCACGTTCCTCCACCGATTTGGCGCTGTGGGGAACGATAAACAGGTAGTGTTCTTTAACATCCGTCTCATCTCATCAAGTGGTGCTTCAGGTTGCACCACTGGTTTGGCGCTTTCGGAAAAGAAAAAAAGACAGGTCTTGTTCTTTATCCGTATATAAAACAAGTAGAGTTCTTTAACTTCTCTCTCCTTTCATCAATCGGTGTTTCATGTTATACCACTGATTACGCGTTTTAAGGAAAGATAAAGAAGAGGAAGAAAGGTCTTGTTCTTTACCTTACATTATAAAGGTCATTTTTTTAACCTTCCTTCTCGCTGCCTTAAGTGGTGTTACAGGCTGAGGGAAAGAAGAAACAAGTACAGGTCTTTAACCTACCTTTCTTTTTCTCAAGTAGTGCTTCATATTACACCACTGGCTTTCTTTTTCTCCCCTTTCTGCCTCAAGTTTCGCTCCATGATGTACTATGATCGGCCCTGTAAAGAGAGATCAAATGGTAGAGTTCTACCTTCCTTTCTGCTAAACGTTTGCTCATGATGTACTATTGATCGGGCCCTATAAAGAGAGAT
>CM065719.1:82138845-82171345 GCA_033310375.1 Conus canariensis | reverse complement strand
AATTGTCACACAGGTGACATTCTGTACAGCAACGTTGGTACAAATTGTCACTACGGTGAATTCTGTACGGCAGTGTGGATGCAAATTGTGGCACAAGTGGCATTCTGTCCAGTAACCCATGTTACAAACTGGCACAGAGGTGACATTCTGTACAGCAACGTTAATGCAAATTGTCTCACAGATGACATTCTTTACCAAGGTGACAGTTGGTCCCGCATCATCAGTGCAGATAGTCACCGGGTGATATTTTGTAGCAGTGTGACATTTTGTAACAGGGCACTCTCTGATTTGGAGAACACCTAATCGTGTTTTGTGAATTATACAAACTGAGGCTGTCTTCTGAACAAAATGCAAATCCTCTGGATTTGCCCAGCAAGCAAACAAGTGTCTCTGTAAACTCTGTTAGTGATTAGGACGAAAACAGATTACGTGTGAATGAATAGAGGGTGAAGATTGAGAGGAAGAACCGCGAGGGAGGTGGGTGACGGAAGAGGTGGGATGGGAGGTGGGGGAAGGGGGGGGGGGGGGGTGGACAGCGCAGAGAATGCATGTGGACTTTCGAGCGAGAAATGAGCAAGTGAGTTTAAACCGCACTGAAGATGTGTGTTGACAGGAGAGAGAGAGAGAGAGAGAGAGAGAGAGAGAGAGAGAGAGAGAGAGAGAGAGAGAGAGAGAGAGAGAGAGAGAGATTTTTTCACGAGGAAAATTTTGCCACTAACCTCAAAATTGGCAGGGAACCAAAGTGAACAAAAAAAAAAAAAAAAAAAAAAAAGCAGCATCTAGTGAATTCTGTCTCGAAAGACTTTATTACTGACTTCCATCCAAACAAAAACAAGCTCCATCAGCATAACCAGTTCTCCCTTTTTTTGAAACTTACCACTGACAGTCAGAGGAGCTTCCAAGGTCCTCGTCCTGACCGATCCTTCCTGTGTTCCACTCAAACACACACACACACACACACACACACACACACACACACACACACACACTACACACACACACACACACACACACACACACACGCGCGCGCGCGCGCGCGCGCGCGCACGCACACACACACACACACACACACCACAGAGGATCGTCCGCAACAATGGCTTTCATACTGAACAAGGTCTTGAAAAGGAAGCAAGGACCAATTATTAGATAGCCAAAATACTAACCAGCCATGCAAATATGAAATTGTAGAATATACGTGGAGGGCAGTCACATCGTATGTCATGACTGCCCTCCACATTTTGTTCTATAATTTTATATCTGCATGGTTGGTTACTTAGTTACCTAATTTCTACGTCCATGCATCCTTGTTGTTTCTCTTAAGGGCTTCGCAATTTTTCTTCTCATCTGGATAACTGGTTATTGCCATTATTGTCAGAGTGTCGCCTTGCCAACCACTGTCGATGTCATCTGTGTGTTAGAAGACCAGGCTCTGAACGCTTTACAACAGATGTCCCCGTTCATACAACAGGCTGCCTGCCTGGCTAGAGCCGACTGAACAGCTGCCTGCTGGCATTACATTCAGATCTTCGTATCACCAGGTCAAAATCATTTACTCAGTTTTTTTTCTTCAGTCTTCCGATTTTCCACCCAGGGTGCATGTTATGTGTGACGGGGGGTGGGGGTGGGGGGGGAGGGAATATATATATATATATATCCCCGACGAGTCCGATCCAGCGAACGAAAGGCCCAGGAGCAGGCAATATGAATTGATCTGTCTTCAGGAAGGATTACGATGGTTTCCATATGCTGCTAGTGAAGGGTTGATAATTTATGATATATTTCCCTGGCTTTATGTTCTCATTTTCTTCTTTTCTCTCCCTTTATCCCCTCCCCCACCTTTTGTGTTTCGTTTAAATCTTTGTCAAGTCATTAATATAATGATGAAAGATTTGTAAGCCTGCACTTGTTTTCCCCCACTACTAAAATCTTCAGAGCACACACACACACACACACACACACACACACACACACACACACACACACACATATATATATATATATATATATAATAGATGGATAAATTCCAAGGATAAATAACGGAGCACCATTCCAGCAACTTACAGAGTTAGCTTTGTGTTGCAATGACTGCAAGAAATATTCAGTTATGTCTTTAGATGTTATCGTTTTATATTTTCTACTTTTCACAAGAAAATGTAGCTTGTTTTGCTCTTTCATGATTGTCTTTTGCTTCTTAGGTGGCACTTTTGGTTGGTTTTTTGAAAACTCAACAAACATACTATGGTATTGTACACCAGCCTTTTTCAGGGATAGCATTCTTCTTAAAACCGAAAACGTCACTGAGGAGAAACAATCAGGTTTCGAAATACCGGTAACTGACCAGGAGTTATATGTTAGTGAGTTTCCTCGCCATTGGAGATTGTCTCCCCTTGGAGACTATAAGCTTGCTGAAGGCTCATTTTGAGAAGCATTTATTATTCCCCATTCACCCTCTCAAGCACATACTGTTAGGCAGAATTAACTACCACTGCAGATATGAATGCTTATCTCCCCCTATTTCTTCAATCTAAGACATAAGAGCAAGTTTTGTTTTATAATTAAATATTTCTTGCAGTCATTGCAACACCAAGCTGCTCTGTAAATTGCTGGAATGGTGCTCGGTTACATCCTTGGAATTTATTAGTCTATTATATATATATATATATATATATATATATATAATAAACTAATAAATTCCAAGGATAAGTACCGAGCACCATTTCAGCAACTTACAGAGCAGCTTGGTGTTGCAATGACTGCAAGAAATATTGAATTATAAACAAAGCTTGCTCTTATGTCTTAGATTGAAGAAATAGGGGGAGATAAGCATTCATATCTGCAGTGGTAGATCATTCTGCCTAACTAACAGTATGTGCATGAGTGGGTGAATGGGGAAAAATAAAATAAATGCTTCTCAAAATGAGCCTTCAGCAAGCTTATAGTCTCCAAGAAGGAGACAATCTCCAATGGGGAGGAAACCCACTAACATATAACTCCTGGTCAGATACCGATATTTCGAAACCTGATTGTTTCTCCTCAGTGACCGCGGAAAGTGGTAATTTGACTCCTCTGCCTTTTCGGTTTTAAGAAGAATGCTATCCCAGAAAAGGCTGGTGTGCAATACCGTAGTATGTTTGTTGAGTTTTCAAAAAGCCAACCAAAGGTGCCACCTAAGAAGCAAAAGAAAATCATGAAAGAGTAAAACAAGCTACATTTTCTTGTGAAAAGTCGAAAATATAAAAAGATAACCTCTTAAGACACAAGTGCTGAGGGCCAGTTCTTGGAATGAATCCACAAGGGACTAAATTACAATAAACTAATAAATTCCAAGGATAAGTACCGAGCACCATTCCAGCAACTTACAGAGCAGCTTGGTGTTGCAATGACTGCAAGAAATATTGAATTATAAACAAAGCTTGCTCTTATGTCTTAGACTGAAGAAATAGGGGGAGATAAGCATTCATATCTGCAGTGGTAGATCATTCTGCCTAACTAACAGTATGTGCATGAGTGGGTGAATGGGGAAAAATAAAATAAATGCTTCTCAAAATGAGCCTTCAGCAAGCTTATAGTCTCCAAGAAGGAGACAATCTCCAATGGGGAGGAAACCCACTAACATATAACTCCTGGTCAGATACGATATTTCGAAACCTGATTGTTTCTCCTCAGTGACCGCGGAAAGTGGTAATTTGATTCCTCTGCCTTTTCGGTTTTAAGAAGAATGCTATCCCAGAAAAGGCTGGTGTGCAATACCGTAGTATGTTTGTTGAGTTTTCAAAAAACCAACCAAAGGTGCCACCTAAGAAGCAAAAGAAAATCATGAAAGAGTAAAACAAGCTACATTTTCTTGTGAAAAGTCGAAAATATAAAAAGATAACCTCTTAAGACACAAGTGCTGAGGGCCAGTTCTTGGAATGAATCCGCAAGGGACTAAATTACAATAAACTAATAAATTCCAAGGATAAGTACCGAGCACCATTCCAGCAACTTACAGAGCAGCTTGGTGTTGCAATGACTGCAAGAAATATTGAATTATAAACAAAGCTTGCTCTTATGTCTTAGACTGAAGAAATAGGGGGGGATAAGCATTCATATCTGCAGTGGTAGATCATTCTGCCTAACTAACAGTATGTGCATGAGTGGGTGAATGGGGAAAAATAAAATAAATGCTTCTCAAAATGAGCCTTCAGCAAGCTTATAGTCTCCAAGAAGGAGACAATCTCCAATGGGGAGGAAACCACTAACATATATAACTCCTGGTCAGATACCGATATTTCGAAACCTGATTGTTTCTCCTCAGTGACCGCGGAAAGTGGTAATTTGATTCCTCTGCCTTTTCGGTTTTAAGAAGAATGCTATCCCAGAAAAGGCTGGTGTGCAATACCGTAGTATGTTTGTTGAGTTTTCAAAAAACCAACCAAAGGTGCCACCTAAGAAGCAAAAGAAAATCATGAAAGAGTAAAACAAGCTACATTTTCTTGTGAAAAGTCGAAAATATAAAAAGATAACCTCTTAAGACACAAGTGCTGAGGGCCAGTTCTTGGAATGAATCCGCAAGGGACTAAATTACAATAAACTAATAAATTCCAAGGATAAGTACCGAGCACCATTCAGCAACTTACAGAGCAGCTTGGTGTTGCAATGACTGCAAGAAATATTGAATTATAAACAAAGCTTGCTCTTATGTCTTAGACTGAAGAAATAGGGGGAGATAAGCATTCATATCTGCAGTGGTAGATCATTCTGCCTAACTAACAGTATGTGCATGAGTGGGTGAATGGGGAAAAATAAAATAAATGCTTCTCAAAATGAGCCTTCAGCAAGCTTATAGTCTCCAAGAAGGAGACAATCTCCAATGGGGAGGAAACCCACTAACATATAACTCCTGGTCAGATACCGATATTTCGAAACCTGATTGTTTCTCCTCAGTGACCGCGGAAAGTGGTAATTTGATTCCTCTGCCTTTTCGGTTTTAAGAAGAATGCTATCCCAGAAAAGGCTGGTGTGCAATACCGTAGTATGTTTGTTGAGTTTTCAAAAAACCAACCAAAGGTGCCACCTAAGAAGCAAAAGAAAATCATGAAAGAGTAAAACAAGCTACATTTTCTTGTGAAAAGTCGAAAATATAAAAAGATAACCTCTTAAGACACAAGTGCTGAGGGCCAGTTCTTGGAATGAATCAGCAAGGGACTAAATTACAATAAACTAATAAATTCCAAGGATAAGTACCGAGCACCATTCCAGCAACTTACAGAGCAGCTTGGTGTTGCAATGACTGCAAGAAATATTGAATTATAAACAAAGCTTGCTCTTATGTCTGAGATTGAAGAAATAGGGGAGATAAGCATATATATATATATATATATATATATATATATATATTTGTTATATTAAAAGCAAGTTAAAATCAAGCTGCTAAAACCATCTACAAATTTGTTTCACGCTGTGCGGTCGTCAGGATGTGATGAGCTTGTATTGCCAGTGCCACGTATATATATAGCTAGCTGGTTTGCTGTTGTTTTTTCCCGTGCTACATGTGTTTCTCAGGTGTTGGTTTTATTCGCTGATAGGAACTTCCATCTGTGTCTACAATTGTTAACCATTTCTGTTCTAACATTTAGAGTTGCCAACTGTGGTTTACATAGTATAATGTATTTCTCTGTAAGGCATAGATTACATTTTTTTGAAATGTTGTTGTATGGTGCTGCTCTTTTTAAGATTTTCCAAGATATGTTGTAGTCTATGTTTTTATCTTTAAGTTTCCAAATGTATTTACTCAATTCTGTTTGGTTTTTGTATCTTTCTTTGTTGAATGGTTGTTTATGGTTTGCATATCTAGTTTTGAATTGGTTTTCAGTGATACCTACATATGTTTCTTTTGCGTTCTCTGATGTTACAGTGGCTTGGTACACAATGTTGTTGTAAAGGCATTTGTTGCTTAGGGGGCACTGTTCTTTTTTGGTACAGTTACAAGATTTCCTTTCGTTACCCTCCTTTTTCTCTGTGCTGCTTTTTTTCATTTTGTTTGCTGAATCGATGGCATTTTTTAGATTCGGCATACATGAATATGATAATTTGATGTTGTTTTTGTTAAATATCTTAACAAATATCAGGGTCAGAAATGGAAATTATTTTCCACACAAAGAAAACTTTACTGCACAGTAAAAATGAAACCTGGATTAAGAACACAAGCAGGAATTCAACTTTCAATGTCACAATGGGATCATATGATGGTGCCGAAACTTGCGAACTTGTCGGACTATTCATGTTATCCAACATTAAAAAAAAACTTGGAAAACAAACTGGACTGTACAGGGATGACGGCCTTGCCGCTCTGAATGACAACCCTAGGAATATTGAAAATAAGAAAAAAGAATTGTGTAAAATTTTCCACAACCGAAACTTAAAAATCACAATAGAAGCAAACAAAAAGATAGTGAACTATTTCGACATAACGTTAGACCTTAACCAACACACATATAAACCATACAAGAAACCAAATGACACGCCTGTTTATGTAAACATCAAAAGCAATCACCCACCCTCCATACTGAAAACAATACCCAAAAGCATAAATAAAAGACTATCCAATTTGTCATGTAACGAAACAGTATTCAACAATGCTACAGCTGAATACCAAGAGGCGTTACATAAAAGTGGCTACAATTATGAACTACGATACGATCCAGACAATGACACAAAAAGATGCAGAAAGAACAGGAAAAGGAATATCATATGATACAATCCCCCATATGATGCAAGAGTTCAAACAAATGTAGGGAAAGAATTCTTTAAAATCTTGACATCATCTTTCCCAAAAGACCATAAATTATTTAAGATATTTAACAAAAACAACATCAAATTATCATATTCATGTATGCCGAATCTAAAAAATGCCATCGATTCAGCAAACAAAATGAAAAAAAGCAGCACAGAGAAAAAGGAGGGTAACGAAAGGAAATCTTGTAACTGTACCAAAAAAGAACAGTGCCCCCTAAGCAACAAATGCCTTTACAACAACATTGTGTACCAAGCCACTGTAACATCAGAGAACGCAAAAGAAACATATGTAGGTATCACTGAAAACCAATTCAAAACTAGATATGCAAACCATAAACAACCATTCAACAAAGAAAGATACAAAAACCAAACAGAATTGAGTAAATACATTTGGAAACTTAAAGATAAAAACATAGACTACAACATATCTTGGAAAATCTTAAAAAGAGCAGCACCATACAACAACATTTCAAAAAATGTAATCTATGCCTTACAGAGAAATACATTATACTATGTAAACCACAGTTGGCAACTCTAAATGTTAGAACAGAAATGGTTAACAATTGTAGACACAGATGGAAGTTCCTATCAGCGAATAAAACCAACACCTGAGAAACACATGTAGCACGGGAAAAAACAACAGCAAACCAGCTAGCTATATATATACGTGGCACTGGCAATACAAGCTCATCACATCCTGACGACCGCACAGCGTGAAACAAATTTGTAGATGGTTTTAGCAGCTTGATTTTAACTTGCTTTTAATATGACAAATGTCGCTCCCACTGTGGTTGAGCACTGTTTTTAAGATTGCGCTGATCCTCAGTACCATTCTCTCTCTCTCTCTCTCTCTCTCTCTCTCTCTCTCTCTCTATATATATATATATATATATCGAGCTGCGGGATTCGTCCAGTTCTGCTAAAGTCCTTTCGATTGGACAGGAGTGATTTTGGCTTCACCTGTCAAACTGCGTCTGTCAAAACCATGTTGAGGAAAGTAGAGAGTGGGTGAATGACGTCATGGGAAGTGTGGAGGAGAAACAAACCGAGGATTATGATACTAATGAAATAATAATTTTAATAGCAATAATAACAAGGATAACAACAACAATGATAATGACAATAAGAACAATATCAATGATAATAATAATGATAATAATAATAATAGTAATTATAACAATAACAACAATAATATAACAACAACAACAATGATAATAATAACAATGATGATGATGTTAATAATAATAATATGATGAAGGGCATAGGAGAAAAAGCAAGGAATGGTTTGGACAAAGAAGAACCAGGCACAGGGAAAGCAGTGGAAGCATTTGCTCTCTAAGAAGCACATTGCCCTCTTTCGTCCAAAAGGAACGGAGAAACAATAATCCAAATCCACTTGACTGTTGAAGATCTTCCCAAGAAATTCTCTGTCAGTACAGTCTTTATTCCCTGTCCAAACAAGCGCCCTCTGCATGGCATCTCTCACGAGTGCTGTGATGGAAAATTATTGAACGAAACCCGTGATTGCCTCAAAAACAAAAGTAGTTTGTCATCTTTTAATGAAAGAGTTTTCTTCTCGTTCCTTTTTATAGCACAATGAGGCAAGAGACACGGCCAACACAACATCCTGCTGTTCTACAGCTCTCTCTCTCTCTTCTCTCTCTCTCTCTCTCTCTCTCTCTCTCTCTCTCTCTCTCTGAGACTGACGAAATGGTTAAGGAATAATCGTTGTTATTTGTTTTAAGTGTGCAAGATGAACCACCTCGTATATCTTTGATGTCTTTGAAGGTGATACCTACTGGCACTTTTCACGTTAAACACAGCTCACAGGACTTTATACAGGGCTTTGGCCTATTTACATTTATTCATACAATCATTATCTCTCTCCATCTCCGTCTATCTATTTGCGTCTTACTCTCTCCGTCTCTGTTTGTCTCTCTACGTATGTATGTATGTATGCATGTACATATGTCTGTATGTTTCTGTGTATATGTGTATGAATGTATGTATGTATGTATGCTTTGCATGTCTCTCTGTATGTTGGTATGTGTGTATGTATGTGTATGTGTTGTGTGTGTGTGTGTGTGTGTGTGTGTGTGTGTGTGTGTGTGTGTGTGTGTGCACGCGCGCGCGCGTTCGCGCGTGCGCCAACTCATATACATCGGTATGCTTATGCACAGGTTTGAATGATTTTTGTTTCTGTTTCATATGAAAACCATAACACACATTTTTTTTTAATTCTAAAAGATTCTCACCCGTTTCCTACACATTTCGGTCTATGCCTGTATGTTTTTTTTGGGGTATGGTGCAAAAAAAAGCCATGTAGCGTAATTATTTTAACCACAACGAAACATTAAAAATTCTCCAGGGCCATATTGGTTTATTGGATGGCTTCCTCCTCTCCTGTCTTGTGTATTTATGGTGCATCCCTGTGCCGAACATTTCTACCAGTGAATGTAGAGTGTGAGGACAGCACGATTAGGCAGCCATACCACGTTTGAAGGGCATGACGTGTGATCCTCATACTACTGTTTCAGAAATACACCCTCCAATAGGTGCAGCGTATCTTTCTTTCAGATTGCATAACGTATTTCTTGGAGAGCTGGCTCATCATTTAAAGAAAATATGATTAAGAGGAAAAAAGGGTGATACCCATGTATGCTTTTGTCATGCTGTATGGAAAAACAAAAACAAGGCATTGTATTGTGAAGATGATAAACTAGAAAACTGAACTCCATTTTCCTCATAGGTCCCTGGGTGCAGCAATTCTTCATAGCATCTCTTGCGATACACTGTGGGAGTGCTTTGTATGGGCGGAAAGAATATCTCATTCAGCAGACCTGGGATAATTCAGTCAATATTGATTATGACACGTAATCAGCTTTCCTTGCGTGCTCCTTGGTGCTTAAGTCTCCATTATGTTATCATCATCATCATCATCATCATCATCATCATCATCATCATCATCATCATCATCTTCATCATCATCATCATCATCATGGCACTGATAATTGTTGTTGTTATTGCTATTGCTGCTATTGGTGTTACAAATATAACAACAACAGGAACAACAACAATAATAATCTACTACTACTACTACTACTACTACTACTACTAACTACAATAATAATAATAATTATTCTTAGTATTTAGATAAAAATGTTTTAAAGAATTATCGGCCTGTATCAAATTTGTCATTTCTATCAAAATTATTGGAGAAGATCGTTTTGGAACAAATTCTAGAACATCTCGAAAAGAATCACCTTTTGAATCCTCATCAATCTGCTTACAGACAAGGCCATAGTTGTGAGACAGCACTCCTCCGTATAGTCAATGACCTCCTCTGCGGGCTTGACGATGGGAACGTTTCCTTATTAGCGATGTTAGACCTCT
This sequence comes from Conus canariensis, assembly GCA_033310375.1. NCBI lineage: Eukaryota > Metazoa > Mollusca > Gastropoda > Neogastropoda > Conidae > Conus > Conus canariensis. The sequence continues at coordinate 82,161,175 of CM065719.1, read as the reverse complement.
CTGCAGCATTTGACACGATCGATCATAATATTTTGTTCTCACGGCTTCAAACTTCCTTTGGATTCAAAGACACAGCTCTCGACTATATTATCTCTTACTTGACTGGACGGACTCAGACAGTGTGTGTACAGGGAAGATACTCAGACAGTTCTCCTCTTAGGTACGGTGTGCCTCAGGGTTCTGTACTTGGGCCAGTCCTTTTTGTGCTGTATGCTAGTCCTGTGTCTGACGTCATCAGTGGTCACGCCATGTCGCATGAGAGCTTTGCTGACGATACTCAGCTTCATCAGTCGGCTCCCATTGCTGAAACTGACTCACTGATTTCTCGGACGCGGGGCTGCATTGCAGACCTGAAGGACTGGATGACAACCAACAAACTACAACTAAACGACGACAAGACGGAACTCATGTTCGTGACAAAACAGCCTAACCATCCTTCTCTGCCCTCAACTGTCACTATCAATGACTGTGCTGTCTCTGTCTCCACTTCTGTCCGCAGTCTAGGGGTCATACTTGACCAATCCCTCTCCTTTGAGAAACAGGTTTCAAATATTTGCAAGATTGCCTATTTAGAACTAAGAAGAATCAGCTCTGTACGTCACCTTCTCTCTACAGATGCTACAAAAACTCTCATTTGTGCATTTGTCTTATCTAGAATAGATTACTGCAACTCACTTTTGGCCGGCCTTCCAAAATACCTGATAGAAAGATTACAGCGAATCCAAAATCATGCAGCCCGAGTCGTCTGTAGAGCAAGAAAACATGCTCACATTTCACCTCTCCTCCACTCTCTTCACTGGCTATCTGTCTCAAACCGTATCTCATACAAAATCTCAACTCTCACTTTCTCTGCTCTCTTTGAAAATGGACCTTCTTATCTCTCAGATCTCCTTAAAATCTACACCCCCTCTCGACAACTACGCTCCTGTGCTGACGACCGCCTTCTGCGAATGACTCGCTTCAGGACTACTACTGGTGAAAGATCTTTCTCTTTTCAAGCTCCAGCGACGTGGAACAGACTGCCAGACTGTCTCAGACATTCAGATTCTATCTCTTCTTTCAAGTCTAAACTTAAAACCCATCTATTTTCTCATAATTAGTCAATGCTGTGGGGAGGGGGGGGGGGGGGTACAACCTAACTCATAGCCATCTGGGCCTTTTCAAATGTAGCGTATGTGTATGTTTTCTATTATATGTATTTGTTGTATGATTGAACGTTATAGGATTAAGTTTTTGTGGTGATATTTGAAGAATAAGTGAATGTCACATTGGTAGGATTAGGATTTGTTAGTTATTGTAGTAATAGTATTTGTAGTTGGGTGTAAGGTGTATTATTGTATATGAGAAGGGTGAATGTAGTATGACATTGTAAAGCGCTTAGAGAAATTCGTTTGATTAAGCGCTATATAAGAAATCATTATTATTATTATTTAGAGTACTTACATAGCATCTATCCTCGGATTGAGACCAAACTCTAAGCGCTTTACAGTGCACACTTTCACACAAAGGGCTGCCTAACCTGGGTAGATCCGACTAAGGAGCTGCCTGTATACACTGCATTCAGTCGTTTCCCGCGTCCTTCGTTCATTCATTCATTCATTCATTCATTCATTCATTCATTCAGTCAGTCAGTCAGTTAGAAAGTTTTCCATTCCTATTTAATTCTTTCGACGCTTGCTATGTGTATACGTATCACCCATACCTACGACCAAATTGGCCTTCTCCCCTGAAAGTTGGCGATGGGATTTGAAGTGTGTGCAAGATGTTGTGCATGCGTTAACACACAGAAGCCTCAGTTTACAGTCTCATGATGTTTTGGGAAGTGGCGTCAGAACCAATTTTAACTCCTAAACCCCCTGTTCTGAAACGCCCCAGCGGAGATTCGAACCCTAAACCTCAGGATGACGAGTCCGGCGCTTTACCAACTGAGCTACTCCGGCCCTCGGTGTCTGATGTCTCCACGTCTCATCCGATACGCTGTACAGGCGCTCTTGTTGACAGAAAGTCAGCACACACCCACCAGACCGTGGGCTGATCACGACAACCTCGCTTCCTTATCTCATGTCCCAGACAGCCTTTCTTCTGCAGATGGGACACAGACTTGGTCACTCACCAGGCAGAGACGCGGACCATTCCAGCACCGTTCTCGCCGCTCTTTCTGGCTGCTGTCATCAGTCACACCAACGAAATGCCATCATTGTCTGTGATCTGTGATCAAACAGAACTTGACGCCAAAGACTTCTTTCGTGGAGCTCGTGTCAACAGGATCTCGGGTATGATGGAGCGGCGTACATCATCTGTTGTCTGTGCTTGCTGATCTACCGGGACCCGTGGTCAGATACTTAGAACGTTGGCCTGCGGAGTTGGCAGACCTGAGTTCAAACCACTCGTGGAGTCGGATTCTTTTCAAAACTGCAAACTCTTTCTGTCAACCAAACAGGAGGTGATTACCTTATCCTGACCAGGGAATGTTAAAGAAGGCAGGAGGATAGAGATGGGGTCCGCATTCCATTCTGCCGTGCCCCAGAGAAGGTGAAACTCTCACTGTTCTCTTCCCTGACAGCCATGAGGCGGCAATGGAGTTTCAATATCAAAATAATCTACCAGAGACTAATTTGTCCACAGAACTATGCTAGCGACAACTCTCATACTGCCTTGAATTCTTTTACATCCACGTGGTCATTGTAAACCCTGAAATCAAGAGTTGTTGTGAGTTGGAACATCATTCAATGGCTCTAAACAGAAATAAGACAAATCTAAAGAGACAAAATCTATCCTTGTACAAGTCTGACAGTAATTGTATAAAGAAACACGAAAGAATCTAGCGAACACGTATGGGTGAAAAAGTACACAGAATTGTTGGTGATATACACAAATTCAACGTTTGGGATAAAAAAACTACTTGGAAAGAATCAGCAAGGCTTGATGATTTCTGATAAACATTGATAAAACACAGGTAGTCTGGGCTGCGAAGAAGACAGAAGATTCCGTGGTCATAATTCCTTACGAATGCTGGCAAAAGACGGGCAGGCAGTTTTGAACAAGACAAAAGACATTCCAGTCATGACCCCTTATGAACACTGACAAAAGACAGGGTGTCTAATGGGAAGAAGACGAAACATAACCTAGTAATGGTTTCTCATGAACACTGACAGAAGACAGACTGTCTGACCGGAAAACAGACAACAGATACCTTACTCTGGACAAGCCTCCTCCTGAAAAAACGGTAAACGAGAAAAGACAGTTCGAACCTGGTGTCTGTATCCGTCACTTTCATCAGATAAACATGTCTCCTGTCTTTATTTACATCGGACATCTTTCTTCAATAGTATTTAAAGTATTGCTCACACATACAGAGACACAGACAGACAGACAGACAGACAGACAGACAGACAGACACACACACACACACACACACACACACACACACCGCGCGCGCGCGCGCGCGCGCGCGCGCACACACACAGTATAATACACATACACAACACACACACACACACACACACACACACACACACACACACACACACGCACACACACACACACGCACACACACACACACACACACACACACACACACACACACACACACACACACACACACACACACACATATGCACGAGCGCTTGCACGTAAAAATTCATCTAATATCACACTTTGTGGAAAGACATAAAATTGAAACAACAACAACCACAACAACAAAAGGAACAACAACAAAAGGAACAACAACAAAAGCAACGCATATACATATATCATGGCTTCGTTGGCTAAACACGGGCAGACTACCACTTTACAAAATGCCATTGGAGAAGAAGCCCACATGGCCCTCAGCCAAGATCCCTCAAATGAGAAAAAAAAGAAACAGAATGGTTAGAATACAGGGAAGTAGTAAACGGCCTAAGGGGAAAAAATAATAACCACATGATTAGGGTACAACACAGAAAGAAACAAAAGAAGTACAGATAAAAGACACACACCCAAGCTCACCCACCGTCCCCCTCCACACCCCGAACATAGCCTGCCAAATTGAAGACTTTCAGGGGGAATAACTCCTGGTTAACCCGGAAGGATAAAGGCTAATGAACGCGGAACGTCCTGACCCTGATGTTGTTGATGAAGGGGATCACGACGACCCACACCTCTCCATCATTCCCCCAATCACTGCCCCATATCCCCTCCCCCCACCTCCCTCCCCTCTCTTTCTCTTTTTGCCCCCGCAGCCTAACACTCTCAGGTAAAACGTTACACACTTTGAAAAAAAATCTTTTAAAGACAAGATCAAGAGGGCGGTGCCGTTTGGATTCTGATTGTTTTGGCATAAAGCTGACCAGTTAGAGGCAGGGCGGTGGTGGCGGTGGTGGTGATGGGATCTGCTTTCAGCGGTCATACCCTCCATGTGTCAACAACCTTCAACGGCCCGTGCCCCATCTTCAAAGGGAGGGCTGTTTGGGAAATGCAACGAGAGAGAGAGAGAGAGAGAGAGAGAGAGAGAGAGAGAGAGAGAGAGAGAGAGAGAGACAGACAGACAGACAGAGAGAGAGAGAGAGAGACAGACAGACAGACAGACAGACAGACAGACAGACAGACAGACAGAGATGGCATGATCGGCTGAGTCGGCTGACTGAGGTGTTGACTGACTAGATTGACAGCCTGCCTGTCTGCCTGCCTGACTGAGAGACAGACTGACTGACGGACAGTTTGACGGACTGACTGAAAGCTGCTCATCAGGTTGATCTTAGTTGTTCTGACTTTCAACATACGGGATATTAAACCGAGGAGACATTTTCTTAAAATACCAAAAGTAAAACATTTTCAGGGCAACGAAAACAGTGTAAGAAAATTATTATAGTGAATCACTTGATGAAATAATTGAAGTGAACTCTCTCTCTCTCTCTCTCTCTCTCTCTCTCTCTCTCTCACACACACACACACACACACACACACACACACACACACACACACACACACACACACACACACACACACATTCGTCTAATATCACATAATTCGGTGAAAAGGAAGTTAAATGAAAGTAACACACACACACACACACACACACACACACACACACACACACGCGCGCGCGCGCGCGCGCGCGCCTCACGCACACACACACACACACACACACACACACACACACACACACACACACACAAACACAACACAACACAACACAACACACACACACACACACACACACACACACACACACACACACACACACACACACACACACACACCTACCCACATATTCACACACGGTCATGCAGAAGTGCACAAGCGCTCATCTCCACCCCGATCAACAGTTACCCACACTCTATCTTAATACCATTCTAATACGAAACAAAGTCACTAATTAAAGTGAGAGTGGAACAGCGAATTTTCAGTAAATGTAGAGCGCTCTCACAGCGTGTCGACGACGTGTGCCGCACAACTTTGCACGAAGGGACACGTTTGAAATGGGCCATACAGTGCAGTCTCAATTCAGTCTGAATGTTTCGTCATGTCTCCCCTTTCTAATAATATGTTCCTCTCTCCACGATAACGTCAATCAGACATGTACAGGTCGTACCAACAGCAGTCAACGATTATACCCTGAGACATAATACAGTGTATCAGGTACCTTATTTCATATAGTAAATCTTTTCTGGCCTTACAATCCCAAGTTTGCAGTGATTGCAAAACATACTTGGAATCAACACAAAATAGCACACTAAAAAAAGGATATTGGAGTACTATGTACACAAAATAAAGCCATCAGTATAGCATACAGTACTGCAGTGAATATTGAAAATCCCTTTCCGAGATGAAAATGTTTTCGTATATTCAGACTTGGAATAACGAAACCAGAACCGCTATCAGCTGTGTCCATAATGGAACCATCAGTATAGATTTTAAGGTGATTAGGATAAGAATTGTCTAGGTGTTCTTTCACATCGTTCACTAGAATGCTGATATTTTCTTTTTTCTTTGAGACGGTATACTCATAATCAAACTGTCCACTCAAGTGTTCCCAAGGAGGCATCATTGGAACTGTGGGGAACTCTGGAATCGATGTTAAATCTACATTATACTTAGACATCAGTTCAGCGGTATAATTCAGTATTGGCTGAATATATGAGATGTCCTTGGCTCTACTTGGAAAATCTTTATTCGAATTTACAAAAATGTTATCAGTAACTGAATTTTTTACAGACAGGTTTCGAATCACATATTTGGCTACTTCTAGACATCTTTGCTCCGATAAAGGTAAGATATTTACCGAATTGTAGCTCTTATATGTATTTGTGTATACAGGAACTCCTAAACCTAATTTAATAGCTTTACTGTCAATACTTTGTAACTTTTTGAAAATGATACTTTGGCGCTGAAAAGTAAACTTCTTTTCCATACTTTAACTTGGAGCGGACAAGAGCCAAAGAAAGATGCAAAAGGGTATTAGTATTTTGACCCCAAAGTTGGCAATTAACAATGTTAAGACAATTTAGTCTAGTTCTAGCTTTAGATAACAATTTTTCTATATGCATTTTCCAGTTTAGTTTTGGCGTTTACAGGACTCCCCCAAAATTGACTGATTTCTGATATTGCAACAAAGTGCCATCTATATTCACGGATGGGAGTACAGGCGGATTTTCTCCATTGTTAAACAACATTAAACAGGTTTTTTTCACCTGATAATTCAAGCCCATTTTCTTTCATATACACCGATAAACTGTCCAGTTCATATTGATATGACTTCTGCACATGATTAATTGACCTCTTCTTTGTATGTTTTCTTAAACTAGTATGTATCCATATTGCGATGTCATCAGCATACTGAACTACATGGATATTTTTGGACAGTGCAGAAGGAAGATCATAAAGGAGAATTGAAAACAAAATTGAGGCAATAATTGATCCTTGGGGAATACCCATATTAATGTACCTGAAGGAAGAATGTCCATTAAGAAACTTTTTATGTAAGAATACATGCTGCCTGAAATACCAATCTTTTTTAATTTGTAAAGCAACCTAGCATGCCAAACATTGTCGTAGGCTTTTTCAACATAAAAAATGTAGCCAACGTACTTTTTCTGGGGGAGAACTGTTTTTTTTTTTAAATTTGATTTTTAAGTTTTACAAGATGGTCTGTAGTGCATCGAACCTTTCTAAAACCAGCCTGCTGGACTGGAAGCAAATAGTTCTTTTCACAATAGTACATCAGACGCTTCAATACAATTTTTTTTCCAGAAGCTTCCCGACAAGAGAAGACAAAGAGATTGGTCTATAACTGCTTACAGAAGTATTTATCTTGCCTTCTTTCAAAACTGGTATGACCACCGAACTCTTCCAAACTTTAGGGAGAGCGCCATTATTCCAACATTTTTGGAATAACGAGAGTAGTACATATTTCCAGGAAGACGGCAAAAGACGTAGCATCTGATAAGAAATGCCATCTAGACCAACTGCTGAATTCTGAGATGATACTGGTGATAAAGCTTCTGACAATTCTGAGACCTGGATAGGAGAATTAAAAAAAATGATCTGCAACTGGATCCCAATAGTCCTCTTTTTGTTCCTCTTTCATCTATATTGCTCATTTTCTGCCTGTAGAGATGAAGACAAAACTATTCTGAGAAAAGAAATCAACAAAAGCCTCAGCTTTTTCATAAGAGGTAGAAATTCCTCTTCTAGCTTAATAGGGTAACGTTGTTTTTTGTGACCATTTTTCATTTCTTTTACTTTTTTCCACATTTTAACATGTCTTTTGGTTCTGTTATTTCCTTCTTACAAAATTCATCCCAGTATGTCTTTTTTGCGTGAGCGATTATTTTATTACAGTTGTTTTTTTCTCCTGTTTCATAGTCTGAATATTTTCTTCAGTCTTATTTCGGATCCACCTGTTAAAAGTCTGACGTTTTGATTTTACAGCTAATCGGCATTCTTCAGTCCACCACACGTTACCGAAAAATTTACCAAGTTTCCTATATCTACTCCTTGGAATAGCACTATCAGCAGCTTGAATAAATATTCTGGCAAAATTTGAATAAAAAACATCAATGTTGTCATCTTACACCGACGTTGTATCATATGTCATCAGACTATTTGCAAAAGCTTCCCAATTGGCTAATTTATAATTATAATTTGGGATTTTGTCTTCAACATCTGACATGTCAGTGCTAATTTCATCATTCAAATTTACTCAAGCATATTCGATACACCCCCCCCCCCTCTCTCCAAAACAAAAAACAAACAAAAAACAAAAGCAAATTAAGATGAGATACAAGGGCCACCATACAATGTTTTCAGTGATTTAAAGACACCAACAGTACTACCACCTTCCCTGCCAGTCATGCCAGCCGCTCTTAAACCAAAGGAGTCGGATGTGAGGAAGATGGCGTAAATGGAGAGTATATGGTTAGGGCAGGAAATAAAGGGGGCTGTCGTCTGCTCCTTTATCAAAGGGAGACAACGCCTGTCTGCACCTTTCTCGTTTCCATGCAAATGGCCGGCAATTCCTTTCCCGGCTTGCGTGATGAATTTCTCTCTGAACCGGAACACGAGGCATTGAACACTCCATTAGGCTGGCATCAGCCGTTCACCCTTTCAGTCTGTGCAGTAAGTCAGAGTGGATGTCTTGCTTCCCCCCACAACAGGCTATTTTCAACGGGATTTTGTTTCTCGTTTTCTCCGTAATTTGTGTTCACCATACCATGAAAAAAGATCACGGTTACAGATTCGCCTTAATGTGCGGTGAATTTTCAGAAGACTGAAACAGACTGCAACGTTGCCGGAAAATGTCAAAAACAAAGCAAAACAAAACAACAACATAAAAAGTGACGCGTATTCAAGAAACGTGAAGTATCGTTTATTGCTTTTTATTCATTTGTTAAACCTTCACTGGCCTGTGTTCTTTCTTCACATTGTTAACTGAATAAGCAAGAGGAAGAAGAGGAGAATGGAAGGGGAAAACAGGGAAGGGTGTGTTTGAGGAAGGAGTAAAACAAGTAAAGGAGAAGTCATGGAATAGAAAGATTAGAAAAGCGTGGAGAGAGAGAGAGAGAGAGAGAGAGAGAGAGAGAGAGAGAGAGAGAGAGAGAGAGAGAGAGAGCGCACAGAAGCAGACCGGTTTGAAAAAGGGAAGAGCGGAGAGGAGATCAATACAGTTGAAGAATTTGAACGAGGACGTGACGGTGGATCGCCTGAGGTTGCACAGAAGAGTGTTCCGGAATGCTGACCCAAAGTGTGTGTTCAAACAGTCGGAAAATAGAGAAAAAACCCATCACCATCATCATCCTCATATTTGTGGATGGGGTGTGGAAATGAAGAATCTGAGAGAGGTCTTTAGCGCACGTGACAGTCACAGATGAGAAGCAGAGGGGAAAAACATTTGTATGAAATAATAGATTGAACAGGCAACGAATGCAAGGATTTCCAGCGAGATATGGTGTGGTAATATCTGGACAATGAAGAAAAGCCCTTGTGACCCTTAACGAACCATTTGAAGCTGTTATTCTACATTTTTTATTTTCATCTATCCATGTTTTTCCTCCATGACAGCATAGAATTTTCGTATTGAAAATCGGACAGTTAAAATGAATATAAATCATTCCACATGAAATATCATTACATACAAAAACTGTCCGAAATTGCTACATACATTTATGCAACACGGGGCAATATTTTCACAGTAATTTCACAGCAAAGAATAAGAAACTACGTGTTGGGAGTGTAGGAAACTACGTGTTGGGAGTGTAGGACACTACGTGTTGGCAGTGTAGGAAACTACGTGTTGGCAGTGTAGGAAACTATGTATTGGGAGTGTAGGAAACTACGTGTTGGCAGTGTAGGAAACTACGTGTTGGCAGTGTAGGACACTACGTGTTGGCAGTGTAGGCCACTACGTGTTGGCAGTGTAGGAAACTACGTGTTGGGAGTATAGGAAACTACGTGTTGGGATTGTAGGAACTACGTGTTGGCAGTGTAGGAAACTACGTGTTGGCAGTGTAGGAAACTATGTGTTGGGAGTGTAGGACACTACGTGTTGGGAGTGTAGGAACTACGTGTTGGGAGTGTAGGAAACTACGTGTTGGCAGTGTAGGAAATTATGTGTTGGGAGTGTAGGAAACTACGTGTTGGGAGTGTAGGAACTACGTGTTGGCAGTGTAGGAACTACGTGTTGGGAGTGTAGGAAACTACGTGTTGGCAGTGTAGGAACTACGTGTTGGGAGTGTAGGACACTACGTGTTGGCAGTGTAGGAAACTACGTGTTGGGAGTGTAGGAAACTACGTGTTGGGAGTGTAGGAAACTACGTGTTGGGAGTGTAGGAACTACGTGTTGGCAGTGTAGGACACTACGTGTTGGCAGTGTAGGAACTACGTGTTGGGAGTGTAGGAAACTACGTGTTGGCAGTGTAGGAAACTACGTGTTGGGAGTGTAGGAACTACGTGTTGGCAGTGTAGGAAACTACGTGTTGGCAGTGTAGGAAACTATGTGTTGGGAGTGTAGGACACTACGTGTTGGGAGTGTAGGAACTACGTGTTGGGAGTGTAGGAAACTACGTGTTGGCAGTGTAGGAAATTATGTGTTGGGAGTGTAGGACACTACGTTTGGGAGTGTAGGAACTACGTGTTGGAGTGTAGGAAACTACGTGTTGGCAGTGTAGGAAACTACGTGTTGGCAGTGTAGGAAACTACGTGTTGGGAGTGTAGGACACTACGTGTTGGCAGTGTAGGAAACTACGTGTTGGGAGTGTTGGGAGTGTAGGAAACTACGTGTTGGGAGTGTAGGAAACTACGCGTTGGGAGTGTAGGAACTACGTGTTGGCAGTGTAGGACACTACGTGTTGGCAGTGTAGGAACTACGTGTTGGGAGTGTAGGAAACTACGTGTTGGCAGTGTAGGACACTACGTGTTGGGAGTGTAGGAAACTACGTGTTGGGAGTGTAGGACACTACGTGTTGGCAGTGTAGGAAACTACGTGTTGGGAGTGTAGGACACTACGTGTTGGGAGTGTAGGACACTACGTGTTGGGAGTGTAGGCTACATATAGCACAACACTCTCCCCTACACTCCCTGACTAGAATATGTTCAGTCATCCCCCGGTGCATCCTCCTTGGCCTCCACCTCTTGACCTCTCCCATCCTCTGACATCGTCCTTCTTCCACCCCCTTGCTCTTCGTTCTCTCTGACTTGATCCCCAAACCATGCTGACAGAAAACGTATCAAAATCATAACAACTTCCTCTCTCTCTCTGTGTATCTCTCTGTCTCTGTCTCATACACCACACACACACACACACACACACACACACACACACACACACACACACACACACACACACTGACACACACACACACACACACACACACACGACACACACACACACACACAGACACAGACACACACACACGCGCGCGCGCACGCACGCATGCACACACATTCACTCACTCACACACACACACTCACTCACTCACTCTCTTACACACACACACACACACACACACACACACACACACACACACAACACATACATACATACACACGCACGCAAGCAAGCAAGCGCGCGTGCGCGCGCGCTTGACACAACACACACACGCACGCATGTACGCACGCACACACCTACACTCACACACACACGCACACATGCACATATACACACTCACACACACACACACACACACACACACACACACACACACACACACACACACACAGGCATACACACACAGACACACACACACACACACACACACATACACGGATGACAGACAGACAGACAAGCATCTATGGGGAAGACCCATCAGCAGAAGGTCTCGAACCTGTTTATAAGCGGAGACAGAAAACACTTAGAGGCTCTTTTTAAAAGCGACCTCTCTCCCTCACGTCAGGGAGAGAGAGCGAGAGAGAGAGAGAGAGAGAGAGAGAGAGAGAGAGAGAGAGAGAGAGAGAGAGAGAGACAGACAGACAGACAGACTGGGGTGGGGTGGGTGGATGTGGATAGCATCAATGCACTCACTAAAATCTGGAGAAATTCTCAGGAAAACTTGACATCTTTTTTCAAGAGAGAAGAAAGCCTGCGAGAGTCTTAGGAAGTTCAGGCCCTCTGGAAAAGACGCGGAATAAACCCAGACATAAAAAAAAACCCTCTCCAGTGGAAACGTTGATGGAAGCATGCTACTGCAACAAAATGCAGCTTGCCTAAAGGGTATTGGCACATCAATGTTATTTTGTCCAAAGATAACCTCGGACAGCGCACAGTTTGCCTCATGGTCAAATGTGCTGGTTTGTACCGAATTGCACGTGCCAAACACAACTTGCTGACACTGGATTGTGAGGAACTGAGAAAGGTGGTGGGAGCGACTGTTGCTCCACAGGACTCGATAGTCATCACTGAGTGAATGTCGCAGAAGATGTCAGACAGAACTGCTCAGTGAAACTCAACTGACTGTGTAAAACAAGTAGATAGGAAATGTAAATAGATAAGTGTTACTATCTGACTGGCCGTGTGAAACAAGTAGATAGGAAATGTAAATAGATAAGTGTTACTATCTGACTGACTGTGTAAAACAAGTAGATAGGAAATGTAAATAGATAAGTGTTACTATCTGACTGACCGTGTAAAACAAGTAGATAGGAAATGTAAATAGATAAGTGTTACTATCTGACTGACTGTGTAAAACAAGTAGATAGGAAATGTAAATAGATAAGTGTTACTGTCTGCTTTCAGAACTACTCAGTGAAGCTCGACTGACTGTGTAAAACAAGTAGATAGGAAATGTAAATAGATAAATGTTACTGTCTGACTGACTGTGTAAAACAAGTAGATAGGAAATGTAAATAGATAAGTGTTACTGTCTGCTTTCAGAATTGCTCAGTGAAGCTCGACTGACTGTGTAAAACAAGTAGATAGGAAATGTAAATAGATGAGTGTTACTGTCTGACTGACTGTGTAAAACAAGTAGATAGGAAATGTAAATAGATGAGTGTTACTGTGTGACTGACTGTGTAAAACAAGTAGACAGGAAATGTAAATAGATAAGTGCTACTGTCTGCTTTCAATGTCCTCTCCACTTCTATGCCTTCGCTTGTATTCTGTTAAGGTCACGAGTTTCAGCGGATTCATGGTGACCTTCGTTGAATGGATGAGGTGGCGCCTTCCGGAAGGAGAGATCATTCACGTTGGTTACGTGACAAAGCAATGGTTGTCGTTTGTTGGGGGCTTAGTAGGTGTTGTCCTACATGTGTGGAATCAGAACAGGTACCACTGAACACCACGATGGTGACTGGGCAGTTGGTGCAGTGTCTCCTCTGCCTTTGGTAGACAGCCGGTGCTGGGGCTGTGGCGGAGCATGCCTAGTTGTGGCTGAGGACAGGGGACTCCAGAATGAGTGGCGTGGGTGCAATGCCACTGAAGTGGCACAGAAGACAGCAAAAAACAAAAATTACTGTCCATGGTCACTTTTGTTATGAGATACTTATGAGATAGACACGCCATGTGACAAAACAGACTTACTGCCAGTAAGGACCATTGACTGTAAGTTTTATGAGGGCAAGATTTCTCATTCCAGCTTCATGATGGTCAAGATATTGTGGAGACAGAGAATTGTTTGTATGTTAAAGCACACCCATCCTGATCAATGTTTGGGTCCACATTCAAGTATGTAGATGGGGACAGGATCTTTTATGTCCGATTGTTTTGTTCACTTCCTGGCGTCTCTGTCTTTCTCTCTTCTTTCTCTTTCCGGTATGATCTTTAAGTGTTGCTTGATGTGCTGGATTTTTGTAGAATTAATCGTGAATTAATGCATGTAGATGACAGTTGAACAAGCAATGCTTCGAGAGAGACGTTTTGGCACTGGAAATAAAAAAAAAAACCCCAAATCTTTACATTTCAGTGAAATGTTGATTTGGCTAGTCGGATATTCAAGGCGTTGTACGGATGAATTTTTATCTACCGAGAAAACGTTCACTGAATCATTTCAAAATGTTGCATTTATTTTGAGAGTTAGCTTTGTAACGTTCATAATACAAATAAAAAAAATTCCCTTGACAAATATACCATTGTTGCCAAAACTGTCAATGTGATGTTAAATAAATGATGAGTTGTTACTGCTCAAGCACAAATGTTTCAACTTTGAAAGAAGGAATCACAATGTTAAGATACTAACATCGTAATCTCGTTCGCCTCAACGAAGGCTAGCCTCTGTCCAATGTTTGTGTATTGGCTAGGGACAGCAAAAAGTGACTGATTTGTGATTACTGTTCAAGCAAAACTGGTCTTGACATTTCAAACAATAAATTGCATTGTAAAGATTGTGCTAATGTAAAATATGACTGGATTGTTCGCTTCAGTGTTTGTGTCCAGAGTCAAGCGTTTGCCTAAGCTTATTTGCCAGAGGCAGTAAAAATCAAAAGCTACCGCCTTTAATTTCGTACCAAACAGTAATGCTTATCTATTATTGGCATCCCTTTCCTCCCATGGTATCTTTTCTTAACTTCGATTTCTTCTTTAATGCTCGTCACAAGGGACACAACTGCACATCAGCTTCATGCCTGCGCTGAACTCAATTCGCCTGTAGGTCTCTTTGGGCATTCTTAAAGGTAGTCTGCTCTGGGGAGAGGTCCACTCACGTTTCACGACGACCGAACTGTCTTCTACCCTGGCGTTCTCCACTTGCTCTCTTCCATAGAAAAATGAGCCCAGCCCCAACACACAAAAATACTATGCTCCTGTGATTGCTTCAACTGGTAGTCTTGGTTTTTACTGCCTCTGGCAAATAAGCTCAAAAGCGTTTTGTTCAAATTGACGAAAGCAACACGCCATTTCCTTATTAGATATGCATTTCTGCATAGTTGAGCATAGGATAAACATATAATACTTTTCCCCCTGAATCCTGTTTAGCTGAACTGTGTCTGTAGATGATGATGTTTCCTGAATCCTCACTGGTTGATCTGTGTTGTGAAAAATACTGTCATCTGTATCCTCTGTCACTAATTTGTGTTACAAATCTTGTATCTTTTTGGTCGGATTTTCTTTCATAATATCAAACTGAAAATGTCTGCATCTTCTCCGCGCTGCTGAAGGTTTTTTGTTCAAGGGAATCATGTGTATCCAAAAGCGGCCTGTTCTCTTCTTTCAAGTCTTCTAGTTTTTCTGTTTTGTTTCTACTTATTCCTGTAACTTAGGCGCAGTATCCATGACGCGAAAAATGTTACCCAGATTAATGATGTTTTAAAAATTAAAAACGTTTAATAAAGTGTGAATGTCAGCATGATTCATGCTGCATTTGCACATATTGCCAGTCAATCAACTGCATGACACTGGGTTGTAATGATGAACAATTAGGTTCTGATTTTTGGGGGGGACAAGAGGCGCTGTGTTTCCTCAAGTGGGAAAGTTGTCAATTACGCCACTGTGAGAAATCTTTCGGGGAGTCCAGACAGCAGATTTTGCTGTGGGCAGTTTCATCATGTTTGAAAACAAAGAAAAGGCGCGTTAGAAGAGGACGAGCGATAAGGGAGATCAACCGAACTTCTGTCTACATGTTTAGCTCAATTATTTGACCAGCCCACTGCTAACATCATCAGTTCAGAACTCCTGGCCGCTAACTTGAACAGGAGAAGCCGCTTCGCACTGCTAGGTCTAACTGTCCTTTGGCACTGCTAGGTCTAATTATCCTTTGGCACTGCTAGGTCTAATTGTCCTTTGGCACTGCTAGGTCTAATTGTCCTTTGGCACTGCTAGGTCTACTTATCCTTTGGCACTGCTAGGTCTAATTATCCTTTGGCACTGCTAGGTCTAATTATCCTTTGGCACTGTTAGGTCTAATTATTCTTTGGCACTGCCGGCGGTTGCTGTACAATCTTGGGTAACAATGTCGCTTCAAACACACACACACACACACACACACACACACACACACACACACACACACACACACACACACACACACACACACACACACTGTTTTTATGAAAAATAGCACATCAAAACAAATTATAGTGACTAAATCAAATTGTATCATGAAAATATCAACATAACTAGAATAAATCTTAAATAAATGTTAGCGAACTGCCCAGAGAACGTGGACAAACGAGTCACAAGACGAAACACAACTAGTTTCGACCTCTTAGGTCTTCATCAGGTGAGACATTAACGAATAAAACAATGAAAATTCACTTAGCTTTGATCGCTTCAGATCACTTGGTAGTAGAAAGAAACTCGTGGAGAGCGTGGCAGCAGAGAGTCCTCAGAAGAGAAGCCCCCTTCAAGCAAGTGTTTCGGCCCTTATCTCCTGACACTCTAGGGGGGTTGGGCCACACCCGGTTCATGACTCCGGATGTCCCTCTGCTGCCCCTTTTTTTTCCCATCTTGGGACGAGCCATGGCTGGGATTCGAACCCATGACCCTCTGGACATGCTCATTTTCCACTTAATGACTCGCGCTTTAACCACTGAGCCACAGGGACACCTGATATTTGTAGGGAAATTAAGCCTTATGAAGTTCACTTTTGTTCCTCCTTGACCAGATCCAGCTTGAACACCTCTCTGCCGCTTCTGCCATTGCTTTCAGGGCTCTGGTTTTTTCCTTCCCTGCAACTGAGAGCTGTTTCATGAGGCTGTATGCAGACGTTCCTACAAACCCCCTAGCTCCAATTTCTGCAGTGAGGACTTTGACCTGATAGCCTTCTCTCCTCAGGCTGTTTGCCAGATCAGCATACTTTTCAGTCTTGTAGATTTGAGCTGCCTCCATTCTGTTCTCATATGGCACCGTGAGCTCGATCATGATCAGCTGCTTGGTTGACTTAGAGTGGACTACTATGTCTGGTCTCATGCCACTCTTGCTGATGATCTCTGGGTGACTCTTCCATTCTGGGAGGTCTGCAGTGCACTCCCAGTCATCTGCCCCGTCCAGCAGACTCTGCCTGCATGTTTCGAGTGGCACTGTTGTTCTTGGCCATGATTTGCTGCCTCCTGCCGTGAAGAATGTTGCGGGTGCTTTTGGAGTCCTGATTTTCCCTTTTGTGGTGTTGGTACTAGCCCAGACTACTTGTACAATTTCTTTGAGCACTTGGTTGTGCCTCCATGTGTACCTTCCTTGAGCCAGGGCTACTTTACATGAGCTTAGGACATGCTCCACTGTTTGTTTTTCATGGCAGAGGGGGCATGCAGGATCGTCTGTTTTCCCCCACTTCACCAGGTTTGCATTTGAGGGCAGAAGGTCATATGCAGATCTGAGAATGAAGCTGATCCTGAGAGGGGCCATGTGCCAAATGTCATTCCAAGTGAGACTTCTTTGGAGTGCATTCTCCCACGTTGTCCATTGCCCTTGCTGGCTCTGCTGGACTGCTTTTTGGAGTCTTTTTTGGTCTTCTTCTTTTCTCATCTCCTGAATCATCATGTCTCTTTTGGCTTTTCCTTTGGCCTTTGACCACCATTCAGTTTTGGTCACCCCCAGTCCCTGTCTGTTGGTCTGTGTGTGTCCTGTTATTTCTCTGATCTTGAGACTTTCTTTTGCAGAATCCATCGCCTCTTGAACTTTCCATTTTCTGCCTGTCTTCAGCTGGGGCTTAATTGCTTCTACCACCTTGTCTCCTGAGTCCTCCAGCATGCTTTGAAGTCTGATCTTCCCTGCTTTGTATTCCTCCAGGATGGATTTCAGGGGTAGTTTCAGCTTTGCTTGGCGACAGTACAGCGCTATGTCAGTCAGACAGGGTGGGACACTTAGCTTTGATCGCTTCAGATCACTTGGTAGTAGAAAGAAACTCGTGGAGAGCGTGGCAGCAGAGAGTCCTCAGAAGAGAAGCCCCCTTCAAGCAAGTGTTTCGGCCCTTATCTCCTGACACTCTAGGGGGGTTGGGCCACACCCGGTTCATGACTCCGGATGTCCCTCTGCTTGATCGCTTCAGATCACTTGGTAGGGTTCAGCGCAAGGAAGAAGGCGTTGAATGAGAACGAGGCTGTTGGAAGGGAAATAGTGAGCGAGTCAAAGTCGTAATGAAGATAATAATATTACTGATAGGAATACTAATAATGGTCAAAATACTGAGAGAAAAAAAAAAAAAAAAAAGGGACAAGATTACTACCAATCTGTGTCAATAAGTATGGGTATGGGAGAAAGGAGAGTGGGTTAGAGGATTCTTAAACAGCAGGGTTGCCGTGGCAACAGTCCCAGAGGCGAAGGCGATGGTGATGTCAATGCCAGTGGTAGTATCAATACTAGCAATAGTATTACTGAATGATACTGCTAACAACGATAGTGAAGGTTGAGGTAATGAAAGCATGATACAGAAATATATTTAGAAAATACAATTTTTATAATAATCAAATAAATAAATAAATGAAACATTAAAAATAATAATAAATTAAAAAATCAGTGAATAATAATAATAATAATTAAAAAAAAATAATTTAATAAAAAATAATAATAATAATGATAATAAATGCATAAATAAGATAGCTATAAGTTGTGTGAGGTGAATAGTGGGAGATAAGGTAGTATGTGTGTGTGTGGTGGGAAGATATTATGGGCTGAGATAGAAGTGGTGGGTTGGTACATGTTACTTTAAGGTGTAGATGCTATGAGGGTGGAGGGAAGAAGGGGATGGGTTTACGTACTAACTGGGGGAGGGGGAGGGGCAACATATTCACACCTATACACAATCTCTCTCTCTCTCTCTCTCTCTCTCTCTCTCTCTCTCTCTCTCTCCCCCCCCCCCTTTCACGACCAACGATAAAGGAGCCAGCATTCTATTAATTATGTGTGTGTGTATGTGTGAGTGTGAGTGTGTGTGTGTGTGTGTGTGTGTGTGTGTGTGTGTGTGTGTGTGTGTGTGTGTGTGTGTGTGTGTGTGTTCCATTTGTAATATCAGCCTTATTCATTGGTTACCCCCACCTCCACCCCCAGCAACCGCCATATCCACCAACACCCCTACACACATCATTACTAGGGCAGGGGGAGGGGGGAGTAAGTCGATTGATGTAGCAAATGGAGAGACTCAGAGAGTGTAGGAAAAGGGAAGATGATGATAGCTGCAACCTATGTCTGAGGTAAACAGAGGGAGGTAGGGTGGTATGGGTGTGTGTAGGTGGGGGATATTTCAGGCTGGAGCTGCAGAGATGGAATGGTACATACTACTTTTGGACGTTGATGCCATGAGGGTGGACGGTGCCCAGTTTGGCAATGAGATGAGATTCCTGCATAAGGCGTTCCAAGCTGTCACTCTTAGATTGCCAAAGTGCCAAGACTTTGACATGGTTGATGTTGTGTTGGGCATGGTTGAAGTGTAGAGCGACTGGTTTGGGCCGATGGTGGCGGATGTCGGCCAGGTGTTCAGAGATGCGCGTCTCAAGAGTGCGAGATGTCTCACCTACATAGATCTTACCGCACAGCTGACAGTGGATGGCATACACAATGTTGTGGCTCTGGCAGGAGAAAGTGCGTTTAATAGTGAAAGAGCCTGTGGGGCCATGTAGGATGGTGTCTGGTTTGGTGAGAGAGCAGATTTTGCAGTTGGGTTTTGAGCAGGGGAAAGTACCTGGTGGCTTAGGTGTTGAGATTTTGTTCAGCTTAGAGCGCACCAGTAGGTCGTTGAGGTTTTTGTCACGTTTGAAAGTGATCATTGGTGTGGTCTCAAAGGCAGGTTTATGGTTTTCTACTATGTGCCAGTTAGACTTCAGGATCCTGCAGATGGGCAGATTGTGAGGATGGAAGAGAAGGCAGGCAGTGGGTCTGTCTGTCTCTTTGGGAGGTTTAGTTTCCAGAGTAGATGTTCTGGATTTAGCTGCAGTGCGGCTGAGAGCATCACTGATGACGGCACTAGGGTATCCACGGTTGGTGAAAAAATCAGACATTTTGGCTGCTTGTATAGTGAAATCCTCTTCGCTAGAGCACAGTCTGCGTAGGCGAAGGAATTCAGAATATGGAATGCTATTTTTAGTGGACTGGTGGTGGGAAGATGTGTAGTCCAGGTATGAGTGCGCATCAGTAGGTTTGTAGAAGACTGAGGTTTGAAGCAGTCCATCTTTGAGGGAGATAGTGATGTCCAGGAAATTAACTGACTGTGAAATGGTGTAGGTCAGCTGGATGGATGGATGGAAGGTCTGTGCAAAGTTGAGGAAATTCTGGAGGTCATGTTCTGGCATGGATGTGGCTCCCAATCCATCATCTATGTATCTTTTGTAGAGCTCTGGTGTTGGGCCTGTGTAAGAGGTTAGTAGGCGGTGTTCTAGGTGTCCCATGAAGAGGCAGGCATAGGATGGTCCCATTTTGGTTCCCATAGCAACACCACTGATTTGTGAGAATGTGTGGTTGTTGAATTCAAAAGTATTGAGGGTGAGGACTAATTCTGCAAGTCTGACTAGTGTAGCTGTGGGAGGGTGTTGTTGGTTGGGGGGCCGTTTGTTAAGAAAGAATGCGAGGGCCTTCAGTCCATCAGCATGAGGGATGGAAGTGTAGAGAGAGACGACATCAAGGGTAAAGAGGAGGCTGGGTTTGAAAGTGGGATCTGTGTTGTATGAATTAATCATGTTGAGTGTGTGTGTAGTGTCTTTGAGGTATGTGGGGAGGCCTTGTACTATGGGTTGGAGGAGAGAGTCTAAGTACTGTGAAATGTGTTCTGTAGGGCAGCTGCATGCAGATACTATGGGTCTGCCGGGAGTATTGGTTTTGTGTATTTTAGGGAGCAGGTAGAAGGTGGGTTGTTTGGTGTCTGTCATAATGAGGAGTTTGGCTGTCTTCGGTAAGTTGTTGTGTTTGATTTCTTGTTTAACTGTGGTTGAGATGAGTTTCTGGTGTTGGGGGAGGGGTGATGCTGTGAGTGGTGTATAGAAATTTGTGTCTGACAGTTGTCTGTGTGCTTCTTTTATGTACAACTGTTTGTCCCAGACCACCACTGCACCACCCTTGTCTGCTGGTTTGATGACAATGTCTTGTCTTTGTCTCAGTGATTCAAGGGCTTTTTGTTCATCCCGTGAGAGGTTGGAATTGCGGACAGGTTTGGATTTAACTTGAGAGATTTCTTTTCTACACTTTTTGATGTAGAGTTCAACTTCAGTGGATTTGTCAAGAGGTGGCTGGCGAAGCACTGGAGTTCGAAAAAGGTGGGTAAAAATGTCTGAGCTGTCTGGTAGAGGGGGCTTGGGCACACCGTCAAGTGCAGCCATCCATCTTAATTTTCTAAAGAATCTTTCAACATCAACGTGGTTTTGATATTTATTGGTGGCATGCTGAATGGGAATAAATTTCAGACCTTTTGCCAGGACTGATCTTTCATCATTGGTGAGAGTCAGATTATCAGGAATGCAGCGAACAAGGTGGCGGTGTTGTTCATGGGTGATAGAAGGGTCAGTGTTGTGTGTAGGGGGATTCAACTGGTCTGGGTTTGCCTCGTGTTTGTTTCGTAATTTTGATAACTTGTCTTGCTTAATCTGGTAGCAGTGATTGTGAATGAGCTGGTTGTGTGTATGGATGAGCTGTCTGAGTCTTGAAGCAGTGGCTATGGGCATGATGATTGTGGTTTGTTGTTTGAAATGTTGAAGAAGACGGGAGAGAGATTCCAGGGATGAATTGAGTGTTTTGATATGTGCCAACATGAGTCTACGGCTGGCTTGGAATAGAATTCTTGTAGTGGTAGTGGTAAGAGCGGTGTTATGAAGATCGGATGGGGTGTGAGAAAGTGAGAAGCCGCGAGGGGTGATTCGCAGTCGAATGCATTGTTTTAGAAAGTTGAGATGAGATGCAGATTTCGTTTTCTGAAACTGTGTTTTAGCATATCCTAGTGCAAATGGCTGGATGATAGGTCGCTCTACACTTCAACCATGCCCAACACAACATCAACCATGTCAAAGACCTTCCATCCATCCATCCAGCTGACCTACACCATTTCACAGTCAGTTAATTTCCTGGACATCACTATCTCCCTCAAAGATGGACTGCTTCAAACCTCAGTCTTCTACAAACCTACTGATGCGCACTCATACCTGGACTACACATCTTCCCACCACCAGTCCACTAAAAATAGCATTCCATATTCTGAATTCCTTCGCCTACGCAGACTGTGCTCTAGCGAAGAGGATTTCACTATACAAGCAGCCAAAATGTCTGATTTTTTCACCAACCGTGGATACCCTAGTGCCGTCATCAGTGATGCTCTCAGCCGCACTGCAGCTAAATCCAGAACATCTACTCTGGAAACTAAACCTCCCAAAGAGACAGACAGACCCACTGCCTGCCTTCTCTTCCATCCTCACAATCTGCCCATCTGCAGGATCCTGAAGTCTAACTGGCACATAGTAGAAAACCATAAACCTGCCTTTGAGACCACACCAATGATCACTTTCAAACGTG
>CM065719.1:82111345-82136345 GCA_033310375.1 Conus canariensis | reverse complement strand
AACTGACAACCCTCGGGACCCAGGAACAAGGAGGTAGAGGGGAGGGGGGGAGGAAGGGAAGGGGAGGAGAGAGAATGGAGAGGGAAACGGGGGAGGGTTAGTGTGAAGAGGGTTAAAAAAAACGCAAGGGAGGAGGCATGGAATAAAAAGATTAGACAATCGTGGTGAGAGAGAGAGAGAGAGAGAGAGAGAGAGAGAGAGAGAGAGAGAAGAGAGAGAGAGAGAGAGAGAGAGAGAGAGAGCACAGAAGCAGACCGGTTTGAAAAAGGGAAGAGCGGAGAGGAGATCAATACAGTTGAAGAATTTGAACGAGGACGTGACGGTGGATCGCCTGAGGTTGCACAGAAGATTGTTTCGGAATGTTGACCCAAAGTGTGTGTTCAAACAGTCGGAAAATAGAGAAAAACCCCATCACCATCATCATCCTCATATTTGTCGATGGGGTATGGAAATGAAGAATCTGAGAGAGGTCTTTAGCGCACGTCACAGTCACAGATGAGAAGCAGAGGGAAGAAAAGTTTGTATAAAACTGTGGATTGAACAGGCAGCAATTGCCAGGATTTCAGAAGAGGAGTTGTGTGTGATAGTTGGGCAATAGTTGGAAAAGCGCCACAGCACTGTAATGAGCTACTTGAAACTTTTATTCTACACGTTTTTACTTTTGTTTGTTTATTTTTTCCCTCCCTTATAGCAAATAATTTTCGTATCAAAAACTGCACTATTCAGATGAATATGACTGTTTTTACATGAAAAATCAGTACATGAAATAAATTATTAGACATTGTTACTTATGTTCATGCAGCACGGGGCAATTATTTTCACAGCGATGCAACAGCAAGGAATAAAAACTTTAGTGGTGTGAGTTTTAGCTTCAGATACTAAACCATTCTCCTGCACACTCCCTGACCAGAATCTATCCCATTATCACCCACTCCTCCATCCTCCTCCCCTCCGTCCCCCACCCTCTTCACCTCTCCCATCCTTCTCTCTCTCTGTAATATTTCTTTTCACCCCTCTTTCTTTTCGTATTCCTCGTCTCCCCCTCCCCCTCCCTGCAGGCTTATCACCCACCCACATTCCTCTTCCTCCACACTTATCCCCCCTTAACTCTGTCATTATTATCTCCCCCTTAACTCTGTCATTATCCATAGGCTTACAACTCACTGACATAATGTATTACATGCCACAGAACCACTGAATGAACTCATCTCCCTCTTCACTCTGTCATTATCCATAGGCTTATCTCCCCTTCACTCTGTCATTATCCATAGGCTTATCTCCCCCTTCACTCTGCCATTATTATCTTCCCCTTCACTCTGTCATTATCCATAGGCTTACAACTCATTGACATAATGTATTACATGCCACAGAACCACTGAATGAACTCATCTCCCCCTTCACTCTGTCATTATCCATAGGCTTATCTCCCCCTTAACTCTGTCATTATCCATAGGCTTATCTCCCCCTTCACTCTGTCATTATCCATAGGCTTATCACCCCCTTCACTCTGTCATTATTATCTTCCCCTTCACTCTGTCATTATCCATAGGCTTACAACTCATTGACATAATGTATTACATGCCACAGAACCACTGAATGAACTCATCTCCCCCTTCACTCTGTCATTATCCATAGGCTTATCTCCCCCTTAAATCTGTCATTATCCATAGGCTTATCTCCCCCTTAAATATGTCATTATCCCTAGGCTTATCTCCCCTTCACTCTGTCATTATCCATAGGCTTATCTCCCCCTTAAATCTGTCATTATCCATAGGCTTATCTCCCCCTTAAATATGTCATTATCCATAGGCTTATCTCCCCCTTCACTCTGTCATTATCCATAGGCTTATCTCCCCCTTCACTCTGTCATTATCCCTAGGCTTATCTCCCCCTTAAATATGTCATTATCCATAGGCTTATCTCCCCCTTAAATATGTCATTATCCATAGGCGTATTTCCCCTTTAAATCTGTCATTATCCGTAGGCTTATCTCAACCTTAAATCTGTCATTATCCATAGGCTTATCTCCCCCTTAAATCTGTCATTATCCATAATCTTACAATTGATTGACATCATGTATTACATGACACATCTCCCCCCTTAACTCTGCCATTATCCATAGGCTTACAACTGAGGACATCATGTATTACATGACACATCTCCCCCTTAACTCTGCCATTATCCATAGGCTTACAACTGATTGATATCATGTATTACATGACACATCTCCCCCTTAACTCTGCCATTATCCATAGACTTACAACTGATTGACATCATGTATTACATGACACATCTCCCCCTTAACTCTGTCATTATCCATAGACTTACAATCGATTGACATCATGTATTACATGACACATCTCCTCGCTTAACTCTGCCATTATCCATAGGCTTACAACTAATTGACATAATGTATTACATGACACATCCCCCCTTAACTCTGCCATTATCCATAGGCTTACAACTGATTGACATCATGTATTACATGACACATCCCCCTTAACTCTGCCATTATCCATAGGCTTACAACTGATTGACACCATGTATTACATGACCGGACAGGGCCGGAATAGCTCAGTTGGTAGAGCGCCGGACTCGTGATCCTGAGGTTACGGGTTCGAATTTCGGTACAGGGGGATTTTTCCCTCGGAGTTAACATTGGTTCTGACTCCATTCCCCATACAGTCCTTCGAATGAGACTATAAACCGAGGTTCCGTGTGTGAACGCACGCACAACATCTTGCACACACGTAAAATCCCATCACCAACTTTCGGAAGAGAAGGCCAGTTTGGCCGTTGGTATGGATGACACGTTACACATAGCATGCACCCTGCGTGAGAAATTGAAAGAATGGAGGAAGCAAGGATATTGAGTGGACGATATTGACTGTATGACACGGGAAACGACTGAATGAAGCGCCAGCTGGCAGCTCTTCAGTCGGCACTACCCAGGTAGGCAGCCCGTTGTGTAAACGAGTGTGGATTGTAAAGCGCTTAGAGCTTGGTCTCTAGCCGAGAATAGGCGCTATATAAGTATTCATTATTATTATTATTATTATGACACATCTCCCCCTTAACTCTGTCATTATCCATAGACTTACAATTGATTGACATCATGTATTACATGACACATCTCCCCGCTTAACTCTGCCATTATCCATAGGCTTACAACTGATTGACACCATGTATTACATGACACATCTCCCCCTTAACTCTGTCATTATCCATAGACTTACAATTGATTGACACCATGTATTACATGACACATCTCCCCCCCCCCCCTTAACTCTGCCATTATCCATAGGCTTACAACCGATTGACACCATGTATTACATGACACATGTCCCCCTTAACTCTGCCATTATCCATAGGCTTACAACTGATTGATATCATGTATTACATGACACATCCCCCCCCCTTAACTCTGCCATTATCCATAGGCTTACAACCGATTGACATCACGTATTACATGACACATCTCCCCCTTAACTCTGTGATTATCCATAGACTTACAACTGATTGATATCATGTATTACGTGACAGAGAACCACTCAATGAAGAAGATGAAAATATTTGCCTTCAAGCTGAAGTAAAAGAAGAGCAGTAATGAACACACAAACATTTCTGCTTTGCCTAGTATTACAGAACATTCACGTATCATACGTACATGCAAGCATTCCACTGTGAAGGATAACATAAAAAATCACTTTAACCAACACAAAACAGAAAACGAATTGGGATGTTTATTTATTTTTCATTCCCAAATGTGGTACCCATCGACTTTCACTAAAGCTGACGTAAAAGATGCGCTACGCTGGAAACAGCATCAAGCGTTCGTGGAGAGTACATTACCACGTTGGCCACCTGGAACGTAAGATCCCCCAGGCAGGTTAGAAAGTTGTAAGAATTGTGATGGACAGTTACGTACATCAAGCCTCTGCTAAATCAAATGTTGGGACAAGACAGAAACACAGGCGATTATTGCTCCAGAATAAGACATATTCAGCACAAGCAGAAGAACCATCGAGCAGTTCTGTAATCTGCATACGCTTCGCGAAGAGAACACTCAACACCAGAGTGGTTCTACCAGGTCTTTATGGACTTTAGGACGGCGTTCGACAGAGTCTGGCAGGAGGTGCCATGGACCACATGAAGAATTTAAAAATCAGCTGCAAGTTATTAACCATCTGGCAACTGCACTCCTGATTGACCAACACAATACTCGTTCAGGCTCCTGTTGAAGAGTAGTTCTATACTTCAGTTGGAGTTCATGAAGGCTATCTTCTATCTTCCACATTTTGCATCATATTTCTGGAACGACTCACCACTGATGTACTGGCAGATCATGTCAGCACACTCAGCATTGGAGCAAGAACTGTCACAGACCTTACAGATCATAACGATGGCCTGGCAGACGATGAACAACTAATCTGGCATGTCAAAACACTGGATGGAACATATAGAAATCAAGGCATGCAAATCAGCGGCACAAGGACCAATCCGATGATCAGTCCCACCACCAAGACTGCTAATATAATTTCAGTGGACAGAAGTTAAAACCCCTCGGGTAGTTCACTTAGGGCCTACCTGGCATCAGTCATAAACAGTGAAGGATTCAAACCAGAGTGAACCACAAGGACAGGAAAGACAGCGCCAACTTTGTCCAGACTAAAAGCTGCATGGAAGAACAATAACCTACATATGGGAGTCAAGATGAGGCTCCTGCATACGCTGGTACATTCCATCTCCCTGTATGCATGCAACAATGGACCCTTACAACGTCTCTGGGCTGGAGGATACAAGTCATGGAAGTGAGATGTCAGCGCAAGATGTACTGATAATATCACCAGTACACAAGTGCGGCAAACCATCAAGAGCACACCCGGCCATGTGAAAAACTGCTGACTTTGGTTCAGAAAACTACAGCAGTATAGCCGCGTAACAAGATCCAAGGGTGGTACTAAAACAATCCTCGCAGCGAAGGGTTGAGGGCGTGAGACGGACGGGAACACACACACACACACACACACACACACACACACACACACACACACACACACACACACACACACACATGCGCGCGCGCAGGGGCATGACAACATCGCAGAATGGACTTGGAAAACATTATCAGAGGCCCTCAAGCCTAGGCACACAACCAACAGAGCGGAGAAACTTGCTTAACTATTCTTCAGTGCAACGCCCGGTGGCTCTTTACAGAGTTAAGGGGGAGGAGAACAAGACGAAAAAGTATAGTAACTCTTTTCCTTTAGAATAAGTATTGTCATAAAGTGTCTACATTTTGAATGCCTTGTGTGCATGGAAGGTCTCTAGAAAACTAAAAATGGCTTAATTTCATTAACCCTACATCTGCACACGAAATTTTAGGCCATGAAATGATGAGATCAAGAATCATCGTTTTGTTCCTTTTTCCCCCTCACTCTTTACTTCAACATTGGAAGACAGTCTCTTACAAGTTTGGCCTTCTTTCCATTCCATCCAGAAATGAAGTATGAAATTACAGTAACATGGTTAATGGTGAGCGGGTCTCGTTTGCTCTCAAGACCCCCTCCTTACACTTACTATCGACATTAAAGCGCATGTTTCTCAGTATTTGTAACCAAATGTCTATAGTAGACTTTAAGGTGGAACCACTTTAATTCTGCCTGTTTTATTCTATTTATTAATTTAATGCAAGTTTCTATACTTCTTTCTATTCCAGTTCATACATTGCTTCATATAACATATTTCCACCTTTTCATGTAACATCTCATCGTGTGGTCGTGACGTAACTCTGACACTAAATATTGTTTTGAATGCCTTTATTATAAGTTGGTTGCTGTTTTAAATAATTCCGTTTTCCTTTCTCAAGAACTCTTTTATCACTTGAATACGGTCAAAACAGTGCACATGATTAAGCCTTCGATCCATTTCAGGCAGAAAATTTCATGACTCGGAAAAGATCCAACGCCTTTCATCAAGAACACATAATTGGTGTTCCAGTTCTTAAAACAAAATTCAAGATGGCTGCTTCTAAATCCCGTGTTGTAAAACATGCATTCAGGCATGACTTCCTGACTGTCTTTACAAACCCATGTGGTTGTTACATTTGTTCAATACTAAAAAATCTGTCCAAAATCGATTGCATTTACGTTTTGTCAATTTTGTAGCCCTGTAATAATGTAGATTGGATTGTTTCCGGGCACAATTTTAGAGTATTATTTTCCGGTGTGTCTTAATAAATCCACGATAATTTAAAGTGCGTGCTGAGGTTAGTACGTTTTGCATTCCATTTCCTGCTTTGTCAATCTTTTGCCCTGGACAGTAGTTAACTTTATCTGAATTCTGACTCACATGAGATAAAAACACACGTTCTGCAATCGCTTTAACTTGAATCCATCGGTGCTCAACCAATCATGACTGCAAATCCCAAACGGACTATGAACATGGACCAAATGGAATATCCATGTGTCTGTGGAAAGCGTTTCGCTACCACCCGTGGCATGAAGATCCACAGAACAAAGATGGGATGTGTGAAGACTCATCTGAATGAGCAGCAGCGCACTGCATCAGCAGATAAGACGTCGGAAGACCAAGGCCAGGATTTAAACCACAGTGCCAAGGACATCCACGCTGTTGGTTCGGATGAGGAATTTGCACAGGCCCTCGATGCCAGGCGCCTGAAACTCAACCTGCCACGAGCAAACGAAACTGAAGATTGGGAGAAACTGGATGCAAAAATCGTCCAAAGACTCGATGCACTGATAGGGAAAAGCACCCTGGAACACAAACTAGCCACATATGGGGACATTGTGTATGCCACATGTAGAGACGCCTATGGAGCAAAACTACCCAAAGAGAAAACACCTCCAAAGAAATCCAGACGCCAAGAAAAGATGGACAAGATCAGGGTCCAAAAGAAAAACGTCAAGATGCAAATGAAGACCGCATTGCCAGCTGAAAAACAAGGCTTGGAAAAACTGTGGAAAGACCTGAAAGAAAAACACAGCGCCCTCAGCAAAGCGGAATCTGCGAGGAAGAGGAAGAGCAAAAAGAAGAAGACACAAGAGCGCTTCTTCAGAGACCCCTTCCAGTTTGCCAGAACACTGTTTGAGCAGCCAAAATCTGGGACCCTAAGTGTGGACAAAGGAGTTCTTGAGCAGCATCTGAGGAAAACATACTCTGACCCACAGAGCAAAGCACCACTCGACATTCAAGGTCTGGTGTGGCCAACCAATCCTGAGAAACAGTTCAATGGCAAGCCTCCAACGTTGGCGGAAATCAAGAAGGTGGTCGACAAAGCCAGAGCCAAATCATCACCAGGGCCAAACGGAATACCTTACCAGCTTTACAAGAAATGTCCCAAGGTGCTGGAGTGGCTCCACAGGCTGCTGCGATCGGCTTGGAGAAACCAGAAGATCAGCGGCCAGTGGATGACGGCAGATGGTGTGTACATCCCCAAAGAGCAAAACTCAAGTGACATTAGCCAGTTCAGGCCAATATCACTACTGAACGTCGAAGGGAAAATCTTCTTCTCTGTCATGGCAGCCAGGCTGACCAAGTACCTGATGGAAAACAAGTACTTGGATGTGTCAGTCCAGAAAGGTGGCATCCCAGGCGTGGCGGGCTGTGTAGAACACGCCACAATGATCTGGGACGCAATCCAAAAAGCAAAAACAGAAAAGAGAGACCTGGACGTAGTGTGGCTTGATCTGGCAAACGCATATGGATCTGTGCCCCATGAGATGATACAGTTGGCTCTTGAGATGTACCATGTGCCAAAGAACATCCGCGACATGCTCAAGAAGTACTTCAATGGCTTCTCAATGCGGTTCTCTACCAAGGAGTACACAACAGACTGGATCAACTTGGAAGTGGGTATTGCAATGGGCTGTGCAATTTCCCCAATACTGTTCGTGCTGGCAATGGAACTCATCTTGAAAGCAGCAACAAACAACGCGAGACAAACAGACCTTGGCGATGGATACAAGATGCCTCCTCTCAAGGCCTTCATGGATGACACTACAGTGATTTCATCCAGAGAAGACGAGACACGTCATGTGCTGGAGAGGCTGGACGACATAGTTGCCTCATCCAGAATGAAGTTCAAGCCAAAGAAATCACGGAGTCTCTCACTGAGGAAAGGAAAAGTGGCCGGATCTGTGGTCTTCAGTGTTGCCAACCAGGCCATTCCAACAGTCACAGAAGAACCAGTCAAGAGCCTTGGAAGATGGTATGATGATACGCTGAAAGACACACAAAGAGCAAAAGAAACCAAGCAGATGGCGGAGGAAGGCTTGGAGACCATTGACCAGTGTGGGCTCCCTGGCAAATACAAGGTCTGGTGTTTGCAGTTCATGCTGATACCAAAGCTCCTATGGCCTCTGATGATATACGACATCTGCACCAGCATGGTGGAGGCAATGGAAGCCAAAATCAACAAGTTCACAAGGAAATGGCTTGGTGTCCCACCCTGTCTGACTGACATAGCGCTGTACTGTCGCCAAGCAAAGCTGAAACTACCACTGAAATCCATCCTGGAGGAATACAAAGCAGGGAAGATCAGACTTCAAAGCATGCTGGAGGACTCAGGAGACAAGGTGGTAGAAGCAATCAAGCCCCAGCTGAAGACAGGCAGAAAATGGAAAGTTCAAGAGGCGATGTATTCTGCAAAAGAAAGTCTCAAGATCAGAGAAATAACAGGACACACACAGACCAACAGACAAGGACTGGGGATGATCAAAACTGAATGGTGGTCAAAGGCCAAAGGAAAAGCCAAAAGAGACATGATGATTCAGGAGATGAGAAAAGAAGAAGACCAAAAAAGACTCCAAAAAGCAGTCCAGCAGAGCCAGCAAGGGCAATGGACAACGTGGGAGAATGCACTCCAAAGACGTCTCACTTGGAATGACATTTGGCACATGGCCCCTCTCAGGATCAGCTTCATTCTCAGATCTGCATATGACCTTCTGCCCTCAAATGCAAACCTGGTGAAGTGGGGGAAAACAGACGATCCTGCATGCCCCCTCTGCCGTGAAAAACAAACAGTGGAGCATGTCCTAAGCTCATGTAAAGTAGCCCTGGCTCAAGGAAGGTACACATGGAGGCACAACCAAGTGCTCAAAGAGATTGTACAAGTAGTCTGGGCTAGTACCAACACCATAAAAGGGAAAATTAGGACTCCAAAAGCACCCGCAACATTCTTCACGGCAGGAGGCAGCAAATCATGGCCAAGAACAACAGTGCCACTCGAAACATGCAGGCAGAGTCTGCTGGACGGGGCAGATGACTGGGAGTGCACTGCAGACCTCCCAGAATGGAAGAGTCACCCAGAGATCATCAGCAAGAGTGGCATGAGACCAGACATAGTAGTCCACTCTAAGTCAACCAAGCAACTGATCATGATCGAGCTCACGGTGCCATATGAGAACAGAATGGAGGCAGCTCAAATCTACAAGACTGAAAAGTATGCTGATCTGGCAAACAGCCTGAGGAGAGAAGGCTATCAGGTCAAAGTCCTCACTGCAGAAATTGGAGCTAGGGGGTTTGTAGGAACGTCTGCATACAGCCTCATGAAACAGCTCTCAGTTGCAGGGAAGGAAAAAACTAGAGCCCTGAAAGCAATGGCAGAAGCGGCAGAGGGGTGTTCAAGCTGGATCTGGTCAAGGAGGAACAAAAGTGAACTTCATAAGGCTTAATTTTCCTACAAATATCAGGTGTCCCTGTGGCTCAGTGGTTAAAGCGCGAGTCATTAAGTGGAAAATGAGCATGTCCAGAGGGTCATGGGTTCGAATCCCAGCCATGGCTCGTCCCAAGATGGAAAAAAAGGGGCAGCAGAGGGACATCCGGAGTCATGAACCGGGTGTGGCCCAACCCCCCTAGAGTGTCAGGAGATAAGGGCCGAAACACTTGCTTGAAGGGGGCTTCTCTTCTGAGGACTCTCTGCTGCCACGCTCTCCACGAGTTTCTTTCTACTGTGTTCTAGGGGGCTGGGCAACAGAATTAATATTTTAAACCAGTTTTTAAAGAATTGAAGACTTCAATACTGCCTTCCACCTCCCTTCCGAAATGAGCACCCGTTCTCTTTGCCCATACTTGAAATAAAGCTTTACTGTAAGTGATTTTGTCTGCATTTGTGTGTGTGTGTGTGTGTGTGTGTGTGTGTGTTAAATTAGCTGTAATGTTTAAAAACCAGAACTCTCAAAACATAAATTCGTTAAGGGTTCGTTGCTTATTTTCACGAGGCAGATGTGTTTTTACTATGTGTTTCTGCTAAAATGTTCTTTCTACATACCTTAAGTTCATAGTTTGTGTTTTTGTATATGCTTATTTGTTTAACTTGGATCGGCAATTTTTTTCAAATCCTTAAACGTTTTAAAAAGTTTAGAAAGAGAGGGTGTTAGTTACCGCCAATGACATTGACAAACAAAGCACATGACAAGACACGATGCATTTCAACCACTTGGGTCTTCTTCAGGCGAAAAAATAAATCACATTTAACATTTAAGACAGTACAAACAAAGAACGAAAATGACTCATCTGTTGTTAGTCCATGTGGTGGGGAGAATAGCCGCTAGGCGGAAATGACAAGGGGGATTATGGGAGAGGAAAAGGAGGGGGGGGGGGGGTTCGTGGGGGGAGGGGGGGGGTTGTGTGATACGATAGGGTTGTGTGTCTAGTTTAGTGGGGTGGTGTGATATCTTTGTGACGGTTGTGATAATGGTGGATTGATAATAATGGTAAGGGGGGGGGGGGGGGGGGGGGCAAACTGGGAAAAAAAAATAAAAAAAATAAATAAATAAATAAATTATATATAGAAGGGGTAAATAAGTACATGAACAGAAGAAACAAAAACAAAACAACAAAAAAAAAAAAATAAATAAAAAAGTTTAGGTGAATAAAATAAATGATTTCGCTGGGTGATGAAAGAGGTGGTGGTAGTTATGTGTGGGTAGTTGTGAAAGGTGTGTGGGTAATGTTAATGAGGGAGGGAAGGGGATGGAAGATAAATGGGTGATAAGGTATGATTGGGAGGGGGGGGGGTGAGGAGAGAGAAAAAAAAAAAAAAAAAGGGAGGAGGGTAATGTGTGTGTGTGGGGGGGGGGGGGGGGGAGGAGGAGGGGGCAAGAGAAGGAGAGCTCATATCTCTTCATCCACTATGGGGTGGGGGGTGGGGGTGGGGGTGGGAGGTTGGGAGGTTCATATTAATTGTGTTGTTTAAAAAAGTAAACAATGCTGTGGGATGATGTTCATTGTAACAGGTGAAATAATGTGTTGGCATCAATATGCTGCTGTTTGTTGAGAGAAGATAGCAGTGATCAATGAAAAACAGGGTATCATGTGTTTAATGTGTTTAATGTGAGTTGCTCTCTTCTTTTAAGGTACAAGACAAAATGACATACTCTGGCCTCAGTATCTAGCATATTTAAACCCTTAATAATTGCATTTGAACGAATCTTGCCAACGAGCAAATTAACGCGTAAAACAAACAAGTAGGGACGACATCAGGTGACTTTGGTGATTGATTTTGGATATCTTTCTGTCAACTGTAACATAAATTATTATATTGTTCTAAAAGGCAGAAACTCCGTTAGGCCTACATCAAACAACGATGGCGTTGTGAACTATTGTCAGCACTTTGTGATCAATCCGATGCCGTGTCTGCCGATACACATTTAGGATCGGAATCTGATGGAGATGCGATGTTTATTGGGAATTGTAAATGATTGTGCAGTGAATTTGAAGAGGATTCTCAAGCTCAGGAAAAAACTGCCATACTAATCAACCATTGAACATTTGTATGCCCTCAGAGTCGAGACCAGAAAGGATCACTGAGTGACTCGATTATTGTTCTTTGTTTCATATTGGTGAGTGTGACGCACTAAATGAGACATGTTTAGGGCTTTACAAGTATTGATTATATTTGCCGTGTTGTCTCCCGTTCGTTTCATTGTCTCACGTTCATGAAGTTCTGATGTAAATTGTCGGTCCGATTTTCATGTGAAAAACCTTGGACGTGGTTGAAAGGGAAAAAGGAACAAACGAACTAACGCAAAAAAAAAATCCCCCAAAACCAAGGCAAAGAAAACAGAATAAGTGGTCCGCCAAACGATAAAGCAAACAAATGACAAAACAAACGCAACACGTTTCGACCTCCTGCGACTTCTTCAGGCGTGGACAAAGACCAATCAAAACAATGTAAACAAAGGAGAGAAAGTCACTTATCTTTTCGATCAGGGTGCTAAAAAAAAGGTCGAAACGCATTGTGTTTGTTGTGTTGTTTGTTTTCTCCTTCGTCTGGCGGCCCAGTCATTCTCCTTAAGCTCTTCTCATTTCCGCCTGCAGTCACCCCACTGCGAAACAATCTGTGGCAGTGTGTCAACACTTGGTTTGTCTGGCCCCATTGGTGTGTACCATGCAGCAGTGTGTCAACACTTGGTTTGTCTTGCCCCATTGGTGTGTACCATACAGCAGTGTGTCAACACTTGGTTTGTCTGGCCTCATTGGTGTGTACCATATAGCAGTGTGTTAACACTTGGTTTGTCTTGCCCCATTGGTGTGTACCATACAGCAGACTGTCAACACTTGGTTTGTCTTGTCCCATTGGTGTGTACTGTATAGCAGTGTCAACACTTGGTTTGTCTGGCCCCATTGGTGTGTACCATATAGCAGTGTGTCAGCACTTGGTTTGTCTTGCCCCATTGGTGTGTACCATATAGCAGTGTGTCAACACTTGGTTTGTCTGGCCTCATTGGTGTGTACCATACAGCAGTGTGTCAACACTTGGTTTGTCTTGCCCCATTGGTGTGTACCATATAGCAGTGTGTCAACACTTGGTTTGTCTTGCCCCATTGGTGTGTACCATACAGCAGTGTGTCAACACTTGGTTTGTCTGGCCTCATTGGTGTGTACCATATAGCAGTGTGTTAACACTTGGTTTGTCTGGTCCCATTGGTGTGTACCATATAGCAGTGTGTCAACACTTGGTTTGTCTTGTCCCATTGGTGTGTACTGTATAGCAGTGTCAACACTTGGTTTGTCTGGCCCCATTGGTGTGTACCATACAGCAGTGTGTCAGCACTTGGTTTGTCTGGCCCCATTGATGTGTACCATACAGCAGTGTGTCAGCACTTGGTTTGTCTGGCCCCATTGATGTGTACCATACAGCAGTGTGTCAGCACTTGGTTTGTCTTGCCCCATTGATGTGTACCATACAGCAGTGTGTCAGCACTTGGTTTGTCTGGCCCCATTGATGTGTACCATACAGCAGTGTGTCAACACTTGGTTTGTCTTGCCCCATTGATGTGTACCATACAGCAGTGTGTCAGCACTTGGTTTGTCTGGCCCCATTGATGTGTACCATACAGCAGTGTGTCAGCACTTGGTTTGTCTGGCCCCATTGATGTGTACCATACAGCAGTGTGTCAGCACTTGGTTTGTCTGGCCCCATTGATGTGTACCATACAGCAGTGTGTCAGCACTTGGTTTGTCTTGCCCCATTGATGTGTACCATACAGCAGTGTGTCAGCACTTGGTTTGTCTGGCCCCATTGATGTGTACCATACAGCAGTGTGTCAACACTTGGTTTGTCTGGCCCCATTGATGTGTACCATACAGCAGTGTGTCAGCACTTGGTTTGTCTTGCCCCATTGGTGTGTACCATACAGCAGTGTGTCAACACTTGGTTTGTCTTGCCCCATTGATGTGTACCATATAGCAGTGTGTCAACACTTGGTTTGTCTTGTCCCATTGGTGTGTACCATACAGCAGTGTGTCAACACTTGGTTTGTCTGGCCCCATTGATGTGTACCATATAGCAGTGTGTCAACACTTGGTTTGTCTGGCCCCATTGGTGTGTACCATACAGCAGACTGTCAACACTTGGTTTGTCTTGCCCCATTGGTGTGTACCATACAGCAGTGCGTCAACACTTGGTTTGTCTGGCCCCATTGGTGTGTACCATACAGCAGACTGTCAACACTTGGTTTGTCTGGCCCCATTGGTGTGTACCATACAGCAGACTGTCAACACTTGGTTTGTCTTGTCCCATTGGTGTGTACTGTATAGCAGTGTCAACACTTGGTTTGTCTGGCCCCATTGATGTGTACCATATAGCAGTGTGTCAACACTTGGTTTGTCTTGTCCCATTGG
The DNA here is from genome assembly GCA_033310375.1 of Conus canariensis. Classification (NCBI taxonomy): domain Eukaryota; kingdom Metazoa; phylum Mollusca; class Gastropoda; order Neogastropoda; family Conidae; genus Conus; species Conus canariensis. The sequence continues at coordinate 82,122,197 of CM065719.1, read as the reverse complement.
TGTGTACCATACAGCAGTGTGTCAACACTTGGTTTGTCTTGCCCCATTGATGTGTACCATACAGCAGTGTGTCAACACTTGGTTTGTCTGGCCCCATTGGTGTGTACCATATAGCAGTGTGTCAACACTTGGTTTGTCTGGCCCCATTGATGTGTACCATACAGCAGTGTGTCAACACTTGGTTTGTCTGGCCCCATTGGTGTGTACCATACAGCAGTGTGTCAACACTTGGTTTGTCTGGCCCCATTGGTGTGTACCATATAGCAGTGTGTCAACACTTGGTTTGTCTGGCCCCATTGGTGTGTACCATGTAGCAGTGTGTCAGCACTTGGTTTGTCTGGCCCCATTGGTGTGTACCATATAGCAGTGTGTCAACATATCACCAAAAGGTTTGCAACATTAGCTCTTGATTTTGCACCGAACATGAGAAGATAAGTGACTTCTCGCTCTTCGTTTTCACTGTCCTAAATGTTGTTTGTTTTTGCCTGAAGAAGACCCAAGAGGTCGAAATGCATTGTGTTTTGTCCTGTAAACTGTTTGTATCTGTGGCGGCAACTAACCGCTCTTCTTTTTAAATTTTACTCTGCATGGACATTACTGAGTTAGGATTTACGGTAGCTCCTAATCTAACTGCTAGCATAACATGAACTGTGTTTACTATAGGTACTGCAATAAAATCACAAGGTGGTTTAATTCCTTTATAGTCGTACTGCCAGAGGCAGCAGTCACCAGAGCGTGTTGTGTAGTATAAATGTGGTGGTCTGTCAGAGGCACGGTGCGAATCAATGGATTTGTACCCATTCTTTCAGCGAGAATTCGCAGGGAGGACTGAGTATTGTCTGGCAGTAACACACTGGAATACAAGACACGTGATTTGAACCACGTCGTCGTGTGAAAATTAGTTTATTATTATCGTGCGGTCCTACTGTCCTCTGGTTAAGACAAAACCACGTACACCATAGCATTTTGGGCACACCTTGTGTTATGTGCCTTGACCGATCTGTCGTGATCCAGTTCGTTTTTGTGAACACTCGCTCAGAATTTTTGTATCTATTTCGCGCGATTGCAATTGGATCTTTTTTTTTTATCATGGCTTAATTTCACAGGTCGAAAGACCAGATCCAAAAGAAGACGGCTAGAATATCTGTCAAGGCTGCCGCGAGAGAGAGAGAGAGAGAGAGAGAGAGAGAGGAGAGAGAGAGAGAGAGAGAGAGAGAGAGAGAGAGAGAGAGAATACGAATACAAACATTTATTCAGACTGAGGCCATAGCCCCATACTGAAGGGGTGATGTCCATATGCACCACACAACATTATGGAAAATATGATTACGTAACCTTTGTATGTTTTATGAATATACATAACAAGATTGATGAGGATGCTTTCATTTCAAACAGACAGACAGACACACATACACACACACACACGCACGCACGCACACACGCACAGAGAGAGAGAGAGAGAGAGAGAGAGAGAGAGAGAGAGAGAGAGACAGACAGACAGACAGACAGACCGACAGACAGACGGACAGACAGACAGACTGGCTGCAGAACGTAAAGAGAAAGAAGCCGTAAGGGAGAAAGCAATACAAAAAGAAAGGCAAGCTGCAAGAAAAATTGAAAGAGACAGAAGAGAAAAGAGAAAGAGAGGTTAGAGAAAAGGAGACGGAGTGGGCGACTCGGCGTAAGACTCCAGGCCAGGGTGATTAGCGGGGAGCTAGGGCGACTAGCAGTGGCGGACCACAGAGAGAAAGGGCTTTCGCGCTCTAACTCTGCCTCCGATGAGAAGCGCGTAGATAGTGTTAAGTTAAGGCTAAGCTCGCCTTCTCCGCCAATAACGCCGACTTGGAGGAATGCCTCCTAACATTAGAGGGAACAGTCGGGGCTCACGATGAGGACTGAGGATGACTGGGTATGTCTTCTATGTTCTTTTCGAAAAGATAGTGCAAGCGAGATGTACTCGAACATGGCAGAGAAGCTGGGTGAGGATTAAGATTGTCTTGAGGAGGATTTGCTTCTTCCATTTCAGCTCAACACTGAACAGTATGGCCGCCAATAATGCGATACCAAATAGAATCATTGGTGAGACAACTCCTTGTGTTTGTGCACCGTATTAAACGTTTTTTTTACCGCTGGATCGAGTCGTCTGAGCAGCAAAGAGGCTGCTTGGATATCAAACAGCTATTTATTTTCTGTGGACTTGTACATGGACGCCCCACAGGATGAAGCTCGGTTCGTCTGTGAGAAGATATTCCACAAAACATCGACACTGACTGTAAGGAAAAATAGCCACAGAGCCACACACACACACACACACACGCACACACACACACACACACACACACACACACATACACACACACAGACGCGCGCGTGCGCGAGTTTGCGCGCGCATGAATGCACACGCAGACATGCGCGCGCTCACCTACGCACGCACACATGTACGCACGTGCAAACATGCACGCACACTCGCGCGCGCACAGGCACACGCGCACTCACACCCCCACCCCCATCCCCGACTGACTGAAACTAGTCAATTAACAAATTAACCACAGCGTCACAGGTCTTACACGGCTGGGTGAATCTAATCATGAACATTGCTAGATTCTCCTGAGCACCTTGGAAACACTGTGCATGAAGTCTACGACACTAACTCTCAACAGGTTTCGAGATTTTTGCATTTTGCATGAATTTTTCGTAATTTTTCGTAATATTCTGTGCATTATTTCTACAATAATAATATTTTTGTGTCTATTTGGGTTTTTTAGGCGATACATTGCTTCAGATAACAAAAATGTTGTTTTAAATACCATAATTCCGTGAAGAAAACCGTCGATCACCGGTGATCAAATTAAAGGGAAAGAACTTAAAAGTTAACAGTCATGCCGGCATATGTATTTTTAGAGAGTCGCAGGTTTCAATGCGTATGCAACCGTAGTTTGCAACTATTGTTTGTTTGCTACAAGCCCAGCACTTCTGGTTCTTGCCGAGGGCAAGGTTGTAACTAACCTCAGTTTGACCCGAGCTAAAAGATTCTTTGATGATAGATACAGATGTGTGAAGACTCATCTGAATGAGCAGCAGCGCACTGCATCAGCAGATAAGACGTCGGAAGACCAAGGCCAGGATTTAAACCACAGTGCCAAGGACATCCACGCTGTTGGTTCGGATGAGGAATTTGCACAGGCCCTCGATGCCAGGCGCCTGAAACTCAACCTGCCACGAGCAAACGAAACTGAAGATTGGGAGAAACTGGATGCAAAAATCGTCCAAAGACTCGATGCACTGATAGGGAAAAGCACCCTGGAACACAAACTAGCCACATATGGGGACATTGTGTATGCCACATGTAGAGACGCCTATGGAGCAAAACTACCCAAAGAGAAAACACCTCCAAAGAAATCCAGACGCCAAGAAAAGATGGACAAGATCAGGGTCCAAAAGAAAAACCTCAAGATGCAAATGAAGACCGCACTGCCAGCTGAAAAACAAGGCTTGGAAAAACTGTGGAAAGACCTGAAAGAAAAACACAGTGCCCTCAGCAAAGCGGAATCTGCGAGGAAGAGGAAGAGCAAAAAGAAGAAGACACAAGAGCGCTTCTTCAGAGACCCCTTCCAGTTTGCCAGAACACTGTTTGAGCAGCCAAAATCTGGGACCCTAAGTGTGGACAAAGGAGTTCTTGAGCAGCATCTGAGGAAAACATACTCTGACCCACAGAGCAAAGCACCACTCGACATTCAAGGTCTGGTGTGGCCAACCAACCCTGAGGAACAGTTCAATGGCAAGCCTCCAACGTTGGCGGAAATCAAGAAGGTGGTCGACAAAGCCAGAGCCAAATCATCACCAGGGCCAAACGGAATACCTTACCAGCTTTACAAGAAATGTCCCAAGGTGCTGGAGTGGCTCCACAGGCTGCTGCGATCGGCTTGGAGAAACCAGAAGATCAGCGGCCAGTGGATGACGGCAGATGGTGTGTACATCCCCAAAGAGCAAAACTCAAGTGACATTAGCCAGTTCAGGCCAATATCACTACTGAACGTCGAAGGGAAAATCTTCTTCTCTGTCATGGCAGCAAGGCTGACCAAGTACCTGATGGAAAACAAGTACTTGGATGTGTCAGTCCAGAAAGGTGGCATCCCAGGCGTGGCGGGCTGTGTAGAACACGCCACAATGATCTGGGACGCAATCCAAAAAGCAAAAACAGAAAAGAGAGACCTGGACGTAGTGTGGCTTGATCTGGCAAACGCATATGGATCTGTGCCCCATGAGATGATACAGTTGGCTCTTGAGATGTACCATGTGCCAAAGAACATCCGCGACATGCTCAAGAAGTACTTCAATGGCTTCTCAATGCGGTTCTCTACCAAGGAGTACACAACAGACTGGATCAACTTGGAAGTGGGTATTGCAATGGGCTGTGCAATTTCCCCAATACTGTTCGTGCTGGCAATGGAACTCATCTTGAAAGCAGCAACAAACAATGCGAGACAAACAGACCTTGGCGATGGATACAAGATGCCTCCTCTCAAGGCCTTCATGGATGACACTACAGTGATTTCATCCAGAGAAGACGAGACACGTCATGTGCTGGAGAGGCTGGACGACATAGTTGCCTCATCCAGAATGAAGTTCAAGCCAAAGAAATCACGGAGTCTCTCACTGAGGAAAGGAAAAGTGGCCGGATCTGTGGTCTTCAGTGTTGCCAACCAGGCCATTCCAACAGTCACAGAAGAACCAGTCAAGAGCCTTGGAAGATGGTATGATGATACGCTGAAAGACACACAAAGAGCAAAAGAAACCAAGCAGATGGCGGAGGAAGGCTTGGAGACCATTGACCAGTGTGGGCTCCCTGGCAAATACAAGGTCTGGTGTCTGCAGTTCATGCTGATACCAAAGCTGCTATGGCCTCTGATGATATATACGACATCTGCACCAGCATAGTGGAGGCAATGGAAGCCAAAATCAACAAGTTCACAAGGAAATGGCTTGGTGTCCCACCCTGTCTGACTGACATAGCGCTGTACTGTCGCCAAGCAAAGCTGAAACTACCCTGAAATCCATCCTGGAGGAATACAAAGCAGGGAAGATCAGACTTCAAAGCATGCTGGAGGACTCAGGAGACAAGGTGGTAGAAGCAATTAAGCCCCAGCTGAAGACAGGCAGAAAATGGAAAGTTCAAGAGGCGATGGATTCTGCAAAAGAAAGTCTCAAGATCAGAGAAATAACAGGACACACACAGACCAACAGACAGGGACTGGGGGTGACCAAAACTGAATGGTGGTCAAAGGCCAAAGGAAAAGCCAAAAGAGACATGATGATTCAGGAGATGAGAAAAGAAGAAGACCAAAAAAGACTCCAAAAAGCAGTCCAGCAGAGCCAGCAAGGGCAATGGACAACGTGGGAGAATGCACTCCAAAGAAGTCTCACTTGGAATGACATTTGGCACATGGCCCCTCTCAGGATCAGCTTCATTCTCAGATCTGCATATGACCTTCTGCCCTCAAATGCAAACCTGGTGAAGTGGGGGAAAACAGACGATCCTGCATGCCCCCTCTGCCATGAAAAACAAACAGTGGAGCATGTCCTAAGCTCATGTAAAGTAGCCCTGGCTCAAGGAAGGTACACATGGAGGCACAACCAAGTGCTCAAAGAAATTGTACAAGTAGTCTGGGCTAGTACCAACACCACAAAAGGGAAAATCAGGACTCCAAAAGCACCCGCAACATTCTTCACGGCAGGAGGCAGCAAATCATGGCCAAGAACAACAGTGCCACTCGAAACATGCAGGCAGAGTCTGCTGGACGGGGCAGATGACTGGGAGTGCACTGCAGACCTCCCAGAATGGAAGAGTCACCCACAGATCATCAGCAAGAGTGGCATGAGACCAGACATAGTAGTCCACTCTAAGTCAACCAAGCAGCTGATCATGATCGAGCTCACGGTGCCATATGAGAACAGAATGGAGGCAGCTCAAATCTACAAGACTGAAAAGTATGCTGATCTGGCAAACAGCCTGAGGAGAGAAGGCTACCAGGTCAAAGTCCTCACTGCAGAAATTGGAGCTAGGGGGTTTGTAGGAACGTCTGCATACAGCCTCATGAAACAGCTCTCAGTTGCAGGGAAGGAAAAAACCAGAGCCCTGAAAGCAATGGCAGAAGCGGCAGAGAGGTGTTCAAGCTGGATCTGGTCAAGGAGGAACAAAAGTGAACTTCATAAGGCTTAATTTCCCTACAAATATCAGGTGTCCCTGTGGCTCAGTGGTTAAAGCGCGAGTCATTAAGTGGAAAATGAGCATGTCCAGAGGGTCATGGGTTCGAATCCCAGCCATGGCTCGTCCCAAGATGGGAAAAAAAAAAGGGGCAGCAGAGGGACATCCGGAGTCATGAACCGGGTGTGGCCCAACCCCCTAGAGTGTCAGGAGATAAGGGCCGAAACACTTGCTTGAAGGGGGCTTCTCTTCTGAGGACTCTCTGCTGCCACGCTCTCCACGAGTTTCTTTCTACTACAGACATTCTCTGGCTACACTTGCCCGATTTGAAGTAAGGGAGATCTTCACAACTCGTACTTTGCACATTATTTTGTTTCATAAATAATAACAATAATAATGAATACTTATATAGCGCCTATTCTCGGCTAGAGACCAAGCTCTAAGCGCTTTACAATCAACACTCGCTTACACAACGGGCTGCCTACCTGGGTAGTGCCGACTGAAGAGCTGCCAGCTGGCGCTTCATTCAGTCGTTTCCCGTGTCATCCAGTCAATATCGTTCAATATCGTTCACTCAGTTTCTTTACTTCCTTCATTCTTTCCATTTCTTACGCAGGGTGCATGCTGTGTGTAACGTGTCATCCATACCAACGGCCAAACTGGCCTACTCTTCCGAAAGTTGGTGATGGGATTTTACGTGTGTGCAAGATATTATGCGTGCGTTCACACACGGAACCTCGGTTTATAGTCTCATTCGAAGGACTGTATGGGAAATGGAGTCAGAACTAATGTTAACTCCGAGGGAAAAATCCCCCTGTACCGAAACGCCCCGGCGGAGATTCGAACCTGCAACCCCAGGATCGCCAAGATTACGAGTCAGGCGCTCTACCAACTGAGCTATTCCGGCTCCGGAAGCTCATAAGCTGTGGAGACATCGGTCGTAGAATCCTCTGTGTTGGACTCCGTTTGTTTTGGACAGTTTTAAATCAGGAAGGTAGTGCGAGCCGAAACCGTCTGCACGAAGACCTAATGTTTTGCATTGTTCCATCATTCGAGGACCTAATGTTTTGCATTGTTCCATCATTCTTAGTATGATTTTTCTGTAAGGATAACTGCAGAGCGAACGACGGCCACAATATCCTTTTAGGTTTTTGTGAAATGTATGTATCTGACAGAAAGGCTACGCACGGGATATATGTACTTGAAACAGTTACTTACGATTTTTTCAATGCTCGTCGTATTATTTCAAGTTACGAAATCTTCGACAAGAAAGTGTATTCTACGTAAACCCTCTACTTCGTTGAGTTGTAATTGTCGAACTGAATCCAAAACAGAGGACTTCGTGTAGAAACATTGTATTGTTCAAGGATTACTATCTTAGCTTCTTCGAAGAATGGTTCCCGCGAGGCTAGTGAATACGCTATGTATTCACTTCGATGTGAGAGGAAAGCTTCGCTCTGACGGAAAATTGTGCAGTATATGACCGCGCCATAAACACTGCAAGAAATGCTCGTCATTAATGAATCCTTGAACCCAAGTGCGAACAATCCTGCTCCATCCCTGTTGCTGTCTGGGAATTGCCAAAGATCAGGCCTGTCCCATCTCTGTCTCTGTCTGCCCCTTCTTCTGTCTCCGAATACAGTGCCTTGCAGGATGGTTTTTGCAAGGTCAGATGATCGACAGAGGTGACCGTACTGTTTCAGTTTTCGTTTCTTGATGTTGTAGCTGGTCTCCAAAAGGGTCAATGACTACCTCGATTCTTTGTGCGCTTCTTTATTGATCGCATTTTTTTTGTGGGAGATGAGCAGGATTTTGCAAAAGGAAAAAAAAAATTGAAATGCGTAATTTCATAATCATCATATTTTTCACAAGTATGAATGTTGCAGCTATGACTTTATCAGTACCGTCATTATTATTACTACTTGCAAATACCTTTGGTCCATTGTCATGTTATTGTTATCGCCTTCAACACTTTCGTCAAAACTTTAACCTAAAGAGGTCCGTATAAAAGGAAAGGATGGTGGATTTGGGCATTGATACTCTGGCCTCTTTGTGTGGTGGACAGACCGTGCTATAACCCAGTCAGTGGCTACTGGTCTGTGGACGTTCGATTTCTCCTCAGAGACATCCAGGTCTATGGACAAAGTCTCATGGACGAATATCGTCTGTTGGTTTCTTTTTGCACCGAATGAGGAGCTCCTACCACAGAGATGAGCAGGCTTCATATATAATATAATATAATATATATAATATAATATAATATAATATAATATAATATAATATAATATAATATAATATAATATAATATAATATAATATAATATAATATAATATAATATAATGTAATATAATATAATATAAAATGACACGACATGACATAAGATAACATAACAAAATATAGCATAATATGATATAGCAGATAACATAATATGATATAATATAATATAATATAATATAATATAATATAATATAATATAATATAATATAATATATAATATGATATGGTATGATAATCATGATATGATATGATATGATATAATATAATTGATATAGTATAATATAATATGATATGATATACACACATATCTATCTATCTGTCTATATCTACCTATCTATTTATCTATCTATAGGAGAGCAGCGTTTATATAGCATACACATGCATATTGTACAGGATCTCCAAATACTCGCAAACGGAACTTATTTCAAAATTATCATTGTAAGTGGTTGATTGAAAACGAGCGAATATTTCAGAATTATCATTGTAAGTGGTTGATTGAAAACGAGCGAATATTTCAGAATTATCATTGTAAGTGGTTGATTGAAAACGAGTGAATATTTCAGAATTATCATTGTAGGTGGTTGATTGAAAACGAGCGAATAACTGCATATACTATATTTAAAGTTTTTTTTTCATCCATCGTCTAATAACACCATCATTTATACTCTTAACGTTCTGTTTCTTCATAAAACCTTCCCGAATTTTCAAGCATCGAATCCGGATATACTTCTGCGTGCATCTGCGTGCAAGCAACCCTACGAACTGGTTGTGGTAATATGCAACAAAATGAAGGGAACATAAAGAGAAGAAGCTTCCTTTCAAAAACTGAACTGAGCCACATGTGACACTGAAAGGAAAACGTTTTAAACTTATGAACATCATAATACCACAATGTATGGCTCTCTTTGTCTCTGTCTATGTCTCTGTCTGTCTGTCCGTCTGTCTCTTTTTCACACAGACCGAGAGACAGACAAACTTACTGACAGACAGACAGACAGACAGACAAACAGACAGACAGACAGACACACACACACACACACACACACACACACACACACACACACACACACACACGCGCACGCACGCTCGCGCGCGCGAATTACAGACAGATAGCATCGACGGAGAAGACCCATCAGCAGAACCTCTTTAACGTGGTTAAAGGCGGAGACAGAAAACACTTAAAGGCCTTTTATGAAAAGCGGTCTCTCTTCCTCACGTCAGGAGAGAGAGAGAGAGAGAGAGAGAGAGAGAGAGAGAGAGAGAGAGAGAGAGAGAGAGAGAGAGAGAGAGAGAGGTGGACAGCATCAATGTACCCACTAGAACGTGGAGAAATTCTCAGGAGAACCTAACATCAACCTCACATTCTTTTCCCAAAGAGACGAAAGCGCATGAGAGTGTCAGGTAGGCCAGGCTCTCTAAAGTCTCGTGAGAGCAAAGGGCGCGCACTAAACACTGTCATGGAAAAAAATCCACGGGAAATGTTGATGGAAAGATACTGCTGCTTGCCTAAAGGGTATTAAGGCATCAATATTATTTTGTCCACAGATAACGTTGGATAGCGCACAATTTGCCTCATGGCTGAATGTGCTTGATTATGCTCAAGTACACGTGCCACACACTACTGTACTGGACTGGGAGGAATGGTGGGTCATGCTTGTGAAGGTTGAATGGAGGGAATGCTGCTAAACAGGATTCGATAATCGTCACAGATGAGACGTCTTGGAGGATGTCACACAAAACTGCTCAGAGAAGCTAAATTCTTTGTGTAAAACACGCTGATAGGAACTGTAAATAAATCATGGGTTACTGTCTAGTTTCGAAGACCTCTCCGTGCCCATGCCCTTGGTTTGGTTCCGTTGGGTGTCATTGGTATTACTGGTAAATTCATAGGGACTGTCGCTGGATACACGTGGCAGCGAACACCGGATGGAGTGCTCACTCACGCTGGCTCTGTGACTAAGCAACTAGTGTTGTCAGGGGTTTAGAAGGTGGTGTCCTGCACAAGTTGAATCAGAACTGAATACCACTGAAGCGACTCCGCATTAGTGCAGTGTCTCCTCTGGTGCGGTGCCTCTTTCTTCCTGACGACTTGATGCTGCCTGCTCTCAGTGGATTGTTGGTGCCAGGGGCTTGGCTAGGGGGTCACGTGGTGGCTGTGGACACTGGACCAGAATCAACGGCGTGGGTGCAACGCCACTGAAGTGGCACAGAAGGTAAGACAGAAAAGGAAAAACAAAACAAATAAAATAAACAAGAACAGAAAGTGACTGTCCACCGTCACTTCTGATACATTATCTTCTGTTACTTTGATATCATTTCGGAGAAATACGCTTTATATGACAAGAGATTTACTACCAGTTGAGATGAAGG
>CM065719.1:82101345-82103845 GCA_033310375.1 Conus canariensis | reverse complement strand
TTATGACCATCTGCCCGTCTGTTTCCGTGCGTGACTTTCTTGTGTTTCATGAATGTACATAGCCAAATTGAAGAGGATGTTATCATGTCTTGCAGAGAGAGAGAGAGAGAGAGAGAGAGAGAGAGAGAGAGAGAGAGAGAGAGAGAGAGAGAGAGAGAGAGAGAGAGAGAGAGACTCAGAATATTTTACTTGACAGGCCACAGGCCCATATCAAAGTGAGTGAACAAGGTCAAAATTAATCGGTACAAGCCACTCTTAACGAAAACTCAGCTGAATGGTGTTCAAACTTAACAAAGAAGACATTCATGAAGCAACTGCAGCATTAATTACTCCGTTCCTAACAGTCATTGCTCTATAAATGAAATTACCAACACTCGTAATAGTAGTCTCTATAGAACAGGCTAGCAACATGGACATTTTGAATAGAGAAGGGTGTTTGTAATATTTAGCTGGAATCAACTCAAGGCGCAACTTCTCGTACAAAGGGCAAACCAGTAGAAAATGAAGCTCAGTTTCCGGTGCTTCCTTACAGTGTGGACAGAAAATGTCATGGTTTCTATTGCAATTAGTATATCGTAAAAAGTGGCATCGTAAAGGCGACGTTCCTAACCGAAATATTGAAAGTAACCTGCGGATGTTAACATGTTTAATTACACAGAGGTAGGGACTTCGAACAAGAGACTGGTTATATGACCGATACACATAGTACAACTCATGCGATTCAATAGCTGAATGCCAGTCTTGGATATAACAATTACTTAAACGTTTCTTAAATTCTACAATAAAGCTTTCACATTTCCAACACTTTGTATTTCCCATACAATTCGAAACCCGAATCTATAAAGAACATAACAGACGTTAGTCGTCCAGGTAATATAATTTTGATTCTGCAGATGTAGCAACATATCCTAGGCTTTCTTCGGGAGTCTGTTATTATCCATACAAGCAACACGAAGCCAAAATCTGATGCATTTTGCATAAGTATTAACATAAAGAGGGTATCTTCCAGATTCGCCGTACACTAAATGCCTAGGAGCTTTTGGACTTACACCAAGAAATCTTTTAATAGCAGCTAAGTGCACCCTTTCAATTTGTTCCTGGTTAGATGACAGTCCCCAAATCTCTGCTCCATAAGTTAAGATGGGTTGTATTTGGCAATCGAATAGATTAAAGAAAATACCAGGAGAATGTTCACCTCTTGACCATAGCATTCTGTTGATAGCAGTTAATCCTTTCTTTGCTCTGTTTGCTAGGTCACACATAGTTGGTTGGAAAGATAATTTTGTAGTCAGTCTTATACCAAGATACTTATACATGTTAACAGTGGAAAGCTCAGCATCACCAAAAGTCCAATTTTCATTCGAAGCAAGGTAGCCCCCATTCCTGAATACAACAATATTTGACTTTTCCAGATTCAAAAGTAAATCTAAACGTTTTGAAGTATTATACAAGACATTCAGTTGGGTTTGCAAACCAATAACAGTATCAGAAAATAATGCAACATCATCAGCAAATAACAGAATCAAAAGTTCAATGAGGTCTGGAGAAAGCTGAATACCATATTTACCAAAAGTGTTAATATCTTTATTTAGTTCATTGATTAACAGTGAAAAAAGCACAGGTGAACACACCTCACCTTGTTTTAGGCCCCGCGGGCATAGAAAAGTATCAGTAAGGTCACCACTAGTTCGAACACAAGTCTTCACAACATTATACACATTTTGCAATGCTTTCAAGAATTTTCCATTAAGACCATTAACAGAGAGAACCTTCTACAATTTATCCCTACTTACTAGGTCAAAAGCCTTCCTAAAGTCTATAAATGCGAAATAGAGCTTCCTTTGTCTTAACAGCTGCTTCTGTATCATTGCCAGTAAAGTGAAAATGTGATCTGTTGTGCATCGTTTGTCACGAAAACCAGAGAGAGAAGAGGAGAGAGAGAGAGGAGAGAGAGAGAGAGAGAGGAGAGAGAGAGAGAGAGAGAATGGTCAACTGCAGAACTTAAAGAGAAAGAAGAGGAAAGGGACATTACAGACAAAAAGAAAGACGAGTGGCAAAACTGAGAGAAGAGAGAGAGAGAGAGAGAGAGAGAGAGAGAGAGAGAGAGAGAGAGAGAGAGAGAGAGAGAGAGAGGTTAGAGGAAAGCAGATGGAACTGGAGAACTGGCGTCTAGAGGCTCAAGGCCAGGGTGGTAAGCAGAGAACTGGGGCTGCTTCAAAGGCGAACAACAATGAGAATGCACTTTCTCCCTCTAACTCTAGCTCTCCAATTAGAAGCGCGGAGATAGTTCAAGGATTAGGCCAAGTGTCCCATCTCCGTCAATAACGCTGCGTTACTGGATGACCTCCGATCATTCGAGGGAACAGTCAGGGCTCACGATTAGCCCTGAGGATGACAGGGCGTGTTGTCAATGTCCTCTTCTGAAAAGTCGTGTCAAGGGAGATGTACTGCAACATGACCGAGAAGCAGGCCGAGGATTACTTAAGATAGTCCTTAGAGA
>CM065719.1:82078968-82091245 GCA_033310375.1 Conus canariensis | reverse complement strand
TTTTCCAAAATTTTCAAAAGTAAAAGAAAACCCTTTCAAACTCGCCTTTTATTAATATCATATAGTCGCCCGTCGTCATCATCATCATCATTGTTATTCTTCATTTGTTGTCGTAATCATCATCATCGTCTTCATCATCATCTCATCATCATCATTATCATCATCAAAACTATTATCATTATTATTTGTTTTTATTATCATTATATAATATTCAGTCGGTTCCTTATCATTTTCCTATTCTCATCGCCTTTGACACGTCCGTCAAACTTTAACCCAAAGATATCCACATAAAGAAAAGGCTGGTCGATTTGGACATTGATACTCCAGGCTCTATGTGTGATGGACAGACCATGTTTTAACCCAGCCAGTGATCACTGGTCTGTGGACGTCCTTTTTCTTCTCGAGACATCGACAAGCCATGTGGAGAAACACTGTCTGTTGCAGTCCTTTGGTGCTGCACGAAGAGCTCTGATCGCACAGATAAGCAGGTCTGAAGTCTCTCTTTTCTCTCTCTCTCTCTCTCTCTCTCTCTCTCTCTCCACAAAACACACACACAACACACAAACACACACACACACACACACACACACACACACACACACACACACACACACACACACATGCATTCTGTACAGGATCTCCAAATACTCGCACTACACATATTTCAAAACTGTCATTGTCAAGTGGTGAGGGGAAAGGGGTGCGAGTGAGTGTATAATAATGTACTCAAATGTATTCATGTATCTATAGTCTAATGGCAACATTATCTATAATCTTTAAAATTCGGTTTGTTTCTAAAATCTTCCCGAATTTTCGAAGCATCGTTTCTGATCGTTCTTTTGCGTGCATTTGCGTGGGACGTTCAATCTACCCTCATCCCTGAGAAAACGGTACACTCCTGTAGTAGCAGTATTCAACAAAATGAAGAGAAAACAAAGAGGAGAAACTTCAGGCTTCACAAACGGAATTGATATCCAAACTACAATAAAAATGAAACGTTTTACACTTATGAAAATCATAACAACACAGTCTATCTATCTATCTATCTATCTATCTATTTGTGAGTCTGTCTGTCAGTCTGTCTGTCTGGCTGTCTCTCTCTCTTTCACACAACACACACACACACACACGCACGCACGCACGCACGCACGCATACACACACGCACGCACGCACGCACGCACAAACTCATGCACACACACACACACACACACACACACACACACACACACGCACGCACACACACACACACACACACACTCACCACACACACACACACACACACACTCCACACACACACACACACACACACACACACACACACACACACACACACACACACACACACACAGAGAAATGGACGACTGACAGACAAGCATTGATGGGCAAGACCCGTCAGCTAAACCTCTTGAACCTGTTTAAAGGCGGAGACAGAAACACTTAGAGAGGCTCTTTCAAAAAGCGGCCACTGTCCCTCACGTCAGGACACACACACACACACACACACACACACACACACACACACACACACACACACACACACACACACATAGAGGGAGAGAGAGAGGGGGAAGAGAGAGAGAGAGAGGGAGAGAGAGAGGGGAGAGAGAGAGGTGGACAGCATCAATGTACCCACTGGAACGTGGAGAAATTCTCAGGAGAACCGGGCATCTTTTTCCCAGAGAGAAGAAAGCACGTGGGAGTTCGGAAGGCCAGGCTCTCTCTCAAGCCTCAAGAGGAGGAAAGGCGCGCAATAAACACTGACACGAAAAAAAGACTCTCCATGGGAAATGTTGATGGAAGCATATTATTCCAATGAAACTGCTGCTTGTCTAAACGGTATTAAGGGTATATTATTTTGTACACAGATAGCCTCGGATAGTACGCAATTTACCACACGGTCAAATGTGTTTGATTATGCCCAAATGCAAGTGCCACATACAACTGTCCTGAACTGTGAGGAATTGTATGTCATGTTTATCAAGGGTGGCTGGAGCGAATATTGCTGAATAGGATTCAGTAATCATCACTGATTAAATATCTCGTAAAACACCAAACAGAACTGCGCAGTGAAGATACAGTGAATGTGTAAAGCAAGTTGATAGGAAATGTAAAGAGATAATGTGTAAAACAGGTTGATAGGAAATGTAAAGAGATAATGTGTAAAACAAATTGATAGGAAATGTAAAGAGATAACTGTTACTGTCCACTCGCCATGTCCACGCCCCAGGTTTGGTTCTGCCGGTGTCACCGGTACCAGCCAACGCATGGGTACTGTCGTCAGACGGATATGGTGGCGCCCTCTGGAGGGAGAACACACTCACGCTGGTTCCCCGAGTAAGCAATCATTATTGTCAGTAGGGGGCTTAGTAGCTGGTGTCCTGGGTGTGTTGAATCCGAACAGGCGCCATTGATCACCACCGAACTGACCTGGTAGCAGTGCAATGTGTGTTGAATCAGAACAGACGCCATTGATCACCTCCGAACTGACCTGGTAGCAGTGCAACGTGTGTTGAATCAGAACAGGCGCCATTGATCACCACCGAACTGACCTGGTAGCAGTGCAACGTGTGTTGAATCAGAACAGACACCATTGATCACTTCCGAACTGACCTTGTAGCAGTGCAATGCCTGGACTGGTGCATTGCCTCATGACGATCTTACTGCTCACTGTGGATTGCCGATACCAGGACTGTGGCAGGGCGGGCCTGGCTGTGGCTGTGGACTGGAGACCGGAATGAGCGGCGTGGGTGCAATGTCACTGAAGTGGCACGGAAGGTAGGACAGAAAAAAAACACACAGAGAAAAGCTTCTGTCCTTATTCCAGTATACTGATACGGATAGGAACGTTCATGTCTGATTACAATGTTGACCTCCCGGCATCTCTGCCTTTCTCTCCTTTTTCTGTTTCAGATGACTATTAAATATTGTTTGATGTGCTGGATACTTGTAAAATTATCCGTTAATTAATGTGTTAAAATGACAACTAAAATATGCAATGCTTTGACAAAAAAAAATGCTTTGACGCTGGCAATAAGAAAACAAAATCTTGAAATATGAATGAAATGTTGACTTGGCTCAACGAATATCAAAATTGTTGATTTACTGTTTTTTCTCTCTTCTGACGACGTTCACTGAATCATTTGAAAATGTTACACTTACTGTGAGATGTTGGCATTGTAATGTTGATGTTGCAAATGGAACAAAGAATTTTCTAGTGATAGATAACACGGTTGTTGCTGAAACTGTCGGTGTGCTATCACATAATCAAATTATAACCACTGCTGAAGCTCAAGTGGTTTTAAAATTCAAAGAGTAAATTACAATGTCGAGATAGTAATAACGTTAAAAAATGGCCTTTTTGCTTCAGTGCAGGATGGACCCTGTCCAGTGTTGATGTATTTGGTAGGAACAGTAAAACGTAAGTTATTAATTCGCAGTTATTGCTAAAGCAAAAGTGGTTTTGAGATTCTAAGCAATAAATTACAATGTTAACATTGAGCCAATGTAAAAATTTAACGGTGTCATTCGTTTTAGTGTTTGTGTCCAGTGTGACATGTTTGTATAAGTGTATTTTGCTAGTGGTAGTAAAAATTGAAAAAAAAAGCTCTGGTAGAAGTAAATGCAAGAGCAGAGCAGTTTTGTGTGGTAGGGCACGGTTAATTTTTCAGTGGAAGAGATCTAGTGGTCAGCGCCAGAGGAGAAGAAGACATTTCGGTCGTGAAACGTGAGTGAACCTCTGCCCCACGAGGACCACCTTTAAGAATGCCCAAGTAGACCTACTGGCGAATTGAGTTCAGCACAGGCCGGAGGCTGATGTGCAGTTGTGTCCCTTGAGACGAACATGAAAGAAGAAACCAAAGTTAAGAAAAGTCCGTGGGGAAACAATAGACGCGAATAACAGATAAGTATTTTCTTTTGTACGGAATAAAAGCAGGTAGCTTTTAAGGAAATGTCTTTGGAGATTATCTTCCCTGAGCCAAGCACGTGTGCATGTTTTTTTCTCTCTGTCTCTGTCTTCATAGGAAGAAAAGAAAAAGGTTGGCCGGTTGCTGTTGCGAGAGGCTCAATCCATTGATCGAAGCAGCGGGCAGATTTAGCAGGTGAGGTGGTGACACCATTTTGTCTGAATAGAAGGTTTGGGGTTCAATCCACCAAGAGCCAAAATATCAGTGCCAGCTTGGAGGTCAAATGAATGAGGAACAAACCAAGAGGTTGAGATCTGTTCACTGTCATGACAGTCGACGCGACACTGCGCTCTGTTAAAAAATGACCGATTAGGTGATTTAATGAACGTCAACTAATTCAACTTCAAAAGGATTTACTTCATTATCATCCATAGATTGTGGTGGTATATTTTTTGTGTTGGTGTATGGAGTAGTTTCATGTTTACATCGAGTTGAAATATTTCACTGTGTCGGTCATGGCGCTGTAACAAGCCAGTGTCGAGGGCAGAAGAAAGAACAGAACGCAGAATGGAATTCACGTGCGGACAGCTGGGCTAGGCGTGAGAGGTTTTACAACCTAAGATGTGAGAGTGTCGTTACCTGTGCTTGCCTTCAGTGACATTTGTTTTCCCTTATTTGAACACTTTGTGACGGACTATGCGTAAAGGTAATACTTCCTCCGGAAAATCTCGACGAACTTCTGTGTCGTCAAGTAAAGACAGCAGTCCAGTGGGTGAAAAAAGTAAACAAGATAAAAAGACTGTTTTACGTCCAGCATCCGATTCTTTTGAAGAGGAGGACGAAAACACTATGGCACTTCAAGCAGCTGTTGAAGAACTGAAGATTCAATATCAAACGTTAGCTACTAAAGACGATATAAAAGAATACAAGTCACACATGGAAAAGCTGGTAGCTAGCGTAAATACAAAGCTGGAGGTGTTGGAAGGAAAGTTTTTTGAAACGCAGAAGGAGACGGACACTCTTAGGAATGAACTTGTAGCCATCAGAGCAGAAAACACAGAGTTAAAGGAACAGCTGAGGAAACAAGAACAGCGCACACAGCAAATGGCGAGTGACCTGAA
This sequence comes from Conus canariensis, assembly GCA_033310375.1. Lineage (NCBI taxonomy): Eukaryota > Metazoa > Mollusca > Gastropoda > Neogastropoda > Conidae > Conus > Conus canariensis. Next base: position 82,086,218 of record CM065719.1, on the reverse strand, counting down.
CGATCAGCAGCAATACGACCGGCGCTGGAATCTGAGGGTCTACAACGTGGCGGAGAAGGATGGAGAGACGGCCGAGGACTGCACCAAGAAATGCTGCCAGATCTTCACCGACCTGATCGGCGTCACTACGACGGAAGCGGATCTGGAGGCGGCCCATCGCACCGGCCCTGTCGTGTCCGGAAAGAAACGCCCCATAATTGTGCGGTTCCTGTCTCGGAAGTTAAAAGACAGTGTTCTGTCCAACCGGAGAAAACTGAAGAGTAAAGGAGTGTCTGTGGACGAGGACCTCACGCCTGCTAATTACAAGTTATCCCGGGAGGCCTACAGACACTCTTACACGCTGGCGACATGGTCATCACAAGGAAAAGTGTTCGCCAAACTGAAAAATAATAAAACTGTGAGACTGAAATACGGTGACAACATCGATGTGGTTTTCAGAAGAGAAATGCCTGTTGGACCTAATGTGTAAACAACGTGTGAGATAAGTAATTCATCTTGTTTCTCTGTGTTTTTCTGTGCTTTGATCGTTATGGGATATGTAATAATGTAAAACAATGTCGATAATGTAATGAAATGATGCACACAAAAAAAGTCTAAATGTACATAAATAAGATGTAATGCAGATAATGTTTTGTATGTTTCCGGTCTGTCTGTTTGTTCAAATTTGCTTAGATCGTATGTAGAAAGCATGTCAGTTGGTTTTGTGGCGGTCAGACGCCGTCACGCGATTCAGTTCTCTGTGTGTTTGTGGGCGGACAGACGGGATGGTGGCCGATCGTGTCCATGATGCTAATTGATGAACATGAGAAGTTGTTGGCCGCTCCTCGGTTGGGCCCTGTACTGTCCCTTTGGATAGTTCTTTGTTTTCCGCTCGTCTGCAGGTAGCAGGGAAGAAGCGGCTGTTAAGTGGCGGGCCGAGGGAGGGGGAGGGGTTGCCGATGCTGGAGCGCAAAGCTATTTGGGGGAGGTCAACCGTTACATGCACAGGCTCTATGTCTCTCTCTCTCTCTCTCTCTCTCTCTCTCTCTCTCTCTCTGTGCTTTCGAAATGCATGTCCCCACTTGTCTTTCTCCGATCTCTATTTCTGTCTGGCTCAACATTATTCCCACAGAACTGTGACCATGTCACGGGGAATCTGGAATTTTTGTTACTTGTAGACTGTTGTGAATGTTAAACGGTGTACGCAGAGTATGCACTGTGTGGGCGCGATGATCTATGTTTTGTAGAAAATTCTCTCTCTCTCTCTCTCTCTCTCTCTCTCTCTCTCTCTCTCTCTCTCTCTCTCTCTCTCTCTCTCTCTTCTTTTCATCGTCTCTTTAACAATCTTGTTTTGTTTCTTTTCAAATCTGCTTCTAGTAAATATGAATGTTGCTGATAGTTGATTTGTATATATGATGTTATTTACAATGAATGATTATGGTTGGTTTAGTAGTAATTTAACACCCGCGCCATTTTGACATGAACTATTGCAATGAGAACGGTGGTGATGGTGATGAAGATGATGATAATGATTGTTATTGTTGTAGCTATCTTTTTCGTTGTTGCTGCTGTTGCTGTCATTATTGTGTTGCTGTTGTTGATGTTTATCATCATGGTTTCATTGCAAACGGTTGGTTTAAAATTATTTCAGTTCTTATTACCTTTTCTTTTATTCTGAAATTGTACTCTGTCCAAAAGCCAATTTACAAAGGCAGTGGCTGCGTGGCTGTGGGATTGGGGAGGGTGATTTATGCTGACGGGGGGAGGCTCAGTGAATCTGACATGGAAAAAGACCGCTAATTGACAGAAGGAAGAATCTGAACTATTCGTCGGGTTACTCCCCGTCGGTGGATTGTCCTCTCTAGCCTGTGGTGGCGCGGCCAATCCACAGTAAAAGTGAATTAAACGAATAGTCTGGGAAAGGGTGGGTGATATGAGAACGAATTCCTCTGTGTTTCTTTCACTTGGTAGACTCCCCCCTGTTGACCTATTAATATCAGTTGCATGTAAAACCCTGTGAAAGTTTAAGATAGTGTAATGAAATTGTAGTTGTGTGTTTTTTGTTTGTTTGTGTTTGCATCTTTTTTCAATTCTATGAATGTGCGATCAGTCGGTCGGTCGGTCGGTCAGTCAGTCAGTCGGTCATTCAGTCTGTCTGTCTGTCTGTCTGTCCCCCCCCTCTCTCTCTCTCTCTCTCTCTCTCTCTCTCTCTTGATATTGCCTCCTTCTGTCCCCACTGCTTTAATGCCTTTTGTCTTTTTTTTTTTTTTTTTTTTTTTTTTTTGCATACGTTGATTTTTTTGTATTTTTCTTCATGGCTTTAGTTTGATGTCGTACCCACCTAATTGTTCTCCTTGACATGGGGAGATGGTCTCTTTCATTACATTAGCTGTTTTGTCATTTCCCTCTCTCTCTCTCTCTCTCTCTCTTCTCTCTCTCTCTCTCTCTCTCTCTCTCTCTCTCTCTCTCTCTCTCTCTCTCCAGTTACTTTGGGCCTGAGCATTTTAGTTACAGGGCTTTTTGTGATTGATACGCCACCTTATACCCACCTCCGTCTTCTAGTTTCTTATGTTTCTGTATACGTGGAATGTTTTTCCCTTTTTCTTTTCTTTTTTTTCTTCTCTTTCTTCGTTTTGAGAGAAAAGGAGGGAAAAGAAAAAAAAAAAACACCTATCATGGCTTTTTTGTTTGATGTTTTTCCCACTGTTCCCTTGGCACGGACAGATGGCCCACTTCATTGTGTTGGTTGTCTTCTCTCTCTCTCTCTCTCTGTCTGTCTGTCTGTCTGTCTGTCTGTCTCTCTCTCTCTCTCTCTCTCTCTCTCTCTCTCTCTCTCTCTCTCTCTCTCTCTCGTTCCTTTCCCTTTCTCTCTCGTTCCTCTCCTTTTTTATCCTTAATTTATTATGTTGCAGTCTTTTGTACTGTTCATAAGATTGTGGTTGATAGGGATTCAGAGGCCGAAAATATTAACAAATACTATCAGAAAAACATGCTTTGTTGAAAATATAGCAAAAATATTGAGTTGAAATGCCTAGGACATTTTTGACGATAGTTTTTCATTGTTATTGTTATTACTATTAGTATTATGAGAATAGTGATGGTGATAATGATTATGATGATGATGATGATGATGCTGATGATGGTGAAGATGATTGCTGTTTTCGTCTCCAATAGCCATTTCATTGTGTCTGAACGGATACAAGTTCTTATGGTTCAGTTTGACTTAAAATGTGAGAGAGACTGATATGGTATACATGAGGTGGATGGTGCGGAGTCGTGGGGAGAACGTGGTTTGGGAAGAATCTCCTTTGTGCCCCCCTCCCTTTGCGACTCCTGTTTACCGACAGACTTTAAAACTAGTTAAAGGCCATCTCTGATTTTTTTTTTCCCCACAATAGAACAGTTTCTTTTTTCCTTCATTTCCCATGCATTTGCTTGCTAGAATTTCTTTCGATTTATTTTTGCTTCAAAAGAGAGAGAGGGAGGGGGGGGGGAAGAGGGGAAGGTGAATGTCAGTGAAAATATGAGTGTATGTGCTTTCACCTGTGTGTGTGTGTGTGTGTGTGTGTGTGTGTGCGTGTGTGTGTGTGTGTGTGTGTGTGTGTGTGTGCGCGCGCGCGTTTATACGCCTATGCGGATGTGGCGGGGGTAGGGGGTAGGAAGGAGAGAGGGTCGGTGAAGGGGAAGCGTGCGCGAGTGCTCGCTAGAGCGGGCCTGTGTGTGTGTGTGTGCGTGTGTGTGTGTGTGTGTGTGTGTGTGTGTGTGTGTGTTGTGTGTGTGTGCATGTGTGCGTGCGCCCGCGCGCGCGCGCGCGCGCGCGTGTGTGTGTATAGAGAGAGAGAGGGAGGGAGAGAGAGAATGGCGTCAATGCAATGGAAATGTTTTTCTTATAAAACGGAAGGTATTATATTCTACAGAGATGCCCATTTTGTGTGACTTGTTGTGTGAAATACATTTATTTCACACCACGATTTGTCATTTTCAGTATGTTCTTTCTGTGTATATTTGTGAAACGAGATGGTGTCATGTTGCTTCAAAACAAATTCCCTTGTTGGTATATGATAGAATATATGTAATGAATGGTGTTCCTGACTGATTATGTTTTGTTGTGTGGTGTGTGTGTGTGTGTGTGTGTGTGTGTGTGTGTGTGTGTGTGTGTGTGATTGAGTGATCATATATGTTTGTGTGGGCGTGCGTTTTCCTGCGAGCGCGCGTTTGTGTGTGTGTGTGTGTGTGTGTATGTGTGTGTGTGTGTGTGTGTGTGTGTGTGGTGTGTGTGTGTGTGTGTGTGTGTGTGTGCGCGTGCGTGCGTGTGTGCATATCTGCGGACAAATGAGCATGTATGTGGGGGAGAGGGGGAAATTGTGTGTGTGTGTGTGTGTGTGTGTGTGTGTGTGTGTGTGTGTGTGTGTGTGTGTGTGTTGATATGTTTGTGTTTGAGTGGGTCCCGTTTTCCTGCGCGCGCACGTGTGTGTGTGTTTGCGCGCGCGCGCGTGTGTGTGTGTGTGTGTGTGTGTGTGTGTGTGAAACAGTGAACATTATAAGAGTGTATGTGTGTCGGTTTTTTTCGTAATGGACGACAGTGGATTAACAGTTGGTAGGTTGTTGATGTAGCACTTTAAGTGGAAATCCCCTGATGTTGACACGCTTTCTTCTCCTTTTATATTTTTTTTTCTTTCTCCTTGCACGGGTGAGCACGTGCTCAGCTGAAGATGGAGGGAAAGAAGGAATGTTCTTTTTCATTTTATTTCTCCGTTTGTTTCTTTCTCTGCCCGAGACAGATCTACCTAGAAATTTTATTTTATGATGTTTCTATGTATGTGTATGTGCATGTCTTGTGTATTCATTTTTCCTTTTTATGAACATTTATCAGTTTTTTTTAACGTATATGTTTCGGAGATCTTGAGGCTGTTTTTGGTGTGTGCCGTTGTGCATGGTCATGTAAAAAGCTCTGATCTGCATATGGCTAGAAATTACCTTTGCGGAGCAACTGTTGTTATGGACTTGTACACGATTTGCTCAGATTTTCGTTTTCATTTTGGTTCGGTTTTATATGTCAACATGGTAATGTGTCCATATGTTGGTATGACTCATGTTACATTTAGCTGTCAATATGAGTAACAAAGTAACAATTGCATCCATGAATTGTCAGGGTCTAGCCAACCCACAAAAGCGAAGAGACGTGTTTAATTATTTAAGGGGAAAGCATACTCAATATATTTGCTGCAGGATACTCATTTCAAACCGAAGTTAGAGAATTATATTCGTTCAGAGTGGGGTTACAAATGCTATTTTGCGTCTCATAATTCACATTCAAGGGGCGTAGCTATTTTGTTCAGTAATAATTTTGACTTTCAGTTAAGAAAAGTTTATAAAGACACGGCAGGTAATTATATTTTTGCATCCGTTAAAATAATGGATAAAGAATGTCTTATTGTTAGTATTTACGGGCCCAATCGTGATGAGCCTGAGTTTTATGTGGAGTTGGAAGAACACATTAGAGAAGTTGGAGTTGAAAATGTCATTATTGGAGGTGATTGGAATTTGGTACGTGATTACTCCTTGGACTGTTATAATTACAGACATAACAATAATCCTAAAGCACAAGAGCAAATAGAAAACATGACGGACAGCCTAGACTTAACTGACATCTGGCGTGATTTAAATCCCGAATTACGAAGGTATACTTGGAGGAGAAATAACCCATGTCAGCAGAGCCGTTTAGATTTTTTTCTTATTTCCGATTGGTTATGTAATCATGTAACAGACGCAGATATTCTACCAGGATATCGATCTGACCACTCCTTAATTCTAATAACTCTAGAGCAAGGTAAAGAGATAAAGAGAAATCTATTATGGAAATTCAATAGTTCATTGTTGAAAGACACCAATTATATAGAAGACATAAACCAAGTAATTCAAACAGTTATTGAGGAATATGCAGCTCTACCATATTGTCGCTGTGGGTTGGCCCAGATTCCTAAATCAGAAATCCAGTTTGTTATTTCTGATCAACTTTTTTTGGATACATTACTTATGAAAATTCGAGGCAAAACTATATCATACGCAACGATGAAGAAACGGAAGGACAGAGAAAAACAGAAACATCTTGAAAGTAATATTTCTTTACTTGAAAAGAAAGTGGTATTATCTGAAGAAGAAAGACGTGAACTTGAAAGTTATAAACAAGAGTTGATTACACTTCGGGAAAAGAAGATGGAAGGTGTGTTGCTGCGTTCAAGGGCGAGATGGGTCGCAGAAGGGGAAAAAATAACCAATTATTTTTGTGGACTTGAAAAACGAAATTACGTTTGTAAAAATATTACGAAACTTACGCTGGATAATGGATCTATTTTAAGTGACAGTGATGAAATTGCCGAAGAAGTTAATAAGTTCTATCAAAAATTATATTCTAAAAGAGATATTGAATCTTGTGAAATTCTAGATTTAGTAAATAATTTACCAGTATTAACTGAGAGTCAGGTAACTTCTTTGGAAGGCAAAATTACTTTAGAAGAAGCCGGTATTGCCCTTAAACACATGCGTAATATGAAAAGTCCTGGCAGCGACGGCTTCACAGCAGAATTCTTCAAATGTTTCTGGTTACAACTTGGTCCATATATTGTAAGAGCGTTAAACGATGGATTCGATAGAAATGAACTATCTTCGACACAAAAAGAAGGCATTATCGTATGCATTCCAAAGGGTGACAAGCCCAAAGACCGAATCAAAAATTGGAGACCAATTTCACTTTTGAACACTGTGTATAAAATAGGATCCACATGTATAGCCAACCGATTAAAATGTGTGCTTCCCTCTATCATCAATGAAGACCAGACTGGTTTTATTCCAAACAGGTATTTGGGAGATAACATTCGTCTTATTTATGATATACTTGATTATATGATTATATCCAAAAAACCTGGGATACTTTTATGTTTAGACTTTGAAAAAGCGTTTGACAGTGTTAGCTATGATTTCATGTTTAAGGTATTACATGCCTTTGGCTTTGGTCCAAGTTTTTGTCAATGGATAAAAACATTCTACACAAATATTAAGTCAGCTGTTTCAGTTAATGGAAAACTAGCCGGTTGGTTTCCTGTTGAGAGAGGATGTCGCCAAGGGGATCCAATCTCGCCATATTTATTTGTTATTTGTGTTGAAATCTTAGCAAACATGATTAGACAAAATGAAGACATAAAAGGAATTAAAATAGCTAATACTGAGAATAAAATATCACAGTATGCAGATGATACTGAACTTTTACAAGA
>CM065719.1:82063968-82073968 GCA_033310375.1 Conus canariensis | reverse complement strand
CTGAAGGACGAGGAGAAGCAAACGGGTTACAAATATCGACTCTCCTGTCTCGTGAATGAACGTTCAAAAAGATTCCAGAAATTTTTGTTGGTTCTTTGTTGGCAGGAGATACAACAGCTTTTGTTTTGGTAAGAATTTGATTGATTTTGCTGTGAAGTTCCAAACAAGTCGTGCCTAGGCCGCATCTGTGTTGAGAAAAAGTCTAGTTTAAGCATTTTGAATTAATTGTGCAATGTCCCGTTTAATGAAGATGGTAATCTGATTATAGCAGTGAGGGCAGAGGCACGCCAGCGCCTTTTAGCTTTGCGGCGGTGCTCAGTTTTCAACTCACTGAGTTTGGGGGCGACCATGCCGTACCATAGCGTGATTGTCCGTGCCCTGACTGTGAGCTGATGGAGAGGGTGGGGGTGGGGGTGGAGGTGACGATGACGTGTATGTCCGAATGGTTGAGCAGGGATGAGTGCAAATTGGGCAGAGGCATATCCGATATCATCGTGAAGTTTGTCAAGTTTGACTTCATCAGCTTTATGGATGGAACAAATATGTTTGATGGTGCGGCGGCTAACAGTTTCTGTAACACTTGTTTTACGAAAGACAGACATATAATGAAACATGAGGTCATACCATTTCTCATTGGATAAAACATTATCATGGCTAGGATACAAGCCAAGATCAAGAACATGTGTGGGTTCATTGACAGATTCCCCAGATCGAAAAGGTGAACAAGGTCTCTACAATTCATTGGACTGGAATTTGTGTGAGAACAATTATGTCCCTTGACGTCTTACTGGAAAATCCTTCTCGTGCCTGCATCCATGTAAACACAACACAGGCCCCCAGGGGTGCTGCAGGATGGCTCCCTTTTGGCAGTGAAGCACAGTACTTCTCTAGGTCCCACTGGCGTCTTCCAGTGCAGCTCTTTCTTTTCATGTCATCTTCATGGTAGGTTGTACATTCCCCTGCCATAATAACTCTGTCATGGTGCAATGAACAGCACTTTCAGATGGCAGGTTTTCAGAAAAAAAAGATGTTGCATCCTTCAACATATCTTTTTTTTGCTGAGCGGTGGGCGTTTTAAACACAAAAGAAGTTCTTGAAGGTACGCTGCATATTCAGAGGAAGTTAAGCCCCTTGAACAGAAAGGCAAGGACTCCACCACGCACAACGTGGTCAGCGAGGCCGAAAAGTCAAGGCATGGTGTGAACTGTGTAGCCAGCAGGGGTCAAGCCAGAGCACTTGGCGTCATTGTTACTCGGCCACTCTCTCTCTCTTCAATCTCTGTGTGTGTGTGTGTGTGTGTGTGTGTGTGTGTGTGTGTGTGTGTGTGTGTGTGTGTGTGTTAGTGTGTGGGAGGGGGGGGGGGGCTGTTTGTTGAGGTCTTCACGAGTCTCATTCTTATTATGTGCTTTGATCGTTTCTGTCCCCCCCCCCTCTCTTTCTAACCCCCCCCCCCCCATCTCTCTTTCTTTTCCCGCCATCTCTGTCTTCATGTTTACATATTTACTCTCAGTTGTTCGGCTTCTGTTTCCCTTACTCCGTCCACCGTCCATTTCTTACTAATCCCATCCCTTGTTGCTTATACATATTGTATGCTTGCTATTGTTCGGTGCAACACCCTTTCCATCTTGTACAGAAGTATGTATTTCTTCACTTTTCATCGATCTGTAGAGAAGTTTGCGCTAATCCACTTCTCACAGCACCGTGCATATGTATGCTACTCTTGGCTTCTCAAAGCACTTTATAGAAAAATATCCTGCTGGGCTTCTCAGAAGTATGACATATTTCATTTTTCATACTGCTGTATATACGTATGTTCTACTTTACTTCTCAAAGTGCCGTATATCTTACTTTACTTATCACAGTAATCCACAGAAGTATGCCCTGCTATACACCAGCCTGTATGTCCTACTTCATAGCCCATCATCACAGAAGCAGTGACAGCACCAGACACAAATGATAACAGTAAAAATAGTATCAACAAAAGCACCCAATAACAGAGACGGTGATTAAAATAACAGCTGCATCAACAGATACAGAGACAACAATAACAACAAAATCAACAGAAAGAAGAGCAGAAACATCGGTACAACAGAAACAGAGAAAGCAGTAACAAGATTAGTTAAAGTAGAGAACAACCTAAACAACTACAGCATGAAGAGTAACATAACAGAAATAACAACAGCTTGAACGAAAACAGTGACATTAAAACAACAGTGTCAACAGAAATAAAAACAGCGTCAACAGAAGCAGTGACAAAAATACCAATTCTGTCAACAGAAACAGCGCCAGATACAACAACAACAACAACAACAACATTAAAAACCAGTGTCAGACATGAAAGCAACATTATCAAAAAACCAGCAAAGGAAATAAAAAAAACCACCAACGAAAACAGTGAAAGAAATAACAACATCAACAAAAATAGTGACATAAATAAGAACAATACCAAAAGGAAAAAAAGCAGCACAAAGAATACTAACAGCACATGTAGGAAGTGCAGACGATCCAACAACATCAACAATTCATCGGAAATAATGACCATATGAACAGGAAAACAACAAAAATTACGACATAAGCTGAAAGGCCAACGTTAATGATAACAGCACGTTCAGAAAGAAAAACAGCGGCAGAAATAGCATCAACAGAAAGAGCAATGGATATAACTGTATTAAAACAACGAGCGACAGAAATAATAGTAAGATCAAAAGAAAAAAAACAACAACAGAAATATCCAAAGTATTAGCTGAATGATCGACAGAAATAAACACAGCATAAGCACACAAAAAAGTCAACAGACACGCCAACTGAAATAACAACAGCGCGAACAGAAACAGCAACAGAAATAACATTAGCAGAAGAGAGACTAAGAGATATGATCACAGCATGAAAGAAAAAAAAAAAGCAACAGGAATTCCATCATCAACAGACAGACCACTAAAATGGTAATGGTAAAAAAGACAACGTAAACACCCACATCAACAGAAAAGTACAACAGGCACAGGAATATAAAAAAAAAACGGCGGCGACAGAAATAATATACTACTCAACAGAACGAAAGGCCACCAAACTAACAAGAGCATTAACAGAAAGATAACAGAACTGAGAACAGCAGCAACAACACCAACAACAGAAGAGGTACAGCAGCCTCAACCGAAACTGTGACAGAAAGAATAACCACAACGACGGAAAGAGCAACAACACAAACAAAAACAACGACAGACATTAGGAACAACAACAACAAACAACAACAACAACAACAAAAAGAGGTGGCGGATTTTGAAGAAAAAACAACAGGAAAAAATGAAATGGCTGACAGGAACAACGAATAGAAGGGGAGAAAAGCACAGGCTGAAGAAAAAAAAAAAAAAAAAAAAAAAAAAAAGCGAAAAGGGAGACTACGCTTCAGAGAAGAAGATTAAGGGGACCTTATTAATAAGGGTAATAACTCGCCAGCGCCAAGAGCTCTTTCTGCTTTCTTTCCCCTCATCTTAACCTCGCTGCCCTCCCTTGTCGGCCCGATTTGGAGCAGTTTCCTCATTGATGTTCGGCAAACTGGAAGGAGATGAGGTTTCAACAAGATCAGAACAAAACTGAGAAAAAAAAAACAGCAGAGAGAAGAGAGAGAGAGAGAGAGAGAGAGAGAGAGAGAGAGAGAGAGAGAGGTCCTGAGCATCGTGTAAAATGGCACGTAAATGTAGCATTTTTAAAGGCGCTAAAACAGATTTACTCATGACATGAACAAAATACATCGCTGTGATTGTAAAATGGCACGTAAATGTAGCATTTTTAAAGGCGCTAAAACAGATTTACTCATGACATGAACAAAATACATCGCTGTTATTTAGACAAAAGATACGGCTATTTGTCTGTTTGTATGTATATGTGTATGTGTGTACATGTGTATGTATGTATGCATGTAATAGTATGTATGTATGTATTATGTATGTATGTATGTATGTATGTATGTATGTATGTATGCATGTATGTATGTATGCATGTATATGTATATGTATGTATGTATATGTATGTATGTATGTATGTATGGATGGATGCATCTATGTATGTACGTATGTATGTATGTATGTATGTATGTATGTGTGCATGCATGCATGTATGTATGTATGCATGTATGTATGAACGTACGTACATACGTATGCATGTATGTATGTATGTATGTACGTATGCATGTATGTATGTACGCACGTATGTATGTATGTATGTATGTATGTATGTATGTATGTATGTATGTATGTATGTATCTATGTATGTATCCATGTATGTATGTATGTTTGTACGTATTCATATATTCATGTATGCATGCATGCATCCATGTAGGCTCTATGTGTTTGTACGCCTTTAGATATGTGTGAAATGCTATTGTTATTGCTGCTTTTGCCAAACATTTGCTCATTTATCTATTAGTCGGCTGATATGCAAGGTGAACACCGTACAGCGCAATTGATGGTTCTATTCAATACTGAGTGAGGTGTATGAGTCAACACAAATCAGCTATTTTCTCAACGATTGCAATGGAAGCAAACTTCTGAAGACCAAAAACATTATGAGAACGTCCAATGGTAGAAGATCTGAACACTTGTTGACATTTTTGTTGCTAATTTATTGGCTTGTAAAGAATTTCTTTTCTCTTTACCTTGATCTTATTTGATCTTCTATAAACCGTCATCTCACACTGCTTTTCCCCCCTTCTAGTCCTGTAAAGATCTAAGGCTGGTGTGCACCTCACAACGTCACTATGGGATCTTCCTTCGCGGGTATCAACAACACAAACGCAAACCAAACCAACAAACAAAAGAAACTTCCCTCTCCATCCTGCCACCTCCACCTCCTCCCGAACCCGTTGCTCCTCTATCCGACAATTAGTAACTGAACCAATGCTGGGTAGCACTTTGTGGCAGCACTTTGTGGTAGCACTTTGTGGTAGCACTTTGTGGTGGCACTATTGGTGGTTGTGATGATTGGCTGTTTGATATTTCGAAGTTTCAGTATGCCATCCGGGTTGTTGTTGCTGCTGTTGTTCGGGAGGGGGGGGGGGGCAATGGTTTTCTTTTCCTTTCTTTTTAATGGTAGTTAAAAATTCAACGTGTGTCTATATTCAGGTATGTATGGACGGGAGAGAAAAAGCTGTATACGGGTGTTTAATTTGATATTGTAGAAAAGCTCCATGGATGATCATACCTTACGTGCATAATGTGTTTTTGTTGAAGGAGTAAGATTAGTATTCCTAGGCTGCGTGTCTACAAAAGCGTCAATGGAATAGGATAACTGTTCATTAACAGACCATAATCTTTTTATTATTCTGTACATTTAAACGTTTTATATTTTTCACATCGTTCATGTTCTCTTTTCAATGATATTTAGACCGAGAAGGGCTAGCCTGTCAGCCTTATGTTTGCCATGTTTGTCTTTTGAGTAATAATCTAACCTGCTTGAAGTGAAGAGTAACGGGTAACAGTGTCACTATAAGAACTTTGCAGATTCTGATCCTTCACCCATGAGATTTGACACCACCACTGAACCAAATCCTTCCCCTTATTAAGCAAGATAACGTATCACGTGCCATTTTGAGAACACTTCAGATCTTATCACCCCAATCACGAGAAGCATAATGCATACCAGCAGAAATGTAAGATAACATTGGAAATTTACTTCCTGACAAACACTGCAGGTGTCTGTATCTCTCGGGCCTGGTTGACGCCGGGATATGTTATGAAAGGAAGCGTAGAGTACAGCCCTGTCATGCAGTCTCAGACCAAAATGAAAATCCGTAGCATCATCTTCATCATCCTCACTCTCATCGATCAGCATTTAAAAAAAGTCTCAAATTCTGTGGCTCTTCATGCCCTGTTCTCATGGTGACCTTAGTTTCGATGTCCTCTCCACGTCTGTCGGGGTCACCGGTATCGGCGGATCCATGGGGGCTGTCGTTGGACGGACGTGGTGGCGCCCTCCGGAGGGAGAGCTCACTCACGCCGGCTCCGCGACTAAGCAGTTATTGTCGTCAGTAGGGGGCTTAGTAGGCGGTGTCCTGCGTATGTTAGATCAGAACAGGAGCCACTGAACACCACCGAAGTGACTCGGCAGCAGTGCAGTGTTTCCTCCGGTGGGTTGCCTCGTGACGACTTGACATTGACTGCTCCCTGTGGACTGCGGGTGCCCGGGCTGCGGCGGGGCTGACCGGGCTGTGGCTGTGGAGAGGGGTCGGAATGAGCGGCGTGGGTGCACTGCCACTGAAGTGGCACAGAAGTTGGGACAGCAAAAAGAAAAAAAAAAAAAAAAAAAAAAGGAAATTTACACCCTGTCGTGAAGTCACGCACTGGAAACATTTACAAAATTGCATTATAAGTCACATGCACCTACCTTTCACAAGTACAGTTGTATACATATGGCACACACACAATTTGAATACCCCTACATGTTCTACGTATGATCTTGCAAACTCTGTTGATTCTTCTTATTATCATATAGACGTATTCTAAACCTGTCTGAAATTTAGAAAGTGTCATAAAGATAACTGCTCAGGTTGCAATGCTAACTCTACGAAGAAAGATGTTTTGACTTATTTGCTGTTTGCAGAGGAAACATGATTACACTAGATGATAAATGCCAGAACCTTGAATGGCATGGGGAATTGAAAGAACTCACCCACGAAATGGGCGCCTGTATCTGGAACAGACTGAGATGAAGGGAAGTTCGTTGCCAAAAAAGAAAGTCAAGCTTCAACTGAAGACAGACATAGGATCTGCTTCAACGGCACATAGAACAAACAGGAAACGTTGGCTTGCTTGTTGACAAGAACCCCGTGAAGCATATGATGGGTCGGTTACCGCCTAGTGTCCAGGCGGCATTTCTAGTATGACTGTCAGATTGAATAAGTCAGGCATACCTTGTGACAGTCAAATTGAACAGATTACATTGACAGTACGACGATCAGAGGAATAAGTAACATACACATGATGACGATTAGCTTGAATATATGCAGCCGTAGGACTTGGGAGTATCGATCTGATCAGATTCACACTCCAGGTCCAAAAGCTGCATATAAACAGCGGCCTCTCAATGACAACACAGGCAAGCTGACGTCACATGTGCACAAGCTGAGCCGTCAGAAGCGCTGCGCGCGCGCACATGCGCATACACAAACACACACGCAAATACACACACACACACTCACACGTTCACACGCACGCGAACACACACACACACACACACACACACACACACACACACACACACACACACACACATGTATACACACATGCGCGCGTGAGCATCCACACTCACGTGTACACACAGATACAGACACAGACACAAACACACACAGACACAAACACAGGCACGCACGCACGCGCGCGCGCGCACACACACACACACACACACACACACACACACACACACACACACACACACACACACACACACACGAGACTCTCATTTCCCTCTGCTTTTATCCACAGTTCTTAAGAAAGACTTGCTGACGTTTCTTTAGAACTAGTAAAAAGGAGGAATAAAACAAACAAACAAACAAATAAACAAACAAACAAACACACACACAACCAAGAAAATGAGGGAAAGAGCAGAAGAAGGGAGGAGGAGGGAAAAAAGGCGGGGGATGGGGGTGTGGGTGGGGGGTTGGTCAGGGGTAATCAGAAGATAAAAAGGAGTGAAGGATGGCCAGTGCACAGTGGGGGACGGGGAAGAAAGGAGGGAAGAAGGAAGGGGAGGAAGTAGGCGGCGGGGAGGAAACGAGAGAAGAATGAGACGAAAATAAAATGGAACCATCCCAAAGGCCAGAGAGAGAGAGAGAGAGAGAGACAGAGAGAGAGAGAGAGAGAGAGAGAGAGAGAGAGACAGAGAGAGAGAGAGAGAGAGAGAGAGAGAGAGAGAGAGAGAGAGAGAGAGAGAGAGAGAGACGTCGAATTATAGGCAAAAGAAGATAATACGATGAGAAGGAAATGAGAAAAAGCGAGGGGTAAAAGACAAAGGAGGGGCTGAAGAAGAAGAAGAATTTGAAGAAGAAGAATTTGAAGAAGAAGAAGGAGAAGAAGAAGAAGAAGAATTTGAAGAAGAATTTGAAGAAGAAGAAGAAGAAGAAGAAGAAGAAGAAGAAGAAGAAGAAGAAGAAGAAGAAGAAGAAGGAGAAGAAGAAGCAAGAGCAGATGGACATTGATTAATCTAACCTTTAACGCATGAGGAATTAGACATATTCATGGCCCTTTTCAGAACACCAAACACACCTAGTCAAACCATAAAAAGCAAAATAAAGCAAATAAGGAGGTCAAAAGCTGTAATGTTAACACATGAACAAACCCAGTAATATTTTCTGAAGACAGTAGCAATTACATTTACACATACGCACGCACGCAAGCATGCACAAACGCACACACACACACGTGCACATTTCACATGCATGAGCACACACAGGGCATTAGAAGTTAATACGATTTCTCAATCCAGCACACGTGCATTTTCTCACTCAGTTCCTTACAGCCTTCCTTACATAGTCGTTACATGCACATGAACTGTTAAGAGCATACAATCCATAGTCTTTTTCCACGTGACGCAAATTGGTCAGTCGTGGGTATCAATACGGATTCTAATGTTAGACTTGAAATCTAACGATGAAGGAATCTGACGATATGTACGGGAATATTGTTTGACACTTTATTGCCATGAAAAGACAAACTCATTTTTACATAAATCTGCATCAGGTTTAGGATCACAAGCTCTGTATCACTGATGTTGGAACTGGAAAGAAATCACTGACTTAAGATATTATCGGCAGGTATCTGAAAAATGTTTGGCATAAGAACTACAATTAATCTGATCTAAGATATAGATGATGAATTAAGACTTGGTGCTGTTTGCGTACATCATGCACAGGTTCATTGGAAGATTTGAAGTCGTTCATCATGTTAGTGGCTTGATAATAAAAGAAGCACAGTTACCCCAAATAAAAGAGCAATAGCCGAGATGACAGTGCAGAACTGCATAAAACAATATCCATCTGCAATAATGATTAAAGAAGTGATCAGTCTGTGATGACGGTAAAGAACACTCGAAGGTGTCTGTTTTCTAAGACAATGAAGATATTTTTGCCTCGACATAATATGATAAAGAATAAAGCCTCATGATTTCCTTTCAGCTACCTGCTCAATAACTGCATCTGCATGATTTATTATCCAGCGTGGTTTCTTTCATATTTTGTCTTTTCTGGTGATGACAAATTAACATAGTTTTATCAAGATGGGCGACCATATCTTTAGCCCCAGATAAGTTTACAACATAACTTAGTCAAATACTATGACTAGCGTGCTGTATTTTATTGTCAGCAACTAATTACTTACTGTATTTCGAACGGATGAATGTTGGTCATTAATACACTTAAAACAAGAGAGAGTCCCTGTGGTACGCCTTAAGAAATTCATCAACGCGAATAGGTGGTCCGAATGCAATATTGTAAGACTTGAAGAACAATGCACACAACGAGCTTCTGTAGAAAAAAGTTCATCATTAATCAGATCAAAAGCTCTTGATAAATAAATGAAATTATCCGTTGCTTTGCTGTTATTGATATTTTGTAACAAAGAACCAGTAAATCCACGAAAGGCGTTTTGCGAGAATCAGGTTTCAAAAGCCTGACTGGTAAATGTGTACAATTTTGTTTTCAGTGAGCGATGTTAGATGGTGACGTACATGACGTTCATGTGTGTTGGAGATAGAAGATAACAAGATGCAAAGCATACAAACGTACTCCCAGTTTATCTTCCTGAAAAACGTGACAATCAAACATGCGTCATAATGTATTTGACGTCACAATCAAACACGCGCCATAATGTATTTCGTCACTGAGATATTCCATAAAGAAGAAAACCGTTTTGGGCCGTTATAGCCGTTAGTAATGGCTATTCTGGTAAAATAAAACCTCGGGCATCATCTGTGACCCATAATGAACATACCTACAAATTTTCAGAAACATCGG
>CM065719.1:82043968-82058968 GCA_033310375.1 Conus canariensis | reverse complement strand
ACATCGAATTACAAAATAACATCAATATAACGATTTCATGCTTAAAAACTCTCCCCTCTCTCTCTCTCTCTCTCTCTCTCTCTCTCTCTGTCCTCCCTGCCCCCCCCCTCTCTCTCTCTCACGCACACACACACACACACACACACACACACACACACACACACACACACACACACACACCTCAATCAACTGCATCGTTTATCAGCAGTACACTTTTTTTGTCTCCGGTAAGTATGTATAGTCAGGCTAATGTCTACGCATAGGTCAGTCATGAGTATCAAAAAGAAGTAACTTTACTTCATTTTTGAAAGCTGATAATTGGGAAATATTCCTGTGTTTTGCTGGAAGTGTGTTCCATTCTTTACAGCCACAGAAGGAGAAACTTGTTTTGAATAAATCTAAATTAGCTTTAGGAATAACGAATCTGAGCGAATCATGATGGTGATGTAAATGTACTATTGATTTTAAATAATCTGGGCATGCGTCATGAACAATTTTGTGCATAAGAATCAGTGTTGAATGTTATACATGAGTGAAGAGGCAGTATTCTATTGTACCTAAATACATCACGCATAGAAGGATCGGATTGTTTCTGACAGCTGATCATCTTAATGGCTCGTTTTTGTAATGAACAAAGTGGTTTTAAAGTAGATGGCGCACATTTACCCCAGATAATAGAGCAGTAGTCTAATCGAGCCTGAACAAAAGCAAAATAATACATTTTTCGTGAATGTTCGTTGAGAAAGTGTTTTATCTGTGACAGCTGGAACACACAACACGAGACTTGTTTGATTAGGTTATGGATCTGATCGTGCCAGGAAAGATTTTCATCGATGATGATGCCTAATAATTTGTGCTTTGTAACTTGTTTTATTGTTTTATCTTTGTACATTATTTTTAATTTTGCTTCTTTTATGACTTGTCTTTTTTGACGTGCACATATTAACATAGACTCGGTTTTATGAGGATGAACAAGCATGTCATTTGAATCACACCAGCCTTCCACTGATTTCATGCTTGCATTTAAATGATAATTAATTTCATCGATGCTATGACTAGAGTATTGTAAAGATGTATCATCAGCAAACAAATCACACACTGCATTTTGAATTGATAAAGGGAGATCATTTATGTAGAGGGAGAACAACAGGGGACCTAAGATTGACCCCTGTGGCACGCCTCTTGGCAACAGTCTTTTAGAAGAAATAACACCTCGTGAAAAAACAGATTGCGTACGGTTCGACAAATAAGATCTAAAAAATGATTCCGTATTGTTGTCGACGCCGTAAACATTAAGCTTTTTTAGCAGTATATTGTGATTAATTAAATCAAAAGCCTTTGTTAAATCAATAAAAACTACACCAACTGCTTTCCTGTTGTTGATATCTTTTAGCCACAAATTTGTGATCCGACACAAAGCCGTTTCACATGAATGTAGTTTCCTAAATCCTGACTGATTGATATACAACAGTTTATGTTTCTCAATAAAAGATGATAGATGGTGATGGATATGACGTTCTAATGGCTTTGAGACGGACGATAGCAGCGAAATTGGTCTGTAGTTATTTGGATCATCTAAATTCCCTTTTTTGTGCAGAGGGATAATTTTTGCATGTTTAAATGCTTCTGGAAAGTAATGTTTAGATAAACATAGATTAAAGAGGTATGTAAGAGAATCTACAATATATGGTACAGATAGTTTTAATATCTTGGGACTGATTCCATCAAAGCTGTATGAACTTTTATTTTTCAAAGTTGATAGATATAAAAACACTTCATTAACAGATATTAGGGGGATAGAAAACTTTGCGTGCATATTTCTTGCATCACAAAATTTCTGTAAATTCGCAGTGTCAAAAATGCTAGTTTTATCTTTCCCTATGTTTAGCTTGTTACCAATATTGGCAAAATGATCATTTAGTGTTTCTACTGGAATGGAACATTCCTGTCTTGATGAACACGGTCCGGTAAGTTTATTAATAGCTTTCCAAATAGAGGCTCCGTTGTTTTTATTTTGGACCAACTTTCTGAAAGAATCACATTTAGACTTTCTAATCATGTACTTCACAATGTTGCGTTTTCTCTTATACTCTTTGTCAGAGCCTACACTTTTTAAATTGTCCCTCTCGTCCATGGCATTCAGAACATCCTGAGTGAGCCAGACAGGCAGGATATCTGATTTGACTCGCCTCTGGATCAATGGGATGTGTTTGTCGACAATATTCAGAAAGGTTCTCGTCCAAAAGGCAAGGGCATCATCTGGATCGGTGTAGCTATAGATGTTTGCAAAAGGCGAGGAAATGAGATCAGATTGAAAAGCGTGTAAGTTGAAGTTTTTGAAGGAACGAAATGTGATTACCAAATGACTTGCTTTTGGAACTTTAAAACCTTTTTTGTTCCAAGTTACGCAAACAGCATTGTGGTCACTTGCACCAGTAGGCGGTACACATATTTCTGTAAGTGCAGAAATGTTCGACGAATATATGTGGTCTATAAGGGTATTAGATTTTGAAGTAACTCTAGTCGGTAAAGAAATGCACTGATGAAGATTATATGAATTAGCAATGTTGGACCATTGAGAACAAGACTGAAACAGATCTATATTGAAATCTCCCAATAATAGTATTTCTGTTTTCAAAAGCCATACTGTGTCCATCATCTCACAAAAATCGTTATACCAGCTGGACTTACTTTTAGGATGTCTGTATACAAATCCGACAAGAATTGACGCTAATGTCTTACTTTTTGACTGAATTTCAAGCCACGTTATTTCAATATTTTTGTGACAAAGATCGTTACGAATTTTGTATGGGACATCTTTTTGGACGTAGACAGCAATACCTGTTTCAAGAATATTTTCAGGATTTCTCCGGACTATTGAGTATCCAGGAATGGATATAGAATTGTCACCAACGCGGCTGTTTGTCCATGCCTCAGAAAATCCAAAGACATGGAAAGGTTTATGATTATTATGAATTATTTTTGATACGTCAGACATTTTGTTTATGAGATGACAAATATTTAGGTGACCTATGCGCAGACCGTCATTGACGGGCCAGTCTGATACATTCACATTGGTTGACATTAGTGAATGGAGGGAAGCAGCGCTACCTGGAGATATACACAATTACCACGTGAAATAGAGAGGATACGGAAATAATCAGTTCAGAATAATTATAGTTCAACTAAGTGCATTGGTCATTTCATGGCTCACAATAGACACTCAAGTTGCAGGGAAGTCCTGATGATTGCTAATGAGTGGAATAGCATGCAATCCGAACCCCTACTAAATAAGAGAATTAATTTGGGGGTGGGGCATCAGAGGGGGAAAGCAGTCTGCTGAGTAACAGAGAGGCAGGCTGGAAAAGGGAGTTGGATGTCCGGGAAACAGGTCAACATTTATATTTTGGTGACCAAGACTTGAATCACAGAACTGATTTACTTGGTCTAAATTGTGACTGTCGTTTCTTCTGTTTGATGACCGCGAGTAGATGTTGTAGCGCCGCCCCACACGGTGAGGGGACGTCTGTTGAAACACACGGTGAGCGGCGGCTACAGGGTTGTCATGGTGAGCGGCAGCTGGACGGTAATCATGGCGAGGGGCGCCTGCACGGTAGTCATGGCGAGGGGCGCCTGCATGGTGGTCACTGTGAGCGGCGCCTGCAGGATAGACACAGTGAGCGGCGCCTGCAGGGTAGTTACGGTGAGCGGTGCCTGCAGGGTAGTTACGGTGAGCGGCGCCTGCAGGGTAGTTACGGTGAGCGGCGCCTGCAGGGTAGTTACGGTGAGCGGCGCCTGCAGAGTAGTTACGGTGAGCGGTGCCTGCAGGGTAGTTACGGTGAACGGCGCCTGCAGGGTAGTTACGGTGAGCGGCTGCTGCACGGTAGTTACGGTGAGCGGCGCCTGCAGGGTAGTTACGGTGCGCGGAGGCTGCACGGTAGTCATGGTTGGCTGTAGGGTATTCATGGTGAGCGGCGGCTGCAGGGTAGTTATGACGATCGGAGGCTGCAGGGTATTCAGGATGAGGGGCGGATGCATGATAGTCAGAATGAGGGGCAGATGCATGATAGTCAGGATGAGGGGCAGATGCATAGAAATCATGGTGAATTGCGGATGCAGGATGATCAGGGTGAGCGGCGTTTAGTGGAAGGTCATGACAGGGTACGGTTGATGGGATTTCACTGTAAGACACGGTTTGTGGGAATGAGCGATGATGGAAGGATGGTAAATAGACAGAGTTTGAGTGACGATACGCTCTATTGTGTTGACTGGAACGGTGGAAAGAAGTTGTGTTGTAACTGTCATTCTGAACATTTCTGTGATTTCTGAATGCTGATGACTTTCCAGAGCTTGCTGTGCTTTGAGAACGAGAGCTCTCTAATGAATGTTTTGTATCAGCAGCTGTTTTGAGGTCCAGAACCAATTGTGCAAGAAGAAGAAGAAGAAGAAGAAGAAGAAGAATGTTACGGATGGAATGGGTCGTGTCTGCGGGTGTCTGACTGTCTGACTCTCACACAGAAATTATGGATGCATGCACGACTTTTCCAATGCACATACACACACCCACTCACCCGAACATTGACAGCCAGGCAACAGAACAACACGTTTTGTGTTTTATGCTGCCCGGGCCATCAGACAAACATATATAATAAATGCAAGAACATCAATAGGTCGGCACGCCAACCAAAAGGCGTACACACAAAATATATCTATATATAACTGGTCATCTACTAGCGCTGCTGGTTCCAACGACGACGAAGACGATGACGACGACGAAAACGATGAAGAGGACGAAGACGATGAAGACGACGACTACAGCGTCAAGTCCGACACAGGACTATTGGAATTTCACAGAGCTGTGGCTCAAAATCACTACCACACTCACGTCGTCTCTGCCGACGACAAGGCGACAGTCTCACACAGGAACTGTGGCTCACACACAAAACACAGAACGCAGCGACGGCCTAGCCAACAGGTCGCTGGTTCGAATCTCGGGAGCGGCGCTCTGGCTTGGCAGCAGCGGTGTCTCCAGCCCAACTGGCTCAGCAGGTAGTCGGTCCCGGGCGCAGTGGCAGGTAGGGTAGTTGTCGGCACTCAGGCCGGCCTCTCAACACCGACACAAGGTGGAGAACAAGGGGGTAGACACAGCTACGGTCCCGTCCCTCAGCAAATGGCAGCCAGTCCCCTTCAGTCCAGGGTACACTTCTACCTGGGGGAAACTGATTAACTACCTTGATTATCATGGCTACTATTCATTACAATAACGACTACATTCATATTCATTAGCCACATCACATTCCACTGGAACTTGGGACAAACATCAGCATATTCTTTCTTCAGCACTACAACATTCCCTTTTCCGGAATCATAACACTACAACATTCCCTTTTCCGGAATCATAACAGTACAACATTCCCTTTTCCGGAATCATAACAGTACAACATTCCCTTTTCCGGAATCATAACACTGCAACATTCCCTTTTCCGGAATCATAACAGTACAACATTCCCTTTTCCGGAATCATAACAGTACAACATTCCCTTTTCCGGAATCATAACAGTACAACATTCCCTTTTCTGGAATCACAGCACTACACAGGAAAGGATTTCAATATAACATTTTCAGAATCTAGTTTTCCAAATTGGGGAAAGGATTCCCACCTAGACCCTCTTCAATAAACCATGAATACAATTCATTACACACAATTAATGATTACTTTTCATCAAACTATAAATGTCACGACAAAATGTTCATTTATTTTTCTTGTAACACGACAAGAATGTTCATTTCATTTCATATAATCACCAGATTTTAGAAGGTATCTTTTTCCAAAAGATTCATCTACTTCAATATATGCAAGAGAAAGATTTCCACACACTCTTGTTTACCAACACACAACTATTCAATATTCATATTAAGAGTGAGTTAAATACTCATCCACATCAAAAATCAACATTTTTTTTTCATCATGAAGATCATAACTAGTTAAGCCACAGAATAAACAAAATCCATCCCCCCCCCCCCCCCCCCAAGACCACTTCCTTTAGCACTCACTTCATCTATTCATGTTTTCCGAAATAATTTCGTTTTGCTCCCCTATCAAGTGATAGGATAACAGAACACAACAAAACCTTCACAGTGCTCTGAGAAAGTCTCAGTCGTTCCTAAACGGGAATACGGTTTCGGTTTGCTGATACATAAACATTGAATGATAAATACCTGACTGCCACCAAAAACGGATGGGAGTCCCTCTTCGGCCTTCTGGGTAGTTGCGTTGCCGGAATCACTGCAGAGACTGCCTAACCGTTTCAGCTCACCCGGCTTTAACAGTGCGCAGGTGAGCAGCAGTCAGGTAAACGTTTCAACCGGCTTCCGGACGACTACCTTCCGGTTAGCACGGTTGCATGAAAATTTGTGACTGGACAGGAAACAGTCCGTCACAAAGAAGAAGAAGAAGAAAGAAGAAGAAGAAGAAGAAGAAGAAGAAGAAGAAGAAAACGAAAAAAGAAAGAAAGAAAGAAAAAAAAGAAGAAGAACAAGAAGAGAAAGAAGAAGAGAAGGATGAGGATGAGGATGAGGAGGAGAACCAAAGAAAAGGATGAAGAAAGAAGGAAAGCAAGAAAGAAAGAAAGCAAAGAAGAAAGAATGTAAGAAAGAAAAGAAGACAGAGAGGACAGGAAGAGGAAATTGAATGTCAGTTTAGAAATGAGAGAAAACAGAAGGATGAAAAAAAAGCTAACTGAAGAAGAGAAGAAGATGGAGAGCACTGAACAACACACACACACACACACACACACACACACACACACACACACACACACACACACACACACACACACAACACACACACACGCACACACACTCACACGCACACGCACACACAAGGTGTGTGTCTTCTTCACACACAACAAAGAAGAAGGTATGGTGACATGTTCTTGCTGCCTTTCCTCCTCCTCCTTCTCTTCTTCTTCTTTCTTTCTTTCTTTCTTTCTTTCTTCTTCTTTCTTCTTCTTCTTCTTCTTCTTCTTTATCTTCTTCTTTATCTTCGTCTTCTTCTTTTCTTCTTCTTTCTTTCTTTCTTTCTTTCTTTCTTTCTTTCTTTCTTCTTCTTCTTCTTCTTCTACTTTCTGTCTAATATCACTTTAAAGTGAAAAGACGTTAAATCGAAGAAGAAGAAGAAGAAGAAGAAGAAGAAGAAGAAGAAGAAGAAGAAGAAGAACAACAACAACAACAACAACAACACACACACACACACACACACACACACACACACACACACACACACACACACACACACCACACACACACCCCACCACCACCACCACTCCCCCCCCCCCACCCGTCAACAAACAACGATGCCAACGGAGATCAGACCAAAGTATAACAGAATCATACTTTTTAATAAATTCAGTTGAACTCGTTGCGTACTTGGCAAGCCGCATCATGCATCTGGACAACTAAGCCAGTTTGTTGTCATATAGGACACAATCATTATTGTGCCAGTTCAATACGAGATACACTGAGCCATCTCCAGTCTGTGTCTCCCCCTGGCGACGGCTGGCGAGCGCTGTTCTGCACCTTGTCTGTGTTTGTTCCTCGTTGTGTGTGAAGAAAACAGACTTGCCGAACATTCACTTGTCTGTTTTAATAATAATAATAATGAATACTTATATAGCGCCTGTTCTCGGCTAGAGACCAAGCTCTAAGCGCTTTACAATTTACACTCGTTTACACAACGGGCTGCCTACCTGGGTAGTGCCGACTGAAGAGCTGCCAGCTGGCGCTTCATTCAGTCGTTTCCCGTGTCATCCAGTCAATATCGTTCAATATTGTTCACTCAGTTTCCTTACTTCCTTCATTCTTTCCATTTCTCACGCAGGGTGCATGATGTGTGTAACGTGTCATCCATACCAAACTGGCCTTCTCTGCCGAAAGTTGGTGATGGGATTTTACGTGTGTGCAAGATGTTATGCGTGCATTCACACACGGAACCTCGGTTTATAGTCTCATTCGAAGGACTGTATGGGAAATGGAGTCAGAACCAATGTTAACTCCGAGGGAAAAATCCCCGTTTACCGAAACGGCCCGGCGGAGATTCGAACCCGCGACCCCAGGATCACGAGTCCGCCGCTCTACCAACTGAGCTATTCCGGTTTTGTGTTGTGTATTAAGTTTTCATTTGCATTTGGTCACGCGCGTTCATTTGGATTTTGCTTCATGCCTCTGCTGGATTAAACAATTCTGAATTTCCAGGGAATGAGGTAAGTTCAGATAATGTTGCTTGCAGCCCAGCCGACCGCAAAGGGCCATATCAGGGTTGTCACCGCGTTGAAGTCAACGCACAAGTCATTGAAAAAAAAAGATCATCCACATAACCCTTTAAGGTACACCTTCTCAAACCACACCAGGTATTTCGTTAAGAATCTTTCTTCCGTGAATTCTTTAAATGCTGATCTCTTTCAGAGATTCAAAGATCACATTGCAGATCAGGAATGAGTGAAAATGTGTTTATGATGGTATGGGAGGAATGAGTGGCAGCAATTAGGAAGGAAGGAGATGGGTTGGCAGAGAAAAAGCAAAGGCGAAGATGTGTGTGTGCGCGCGCGCGCGTGCGTGCGTGCGTGCGTGTGTGTGTGTGTGTGTGTGTGTGTGTGTGTGTGTGTGTGTGTGTGTGTGTGTGTGTGCGTGCGTGAGAGAGAGAGAGAGAGAGAGAGAGAGAGAGACAGAGAGAGACAGAGAGAGAGAGAGGGGGGGGGGGAGTAAGAAGGAGAGGGAAAGGAGGAATAAGGAGATAGACACCAACTTCAGAGTGGGCAGGCTGATGCAGGAGCTACCAAGTAGTAAAGAGTAGATAGGCGTAGACAAATACAGACACTCTCAAAGAAAGAGGAGAGAGCGCAGGAGTAGAATTCACCGAAGGCGGAAGACAGACAGACAGGCACACAGAGAAACAGACATTGACCCGAGGGCCAATAGGACTGGCGGGGACGCAACAGACAGACAGACAACAGTCAGACAGACAGACAACAGACAGATAACCAGACAACAGACACCGAGTTAAGACCAGACAGAGGTCGACGGGAAGTTGGCAGACAGAAGGGCAGACAGACAGACAGACAGACAGACAGACAACGGTCAAATACTGACAGAAAGAGGTTGACGGGGCGTTGGCAGGCAGAAGGGCAAACAGACAGACGGACAGACAGACAGACAAACAGACAGACAGACAGACAACGAACAAGCACTGACCAAGGCCAGAAAGAAGTTGACGGGAAGTTGGCGGACAGAAGAGCAGACAGACAGACAGATAGACAACGGGCAAACACTGACCAGGCAGGACAAACGGACAGACAACAGGCAGACAGACACTGACCCTGGCCAGAAAGAGGCCGACGGTGCGGCGGCAGACAGACAGACAGACAAACAGACCTTGACCCTGGGACTGAAAGACATTGGCAGGGAGGTGGTCGACAGGCAGACGGACAACAGAGACACAGACAACAGACAGACAGGAAGACAGACAGGAAGTAAGGCAGACAGACAACAGACAGACAACAGACAGACAGGAAGACAGACAGGAAGTAAGGCAGACAGACAACAGACAGACAAACATTGTCCCGAGGCCAGAGAGAGGATGACGAGTAGAAGGCAGGCATCGACCCGAGAACATCATAGGTTGAAGGGGAGGTGGCAGACAGCCATACAGCAGTGATCCTTTAAACACACAACTGGAGCTACTTCACACACAGATTACGGAGCTTTCAACATACATTCACACAAAAGGTTTCAGCCACACACAACAAAACATTTTCTCTCGCGAGTAAGATAATTTTTCTGCAACTTTACTCGAGAGCTGCCAAACTCTCACGAGACAGAGCGACTCCGTTTCGTTGCCATAGGCGGTCTAATGCATGAACTTCTGAGCGGTAGCTCCCGATGTTTTTTTTTCCCTTTTCCGATCCGAATCTTTACATCTCCCGAGAGAAAGATGCGATCAAGGATTTCCTTCAGAGGCTTTTGTCCACGAGAAAACTCGCTGATGGCAGTGAACAGATTGAAAGAAGCGGCAGAGACTCCACTACCACTGAGGCTGCTGATCTATTGTGTCTGCTTACGGTTGAAAGAAATAGCGATTTCAAATCAGCCGAGATCAGTGTGACGCGAGGCCTGAACAGAAAAAAAAAAAAAGAAAAACAGAATGGAACAAGTGCTGGTCGTAGCAATTCAGATGGATTCAAAATCCACCCCCCCCCCCCAAATAAAAAAAAGTATTGTTCTTACTACGCGAGGCTGGTAAGCCAGTGTGGCCAAGAGGATTTGTGCTCTATGAATGCACGAACGTGTTGACGTTGGACATGTTGGCAGAGATCCTCTGCTGTGACCAAAGATCCTGCAGATGTTTCAGCCCAGAGTCCCCAGGGCCTTCACTTTGCCAGAGTCCCCAGGGCCTTCACTTTGCCAGAGTCCCCAGGGCCTTCACTTTGCCAGAGTCCCCAGGGCCTTCACTTTGCCAGAGTCCCCAGGGCCTTCACTTTGCCAGAGTCCCCAGGGCCTTCACTTTGCCAGAGTCCCCAGGGCCTTCACTTTGCCAGAGTCCCCAGGGCCTTCACTTTGCCAGAGTCCCCAGGGCCTTCACTTTGCAAAGAAATTAGGAACACTCAAACGGACAGACAGGCACTGGCCTCAGATCCACCAGGACGTTAACAAGGGGTAGTAGACAGACAGACAGACAGATATATAGACAAACAGGCAGACAGACAGGCACTGGCCTCAGATCCACCAGGACGTTAACAAGGGGTAGTAGACAGACAGACAGACAGACAGACAGATATATATAGACAAACAGGCAGACAGACAGGCACTGGCCTCAGATCCACCAGGACGTTAACAAGGGGTAGTAGACAGACAGACAGACAGACAGACAGATATATAGACAAACAGGCAGACAGACAGGCACTGGCCTCAGATCCACCAGGACGTTAACAAGGGGTAGTAGACAGACAGACAGACAGATATATAGACAAACAGGCGGACAGACAGGCACTGGCCTCAGATCCACCAGGACGTTAACAAGGGGTAGTAGACAGACAGACAGACAGACAGACAGATATATAGACAAACAGGCAGACAGACAGGCACTGGCCTCAGATCCACCAGGACGTTAACAAGGGGTAGTAGACAGACAGACAGATATATAGACAAACAGGCAGACAGACAGGCACTGGCCTCAGATCCACCAGGACGTTAACAAGGGGTAGTAGACAGACAGACAGACAGACAGATATATAGACAAACAGGCAGACAGACAGGCACTGGCCTCAGATCCACCAGGACGTTAACAAGGGGTAGTAGACAGACAGACAGACAGACAGATATATAGACAAACAGGCAGACAGACAGGCACTGGCCTCAGATCCACCAGGACGTTAACAAGGGGTAGTAGACAGACAGACAGACAGACAGACAGATATATAGACAAACAGGCAGACAGACAGGCACTGGCCTCAGATCCACCAGGACGTTAACAAGGGGTAGTAGACAGACAGACAGACAGACAGACAGATATATAGACAAACAGGCAGACAGACAGGCACTGGCCTCAGATCCACCAGGACGTTAACAAGGGGTAGTAGACAGACAGACAGACAGACAGACAGATATATAGACAAACAGGCAGACAGACAGGCACTGGCCTCAGATCCACCAGGACGTTAACAAGGGGTAGTAGACAGACAGACAGACAGACAGACAGACAGACAGACAGATATATAGACAAACAGGCAGACAGACAGGCACTGGCCTCAGATCCACCAGGACGTTAACAAGGGGTAGTAGACAGACAGACAGACAGACAGATATATAGACAAACAGGCAGACAGACAGGCACTGGCCTCAGATCCACCAGGACGTTAACAAGGGGTAGTAGACAGACAGACAGACAGACAGACAGATATATAGACAAACAGGCAGACAGGCAGGCACTGGCCTCAGATCCACCAGGACGTTAACAAGGGGTAGTAGACAGACAGACAGACAGACAGAATATATAGACAAACAGGCAGACAGACAGGCACTGGCCTCAGATCCACCAGGACGTTAACAAGGGGTAGTAGACAGACAGCAGACAGACAGACAGATATATAGACAAACAGGCAGACAGACAGGCACTGGCCTCAGATCCACCAGGACGTTAACAAGGGGTAGTAGACAGACAGACAGACAGACAGACAGATATATAGACAAACAGGCAGACAGACAGGCACTGGCCTCAGATCCACCAGGACGTTAACAAGGGGTAGTAGACAGACAGACAGACAGACAGATATATAGACAAACAGGCAGACAGACAGGCACTGGCCTCAGATCCACCAGGACGTTAACAAGGGGTAGTAGACAGACAGACAGACAGACAGACAGACAGATATATAGACAAACAGGCAGACAGACAGGCACTGGCCTCAGATCCACCAGGACGTTAACAAGGGGTAGTAGACAGACAGACAGACAGACAGATATATAGACAAACAGGCAGACAGACAGGCACTGGCCTCAGATCCACCAGGACGTTAACAAGGGGTAGTAGACAGACAGACAGACAGACAGATATATAGACAAACAGGCAGACAGACAGGCACTGGCCTCAGATCCACCAGGACGTTAACAAGGGGTAGTAGACAGACAGACAGACAGACAGATATATAGACAAACAGGCAGACAGACAGGCACTGGCCTCAGATCCACCAGGACGTTAACAAGGGGTAGTAGACAGACAGACAGACAGACAGACAGATATATAGACAAACAGGCAGACAGACAGGCACTGGCCTCAGATCCACCAGGACGTTAACAAGGGGTAGTAGACAGACACAGACAGACAGACAGACAGATATATAGACAAACAGGCAGACAGACAGGCACTGGCCTCAGATCCACCAGGACGTTAACAAGGGGTAGTAGACAGACAGACAGACAGACAGATATATAGACAAACAGGCAGACAGACAGGCACTGGCCTCAGATCCACCAGGACGTTAACAAGGGGTAGTAGACAGACAGACAGACAGACAGACAGACAGATATATAGACAAACAGGCAGACAGACAGGCACTGGCCTCAGATCCACCAGGACGTTAACAAGGGGTAGTAGACAGACAGACAGACAGACAGGCACTGGCCTCAGATCCACCAGGACGTTAACAAGGGGTAGTAGACAGACAGACAGACAGACAGGCACTGGCCTCAGATCCACCAGGACGTTAACAAGGGGTAGTAGACAGACAGACAGATATATAGACAAACAGGCAGACAGACAGGCAGAGAATCAGGTACTGACATGAGGGACGGAAGGACATTGGTGGCAATGTGGTAGACAGACCGATAGGAAGACAGGCAGACAGACACTGACCATACTGCCAACAGAACGTTGAAAGGGAGGCGGCAGACAACACACAGGCACACAGACGCTTAGCTGACAAGGGGATAGCAGACAGACGGACGGACGTATTAACAGACAGTCAGACAGACACTGACCTTGGGGCAGCAGAATGTTGTGAAGTAGGTAGCAGACAGACAGATAGGCAGACGAACAGACACTGACCTTAGTGGCAGCAGAATGTTGACAGACAGACAGACAGAAAGATAGACAGACAGACAGACAGACAGACAGACAGGCAGGCAGGCAGACAGACAGGTAGACAGGTAGGACTAGCAAACGTTAACTGAAAACTAGCAGACAGAGAGACAAACTGAAAACAGACAGAAAAAGAGACGGACAGAAAACGGAGAGACAGACAGGCAAACAGATAGACAGACAGACGCTGAGCTGAGGGCTAGCAAAACGTTTCTTCAAAGTAGCAGAGAGAGAGAGAGGAGAGAGAGAGAGAGAGAGAGAGAGAGAGAGAGAGAGAGAGAGAGAGAGAGAGAGAGAGAGAAACAGAAAACAGGCAGAAACAAACAAACAGACAGACAGACAGACAGAGCAGCAGACACTGACCTGAGGGCCAGCAGAACGTTGACAGGGAGGTAACAGGCGGCAAAGAGCAGCACGATGGCGATCAGCATCTTGGCCACTTTCTTCCGTGACGTCAGCTGGGCCTCGGTGTGGCTGCTGTACTCCCCGCCGTAATCGTCTGTGGCGCAACCTGAGCACACAGCCACGTCACACATGGTGTTATTATCTGTCATTCTCTATGGCATAACCTGAGCACACAGCCACGTCACACATTGTGTTATTATCTGTCATTCTCTGCGGTATAACCTGAGCACACAGCCACGTCACACATGGTGTTATTATCTGTCATTCTCTATGGCATAACCTGAGCACACAGCCAAGTCACACATGACGTCATCGTCTGTGGTGGAACCTGAGCAAGCAGTCACGTCACACATGACGTCATTGTCTATGGTGCGGCCCGACCATACAGCCACGTCACACATAATGCCATTGTCTTTAGCGCAACTTGAGCACACAGTCACGTCACACATAATGTCACTGTCACACATAATGTCGTTGTCTTTAGCGCAACTTGAGCACACAGTCACGTCACACACAATGTCATTGTCTTTAACGCAACGTAAGCACACAGTCACGTCACACATAATGTCATTGTCACACATAATGTCGTTGTCTTTGGCGCAACTTGAGCACACAGTCACGTCACACATAATGTCATTGTCACACATGACGTCATTGTCTTTGGCGCAACCTGAACACACAAACCACGTCACACATGACGTCATTGTCTTTGGCGCAACCTGAGCACACAAACCACGTCACACATAGTGTCATTGTCTTTGGCGCAATTTGAGCCCACGGCCACGTCACACATAGTGTCATTGTCTTTGGCGCAACTTGAGCCCACGGCCACGTCACACATAGTGTCATTGTCTTTGGCGCAACTTGAGCCCACGGCCACGTCACACATAGTGTCATTGTCTTTGGCGCAATCTGAGCACACGGCCACCTCACACAGACACCCTTTGACTCCTTCTTGACATTAC
>CM065719.1:82036468-82038968 GCA_033310375.1 Conus canariensis | reverse complement strand
GTCTGACCAGCGCGTTGGGCTAATACGTAGGTCAGACATCCGCTGAGTCGTAGCCAGGAGACCCTCTTCTTCAATTCTCTCATCTTAGTTGGTAATTCATTTATCCATCAGCTTAAAATCACGCGTAGTGTGGTCTCAAAACTTAGCGGTGTAGCGTATATGGACTAGTCCACACGCAGTGACGCCTCCTTGAGGAAATATGGCTGTGATGCTGTGTGAACTGACTGGTTCACAGACGATACGTTTGCGTTGTACTTCTGGTCCCGGTGTTAAAGGCGCTCCCTCGTTGGAGGATGGGAACGGCCACTTCTGTTTGTCCAGAATATAGGAGCATCTCTCCAGATTAAGTCGTCCTCTCTTCACCAACTTGTCTCTCACAACCGCAGGACAGAGAAGCTGTAATTCAACATCCCACCAGCTGCTGGCCTTGTCCTGATGTTCCACGTTGTTACTTTTGATGTCCTTCTCTGGTATCAGAAGGGGAATGGCTTTAACAGCTTCCATGCGGCTTCCACCGCTCGGCGTCATAGTCCCTGTATTCCAGAACACTTCTTCGCCCAACTCTTGTCCTTCTCGCCATAAGAAATGAAAGAAGTGGCGGATCATTTATCACACATAAGATTCCATACATACGGCTTACAAAAAAATCAGCACACAATGGATACTCTATTGTTATTCAAGAATTTTAATCAAAAGATGTTTTTTTTTATTGTTGTTGACGGTTGTTGTCTTGAAAATTGTGGTAGGCGAATCGATGCCTTGTTGCTTCAGGATAACAACATGCTGTGAACTTCAAGGCGTGGAAAAGATTCACATCAAGTTTCACACCAGAAGAAAACAGATTTGTCTTCAATAGGGCTGGAATGAGAGCCCTCTATGTCACTGTTGTAGAGGTCTCTCTGTCGTCGTCGTCGTCGTCGTCGTCGTCGTCGTCGTCTCTCTCTCTCTCTCTCTCTCTCTCTCTCTCTCTGCTTATCCACCGAAGTATGCGTACACTTCTGAAAGTGTGGTGAGTCTGTATGTGATCTTTTAAAAGAGGACATCGTCTTTTTGAATAGACGATCGTCCTTCTTATGAACATGAAACTTGACGGTAAGTCTGACTGCGTGTGCAATACACTGTGCATCCATATGCACACAAAGTTATGCCTCGTTCATCCTTACGTGCATTTATTGTTAAACTGTATGGTATTCGCAAATTTTTGTTTTACATGTATGTCCATGTCTGATATTAATGTATTGCTCACATTATTTTTGTGCACATTTCCTTTGCACGGGACACGAAAACCCAAACAAATTGCATTGTCTATTCAATAACAATATCAGGCTTTTAATTACAAGTAACACGGAACACAAGCAGATCAGTTTGATGTATGAATCCTTAGAATACGTGACTTTTGAAAGAATTCTATGTTTTCTATCGGTGTCAATGTATATTTGTCTGATGTGAACAGATACTACAGGCGGGAATATCTTGGAGGAGAATGGTATTAACTCTTTCACTCTGAGAAAAATCGTGCACTTGTTTTCCACCATCGGTATTTTAGATAGCAACTCACATTAGTATCTTTCGCAAACTTGGAAATATTTCTGAAAAGAGTTTAATGTTGTGGGTATTTGATATGACAAAATGACGACCAGCAAACTTGAGGAACTTCTAATGCAAGAAGGCAGGCGGGTTTGAACAAGTTATTTTGAGAGTGAAATCTGTAAGCAGTCTCAAGTTTCTTTCGGTTTGAGGAAACGTTGTCCACTCAATTTCAAACCACTGGACTGGGAAAGTGAATCCTTTTTTGCTTTCCTTTTCTTTTTCCTTTTTAGGAAATGCGTCTTGTTCATGGGGAAAACAGTTTTGGCCACATATACACAAGCAATAAAAAAGACCCCCCCCCCCCCCACACACACACACACACTCTGGCGCAAAGACTTGGAGAAGTCTTTCCAAAGCTGCACGTGATCTGGTCGTGTGGACTCCTAACTGGGTTCACGGTGGTTAGAGGGTCAACTCCACTCACAAGAGATTGGACGGAGGTCAGCGGATTTCATCAGGGCCTCACGTGCAGGAACCCATCAGTACACGGCACAGTGTGAGCGAGCGGGCTGTGGCGGGGAGGTTGAAATTGTGAAGTTCATTCCAGCAGTGACAGAGAGCCATTAAAGGAGAGCCCCCCAAGGACTGTAATAGGATTGTCTGGAGAGCCGAGTGGTCCTCAGGTCGCTCGTACAGTCACGTCATCTCCCTGACTGCCATAGTGGGTGATCTTCCCCTGATCCACTCTTCCGCCAGGAGAACAGGACAGAGTGCTGTCAGGCTACGGCCCTCGGTGTTTGTTTGTGTTGAAAGTTTCACTGTCAGGACTTTGAAACAACACGGAAACTTGTAGGTAGTCGGGCAGATGAGACATGAATTGGGAATGATTGAAGATTTTCTTGGCGTCTCTCTCTGCCTTTGTCTGTGTGTCTCTGTCTACCTCTCCCTAACTTTCACATGTCGTCTCTCT
>CM065719.1:82011468-82031468 GCA_033310375.1 Conus canariensis | reverse complement strand
CACGATGCTAATGTGATTTTTAAGAGCCTGAAACCTCAACACACCACACACACACACACACACACACACACACACACACACACACACACACACACACACACACACACATCCTCCGCCCTCACTCATGATATTTTTTTCATTTTCACATCGAATTCGCATGTCCCGAAACGAAGTCTTATCTAGGAAACTTTATTTAGGTCAGAGCAGTGAAGCGATCATTGCGCGTTTTGGTAGCAATCGTCGGGACAATGGAACGTGAATTTTAATTAAAAAATTAATGTCCTAGGTGGATTAGTCGGGTTTGTTTTGTGTCGCTACATATTCTTTGTTGTAATTAGTGAAAGCAACATCCGGATGTTTTGACAAAGTAAAGAATAAAACGTCTTTGCATGCACCACCGCCGCGATGTTGAATAGAACGTCTTTGCATGCACCAGCCGCCGCGATGTTGAATAGAACGTCTTTGCATGCACCAGCCGCCGCGATGTTGAATAGAACGTCTTTGCATGCACCAGCCCCGCGATGTTGAATAGAACCGTCCCTTTTTGCATGCACCAGCCGCCGCGATGTTGAATAGAACGTCTTTGCATGCACCAGCCGCCGCGATGTTGAACAGAACGTCTTTGCATGCACCAGCCGCCGCGATGTTGAATAGAACGTCTTTGCATGCACCAGCCGCCGCGATGTTGAACAGAACGTCTTTGCATGCACCAGCCGCCGCGATGTTGAACAGAACGTCTTTGCATGCACCAGCCGCCGCGATGTTGAACAGAACGTCTTTGCATGCACCAGCCGCCGCGATGTTGAACAGAACGTCTTTGCATGCACCAGCCGCCGCGATGTTGTGATTTTTGCCAGAGACTGGCTGGCTGGAGGATGGTGGATTACCGGGTTTGATTCCCGACAGAAACTTGTTTTGAGGTTTTCTCGATCCGGTCGACTCATGCCCCAAATTGAGTCTGCTGTGGGTTCGAATGAGGCCTGGAACCACAGCTGAGTGTGGCCTGATCCACTCAATGGATGCGTCTATAAGAGTGTTGCTTAAATTTTCTGACCAACACTATATGTCTGTCCTCGTATATTCTATGGCAGGAGGAGTAGGATATATGTCAGGTAGTCTCTGATCAGAACTTAACCCATAGCATCATCTTCATCGTTCTCTTTCTCGCTGAACGCCAATAACAGAAATAAAATTCTGAGAGCATTTATGCCAGGGTCTGCCGCTGACTCATTTCCCATTCTTTTTCCACGTCCATGTCCGCGGTGAGGTTATTTTTAGCTGTTGTAACGGTAAGTCTGCGAAGCCTGTCCTTGGAAAGACGTAAGGCGCACACATGAGAGGGGTGGGGTCGGTGGGTTAATTTACGTTGAGATATTAAGCAATTATTTATCACTGGGGAACTAGCAGGTAATGTCCTGCGCATGTAGAATCAGAAAAGACCCCATGAACACAGCCAAAGAGTTTCAACGATGGGGCAGTGTCTCCTCAGATGGGTTGTCTAAGGACGACGTGACACTGATCGCTCCCTGTGGATTACCGGTGCCGTTGCTGCCAGGGCACACACCTGGATGTCGTTGTGTTTGGAGAAACCGGAGTGAGCAGCGTGGAGTAATGTCAACGAGGGACACTGAGGATGGGACAGGGAGTGAAAGAAAGAAAGAAATGAATGAATAAATGAATAAGTATATAAGCAAAGAAGGAAAATAAAGAAATGAATAAGGAATAAGAAATATCTTTCACATAAAAAATCAATAATAAATTATAAAGAAATGAATAAGGAATAAGAAAAAATCTTTTACATAAACACATGAATGAATGGATACATAAGTAAACGAACACATAAATCAATAAATCAATCAATAAGTAAGGAATAAGAAACAAAATGTTTGTCTAAAATAAAAGACGAAAAAGAAGAGATGTCAGCAAGGACGGACCATTCTGTTTCCTTCCAAACAAGGTAACCCGCAGCTCCTTGCTCCTTGGCGTGATGCTCAGACCAGTGGGGACAGCGTGGCGTGACAATTCGAGTCGTGGGGACACTATGGCATGGTAAGTAGACTCATGAGCACGCTGCGGCATGAGTTTCAAGATGCTGTGGCGTGGTAATTGGAACTGTGGACACTGTGGCATGATAATTAAACCTGTGAGAACACTCATCGGTAACGAAACACACAGACAATGCATGGTGTGTGAGGCTTTGAAGAAAAAAAAAAGTGAAAAAGTTGGAAAAAGGAGCATGAAGGCCCCACTAAAAAAAATCCGTCTATACAACAACAACAACAAAAAGAAGAAGTAAAGAAAAAAAAGGAAAAAAGAAAGAAAAATACAAAAAATAAAAGACAAAAAATTGTAAAGACGGAGGGTGGAGGGTGGGTAAAGATGGAGGGTAAAAAAAAACCTGTGAGGACACAGTGCCATCATAATTAGATCTCTGTGGATACAGGGAGGGAGAACAGATCAGAATATCCTTATGGCAAACTACGAACATCACCTCTAAGGCCCCCAAATGGGTGCTTCCTCTAGCTGCTTCAGTGACTTTGCTGTCTCCAAGCCTTGAAGACCATCCCGACTCCGTATACGGACCATCAACGTGACAAAGTATTTTCAGTACATAGATTTGTCATGAGACCATCTGATAAAATGACATCACACTAAAACTCGCGCATCTAATAAACAAGACGAAGTCAATTGCTGTAACTGTTGTAAAGTTGTAAAGGCAGCAGGCAACGTATTTCTAGCACTGCTTGATGTGTAAGTAGCTCGTTGCGAAACACACACACACACACACACACACACACACACACACACACACACACACACACACACACACAGAGCAAAAGAGAGGAGAAGAGAGGAGAGAGAGAGAGCAGAGAGAGCGAGCGAGCGAGCGAGAGAGAGAGACAGAGAGAGAGAGAGAGACAGACAGAGAGAGAGAGAGCGAGAGAGAGCGAGCGAGAGAACCAACTACCACAAAAAGTGGCAGTTTGTGAAACTACTACCACCACTACCACTACTACTAGACGTCCAGTGGATCATCAGCCTAGTAATGAAGCAAACATGCATCACCAGACTTCTCCCTTTTAATTAAACGGGTGTCTGGCAACGCCGCCAAACAACACAAAACAGACTCAAGTTATCTGAAAACACTCCACCTTGGTAGAGTGGGAACAAACCTGGAGGACAGCAGAGAGGTAGGGGGATAGGAATGGGTGGGCAGGTGAGGTGTAATGGCGGAAGGAGAGAGATGGGGAGGGAAGAGCGGGCATGTGGAGAGGCGAGGAGCAGATGGAAACAGAGCAGGGGATGGAGGGAAGGAGGAATGGGGGGGGGAGGGGGGGGATTTGGGGAGGTGTGAGGGAGAAGAGTTGAAGAAAGTGTTTTCGTTTTTTTCCTTTTTTTTTTTTTGTTTTTCAAGAAGCTTGATCGTCAGAGAAAGATGTTGGAAGATTCTCAGTAGACGGTTTGAGAGCTTGTGTGTGAGAGAGCTGTGTGTGAGTGAGAAACAAAGGATTGTCCCAGTTTGAAAGACAAAATGCCACCTTTACAGGACTCAGAGAGAGAGAGAGAGAGAGAGAGAGAGAGAGAGAGAGAGAGAGGAGAGAGAGAGAGGGAGAGAAATGGGAGAGAGAGAGAGAGAGGGAGAGAGAGAGGACAGAGATGGGGAGAGAGAGAGAGAAGGGAGAGAGAGAGACGAGAGCGGGAGAGAGAGATGAGAGAGGAGAGGGAGAGAGAGGGCGAGAGAGAGAGGGAGAGAGAGAGGGGGAGAGAGAGAGAGAGAAGAGAGAGAGAGGAGAGAGAGAGAGAGAGAGAGAGAGAGAAGAGAGAGAGAGACAGAGGACAAGAGAGAGAGAGATAGAGAGAGGGAGAGAGAGGTGGTCTATATGTCTTGGTGAAAAACTGAGCAGCAGACTGCCCTAGGATATCAAAGACACAACGGTTCACATTTCTTCAGACTGACAGCCATCTGTCTTCAGAGTTGACCACATCTGCAGACAATAGAAGAGACGAGCTCCCCGAAATCTTCCAACGCCGGCCATTCTCCCCCGTTCCGACTGGCGGTGACGGAGTGTTCGATTGTGGATGCCGACGGATCATGAGCACCAGGGGCCACAGACATTCAGCGTAATGACTGGGCAGACGAGGTGCAGAGCCTATCGATCAGCCGGAAGCCGTCCATGAGCTGAAAGTCTCCCACACAGCATACTCGTCGCTGACGTCAAAGAACCAGCTGCCGGGGGTGTTTGCTATTCTGCCCCAAGAGCTAGACACCGGCGTATTGGAGTCTGCCCCACAGAAGTCGATGGTCTGCTCCTGAATCCCCGCGGTGTGTGGAGGAGTTGATGATTGATCGGCTCCTCGTACATCTGACGTTCAGGGCAGGTTCATACGGGAGTCGTGAAACAGCATTTCCAGCCGACATAAGCTGCAGCATGGTGTTCCGCGTTTTGCCCGTCTGACATGCCTTTTGTAAAAGAAAATATGGTTTGAGGCTGATTCGCGGATGAACCCATTTTACGACTTGTTCTGATCTGGCGAAAAGCATTTCTGTATTTCGCATCAAAACTCAATGAA
Source organism: Conus canariensis (assembly GCA_033310375.1). Lineage (NCBI taxonomy): Eukaryota > Metazoa > Mollusca > Gastropoda > Neogastropoda > Conidae > Conus > Conus canariensis. The sequence continues at coordinate 82,026,896 of CM065719.1, read as the reverse complement.
TGACGCTACTGGCACACACATAACTAGGCCTCGCTTGACAATCAAAAAGCAGACGGGGAGTGAATAGATACATTCCAGATTTCCAACTTGATAAGTACTTTGTTAAGGTCGATTTCTTCCAGTGAGACTGACCAGCGGGGCGTTACACTGAACACTGAAAGGAACAGACTCCCAAAACGGAGACTGATCTTACTGATGACTGAACGTGGTTTTTGTGTCTGTTTCTGTCTGTCTGTCTGTCTGTCAGTCAATCAGTCAGTCTGTCTGTCTGTCCGTCAATCAGTCAGTCATTCAGTTGCCCAACTAACCAACCTGCCTACCTATCTATTGCCTGCCTGCCTACCTACTAGCCTGCGTGTTTGCCTGCCTAACTAGTTATCAACTTACCTACCTGTCTGTCTGTGCGCCTATCTATTGATCTATCTATGCATCTATCTGTCTGTCCAACTGCCTATCAATCAATCAACCTATCAATCAGTCAATGTATGTATGTATGTATGTATGTATGTATGTATGTATGTATGTATGTATGTATGTATGTATCTAACTTTCTATCTATCTATCCAACATGCTCACCTATATCTGTGGAGGCTTTCTTCGCATGAAAAGAGGCTAGATGATCTCTCCTGCCAATAAATTTAACTCACTGTATATGGAGAGTGAGCTGTTTGATTGCCACTGAAGCAGTTGTGGTAAAGCTTGATTTAAAAACAAAACAAAACACCAGAGCCGCTCAATCCCGTTCCGGTGTCAGAAACTCGGTTCTCACCCCCGTCACTATATAAATAATACAGCGAAGATCTAACAAAGAAAAAATGGTGGAGATGGACGTGGTGGTAGTGGTGGTGGTGGCAGCGGCGAAGGAAGTGTATTTTGTGTGTGTGTGTGTGTGTGTGTGTGTGTGTGTGTGTGTGTGTGTGTGTGTGTGTGTGTGTGTTGCTTGTGTTCCTCTGCTACTTACTCGATATGAAGAAAAGGAAAGATTTCCCACAGCCCTAGCCTTACCATCCTACTTTATTACAGATCAGTCCATGTGACGGTGATAAAGAAGCGAGAAATAAAAGCATTTCATTCGTGACTCTTTAACTTTGTTTATATTTTCTCCAGAGTTTCAACAAAAAGATTCAATCATCGCTGACGAACATGCTTGATTCCGCAAAGCAGAAGCGTCATCCAACCGTTATTTCACCTGCGTATCCTTTGCGAAAAGAATCCCTGACGCCAGGAAGAGTTCTATTACGTCTTTAAAGACTTCAAGAAGGCCTTCGACAGAGTCTGGCAGGAGGCCGTATGGGCCACAATGAAAACAAGACCACCGGGCAAAAGGCAAATTACAGCATTAAGCGACTTTTACTCCAGAACAACTAGCACAGTCTCCTACAGGGTGCTATTGGACAGTCATTCCATACTTTCGCCTGGAGTTCGTCAAGGCTGCCTTAAATTCTTACACCTCTAAACATATTCCTGGTATGCATCATGTTTGAAGCAGTTTAAGTTCAATTCAGAACAGTCGCCATTGTTGGAAGAACCACCACAAACCTTCGCTTAGCATATGAACTGATGGTCTGGCAGGTAGTCAACAAGAACTCACCAAGCTTGTTAAACATTTGGATGAAACTGAAACACGTGGCATAAAAATCAGCGCCGAGAAAACGGAGTTGATGGCCAGTCACAAATATCCGAGGACAGAAGTTAGGATTTGTTCAATTGTTCACTTGCTTTGGGATCCATCCTTAGCAATGTAGGATACAAATTTAAAATCCTCTGATGAGCAGCAGAGACAACATGTCTACAGTCAAAAATTGTATGGAAGGAAAATAACATCTCGATAGAACACAAGATCGGGTTCATGTGTATACTGGTATATTTCCCTGGTCCTGTATGATTGTGATAAATGGACCTTCACAGCAGACTTGGAAAGAAGAATTGAAGCCTTGGATGTGAGGTGTTGACCCAAGGATACAAGACACCAGATGAACTGATCATGTCACTAACGAGCAGAATCATCCAACCAAGCAGCACATCAGACAATATGAAGATATACTGACATCACTGAAGGAAAGAAAACTACGTCAGTATGGCCTTGTAACAAGATCCCAAGGCCTTGCTAACACGATCTTCAAGAGAACTACTGAGGGAGGGACACTGAGTGGAAGACAGGAAAGTAGATGACTCATTAACTAGGAGCATTGCCATGGAGTATTTTATGCTTGAGGATTCCTTTACTGTACATATCTTTGGTAGTGAGTGGAAGGATACTTGCCTGTTAGTGATTAGAGAGTACCCGTGTGATGTGTCAATTGGGACATTGATAGTTTTTTGTTGTTGATAATTACTAGTCTGTCAATTATACAAATTATTGCTTGCTAAATCCAGAGTTAGTGGCATGGTCAATACTTGCTGACGATAGGAGTGCAAATACGTTGATGAAAATGTTTAAAAAAATCTGTATTTTCTAAACTGATACAGCTTTATCTCAAGATTTCTGCACAGAATTTTAAAATATTTTGACCACGATACATTTGTGTTGATTGTTATTCTTAACATTTCATGATTGGTAACCTTTTCAGTTTTTTTCGTTGGCAATGTAAAGGATTGGCAAATCTTGGGGTCAGGATTTGACGTTTTCGCTTTGTTGTAATCACGATGAATTCAGTTTGATGAGGATGAAGTGCCATATCATTGAGTTGTGTCCATTTAACGAGAAAATTTTCTTGCCTGTTAAGACAAAGCTTTTACGCGTCAGAGTTACTTGAGGTAATATCTGTGTCGTCAGCAAAACATTTCACATTGCGATTTTAGGGGAGAGAGAGAGAGAGAGAGAGAGAGAGAGAGAGAGAGAGAGAGAGAGAGAGAGGGACAACCACAGTTTTTACAAGATAACTATGTAGCAAAAATCACACCTGAACTCTTGTAGCCACGACCTTTCTGTCCCAAATTATTCGTAAAAAAAGCGTCCTACGTAAAAACACTTCATGAAGATCTAGCTGTTATTCAGTGGTTTATAATGAAGTTATAATGAAGCCTTTGGATGCAACATCAACACAATTCATGCTGTTCAGGGCTAAGTAGTCTTCACTTCCTCATGAGGTTTTGAAATTCTTTCTGAAGACGGGAAACAGGGTGCATTTTAGGGTATATATTACACACATCGCAGACTTCATTATGAAGTCGAATTTCCCGCCCGTTTCTTGATCGAGAACCAGTGCCAAAAGTTATAATTTTCCGGGCTGATATCTGTCTGTGTGCATCGCTCTAGCTGTCTACTCAGACTTGTTCATGATTCCAAAAACGTGTTGTTAATTTGTGTTCATCATTCGAAAAAAATGTTGTTAATTTGCATGCAAAGAGTGGATAATTAGAGACTGTGTTTTTAGATTTATGAAAACGGTATTCTTTATTTTCGATTTTGTTCATAAAATTCGTTTGGGGATCTAATGAATTAATCGATTTGAGGTTGTTTTTCTTTCTTTTGTTTGTTTTTTAAACTTTTGAAAGATGCTGTCTGGACAGTTCAGACCACTCAACATGTTGGTTGTCCTTTTTTCACAAGTAAAACACTACAATCTTGTTTCGCCCGAATGCATTTCCATTTCCAATCATATCAACCCCCTCCTCCTCCACTTCTGCCCCATTGTTTCAGAGGCAACAACAGTGAGTCGGAGTCAGGGTGAGGGTCAACAATGGGACCAGCGCCGATCTGTGTGGGACTGAGAGGAACACCGGAGGTTGAAGACGTCGGAGGAATCGGTTGGTGTTCTAGGAATACAGCTGTCTCGGCTGTTTCTTTAGGAATACAGCTATCTCGGCTGTTCTTCAGGAATACGCTTCTCGCTGTTCTTCAGGAATACAGCTATCTCGGCTGTGTCTTCAGGAATACAGCTATCTCGCTGTTTCTCAGAATACAGCTATCTCGCTGTTTTTTTTCCGGTAGATATTGACCGAGATATGAAACTGAATGGTACTGTCCAGACATACAGAGAAATCAGCAAGTTCGCTTTGACGTATGATTGTGTGTGGTGTGTGTGTGTGTGTGTGTGTGTGTGTGTGTGTGTGTGTGTGTGTGTGTGTGTGTGTGTGTGTGTTGTGCGTGTGTGTGTGTGTGTGTGTGTGTGTGTGTGTGTGGGGTGTGTGTGTGTGTGTGTGTGTGTGTGTGTGTGTGTGTGTGTGTGCTCGTGCGTGCTGGTGTGTGTGTGTGTGTGTGTGTGTGTGTGTGTGGTGTGTGTGCGGTGTGTGTGGTGTGTGTGTGTGTGTGTGTGTTGTGTGTGTGTGAAAGAGAGAGTGGGTGAGAGGGAGAGAGAGAGAGGAGAGGAGAGAGAGGAGAGAGAGAGGTGTGGGTGAAAGAGAGAGAGAGAGAGAGAGAGAGTGCAAATACTTTAATGTGTTAGGCTTTGTGTTCATTCACATGGGGACAATGAGGGGGGGGGGGGGGCGGGAGGGGGGGGGGGCAAGGGGAGGGGAGTTCAAAAAAGATAATCAAACTATATCAATAGATACAATTAACAACAACATTCAGGGTCGTCATGACATGTAAGCCGATCAAGGTAATACAGCTCATTATGTAATTAATCAACCGAGCACCGTAGAAATACTCTGCAGTCTTTGGTTTAAAAAGGCTCCCGCACGTGCACAATGATCAGAACATGCTTACAACCAACAACAAACTTGAAAGCCTCTTATTATATCTATATCAAGATTTCCTATTAAACAAAAACCCCGAACTGTGGTCACGCATTTGGAATGACAATAAACTTCACGCTTTAACGTCACATCCTAAGCAAGATTTCTTTTACAACCAGCTTTGAAGTCAGAACAAGCTTATATAAAAAGGAAATTCCTTGTTCTTAGGCAGCTTCTAAGTTCAGATTTCCATCATAACCAGCACCACATCTGTCTCTTCCCTCTGGTCTTAAACAAGTGATAAGGCTGTGATTATCTTCAAAACACTTCACTATTGCTTTATAAAGATCAGAAACATGAACTTATGTTGCATCAGCCGATTCACTGATGTGCGTGCTGCCAGTACATGTGTCTTTGCTTTCTGCCTCAGTCTCCTGTAGTTGGAAGGGCTGGCTGTCGTTGTATTCGCTCACAGTAACCGACTGTGGTTCGTTGTCGAGGATCTCAACATTAGAGAGAGAGAGAGAGAGAGAGAGAGAGAGGAGGAGAGAGAAAGAAAGAGAGAGAGAGGCAGGCAGGCAGAAAAGAGAGAGAGAGAGAGAGAGAGAGAGAGAGAGAGAGAGAGAGAGAGAGAGCCCTTCCCCATTCGAGAATGACATTTTGTTGAAAGCAGGAGATGAGTACATAATTATGGATAGCAAACTGAAGAGTTGTTTGCGGTTGGTTTCACACTGACACTTTTGAGGAGAGAAGAGAGAGAGGAGAGAGAGAGAGAGAGAGAGAGAGAGAGAGGAGAGAGAGAGAGAGAGAGAGAGAGAGAGAACAGCTTTAATTGACAGAGGACAAAAGAAAAAAACAAAACTAATTTTTGAAACCAGCCTCCGGAGCCAGTAAAGTAAACAAGAACATGCAAGTTTTGCGTTGTAAGTATGTAAAACAGAATAAACAAAACCTCTTTTGTTTTAGATGGGCAAACAGATAGAAACAAAGGAGTGGGGAAACGGGAAAGGAGGGGGATGGGTGGGCGAAGGGGAACAACTAGATATCAGGAATATGACGCAAGAACACATCAGTCACACGGCGCTTTGACCAGTACGTCTTGGGACAAAGCGGGGTGGACAATTTGACAGATTCATCAAGTAGATGTAAAAACTAGACTTGAACTACAGATTCATCAAGTAGATGTAAATGACTTAACTATCAACATTGATTATTGAAAAAAAAAAACCTTTCTGGGATGTGACTGCATAGCCAACCAACACGATAAGCAAGTCACGATTTGTATAGAACAGTTTTCATGAAAGGGAGATTCATTCTATGTGAATATGAACGATTATTTAAAGTAAACATATTCATTAAATGAGGAGTTAGAATTGTCATGAAGCATTTTGTACAAGAGGTGTCCTTTACTGTACACACGTTTGGTCCTGAGTGGAAAGATACCTGTTCGTAATTACAGTGCGCCAGGGTAGTTTATTGATTGTTATTTTGATAACTCTTCAATAAAATTCTAGTCATTATATTCCAACAAATTATTGCTAGCCAGATCCGGAGTGTAGAGGCATGGTCAATATTTCGCTGAGCACAGGAGCAATAATAAATTTCTAGCCTGACAATTAAAGAATCGCTAAAAAAAAATCGTTATTTCTCTGAGGTCATATAACTATATGGCAAGATTCCTGCATAGAATTTTACAATGTTTTGACCACGACAGATTTTTGTCGATAGTTATTTCCAACACTATGACTGAAGACCTGTTCAGATTTTTTCTTGGCTGAATAAAGGATTGGCAAACCTTGGGTTAGCTTTTGGCGTTTCTGACTTGTTGTAATCAATATTAATTCAGTTTGATGGGGATGAAGAGCCACATCATTCCGTAGTATGCATTTAACAAGTAGACTGATTTTTGTTTTGCCTGTTAAGACAAACCTGCTGAGTGTCAGTGTTACTTGTGTCATTAGTAGTGTCGTCAGCAAACATTTCATAATGAGATTTTGAGAGAGAGAGACAGGGAGAGAGAGAGAGAGAGAGAGAGAGAGAGAGAGAGAGAGAGAGAGAGAGAGAGAGACAGAGAGAGACAGACAGACAGACAGACGCAGACAGATAGACAGACAGACAGACACAGACAGACAGACAGACAGACAGAATGAGAGAGGGTGGATGTTACCCAGGAGAACCCACTGTATTTCTGTGTCTGCTGGCAAAAGCACAGAAACGGAGATTCCTAGTTTTTACATGCGAAACATGCAGCAAAAAAAATCACACCTGAACTGTTGTTGCCGCCACCTTCCTGTCCCGAATAATTCATCAGAATCATCCTACATAAGCACTTTTGAGAGAGAGAAAAAAAATCTTGCTGTTATTCTGAGATTCACAATGAAGTGAATAATGAAGCCCTCTGAATGCAGCGTCAACACCATTCATGCTGTTCAGGGCTATGTAGTCTTCACTTCCAAATCCGAGTTTGAAATGCTTTCTGATGTCAACAGACAGGGTGTATAGCAAAGTTTATTCTGCAAACATAGCAGAATTTCTAATGCAGATGAATACGTGGCGTCTGTTTCTTGGCTGGAGAGCAAGTGCCCAATGTAACAATATTCCTTGCCGATGTCCGTCTGTCTGCACTGCTCCCGTTGTCCTTTAACACCTGTTTGTTTCTCATTCTAAAAAGATATATCTTATATGCATGTAAAGAATATATAAAAAGATGCTTTCTTTTTAGATTTACAGAAATAAAACTCTTTGTTTTCGACATTTTCCCCCTAAAACTTCATCGCCAGGACCCAGGGAATTGATCAACGTGAATTCTTAAATATTTTTTGAAGGAAATATGCTGTGTTGACAGTTCAGATTATTCCGCGTGCTATGATTCCTTTTCTCTCAAGACAGACTGCAGTCTTGCTTCTTCTGAATGCATTTCAGTTTATCCATACATCTTATCCATACCTTCATCTCCTGATCTGTCCCATCCCCTCAGCAGCAGCCACAGCTGAAGACCAGAGAATCTGAGTGAAGGTCAACGATGGAACTGAATGATGCCGATGAGGATGACGAGGAGGATGATAATGAGGATGATGACGACGACAACGATGATGTTACTCCTCCTCCTCATAATCATCAAAATCATAATGATTATATTGATAATACTCAGAATGATAATGTACAACAACAACAACAATAATGATAATAATAATAATAATGATAATAATACAATTACTTTTACATATGTGGCTGCTGCTTCTACTGGTGCTGCTCTTCTATTCTCCTCTTCCTTCTCCTCCTACTACTGCTACTATTTCTACTACATACTACTACTACTACTACTACTACTACTACTACTACTACTACTACTCTCGCCGCAGTTCCAAGAGGCAGGAACACGGTTTTGTACGACAATAGGCCCACGAACTTGGACTCATACGTTTCAAGTCTCTGACACTACCGTGCAATCAGCCAAGCCGAATAATTAAAAAAAAGAAACAAATCCAAAGTTCACATTTGGAACATAGCCACGAGGACGTTGGGCCAACTGTTAAAACTCAGTCAGTCAACCCCATAGCAACTTGGGAAGTCATGTCTGAAGTGGTCACTGCCAAGCTTTGCGTTCAAGCACCGCCGGATCGAAGTAGTTTCCCAGCACTGACTACCAGTGAAGTTCTAAATGAAGGCTCTTCAATGCAGACCAACAACCTCCGCATGGCAACGCCCATCCTTCTCATACTAACGATTGGAAATGCAGTCCCCACTCAGTTGAATGTGCTGACCCGTTGTCTTGTCCCTATCGCCACTAGTTTCAGCCGGGGAGATTTTATTGTTTCTGAAGAGGAAAGAATGTTGTTAGCTCGACGGTCATGCACTGAATTACTGCAATCAACCAGAGATGTCGCACCACGGCCAGTAGGTAGTTTCATACATTGCTTTGATGGTGTTCACAGAGAGAAGAGAGAGAGAGAAGAGAGAGAGAGAGAGGAGAGAGAGAGAGAGAGAGAGGAGAGAGAGAGAGAGAGAGACTTTGACATTTTATTGTCATTACCAAAGAGGTCTTTTGACAAGGGGGGAGAGGTAACAGAACAATAACATTTCCCTCTTCCTTTCCGCAAACAAATAGTACACATTCATTCCTAGTATGCACCAAATCAAAGGTTAAAAACACATAAATTCATAACATTTCCTTATGTCCTCACGCACAGGAGTAATGCAATTAGAAAGAAGAAGAAGAAGAAAAACCTTAAGACTTACTCGACCATCCACTCGATCAAATGATGACAATGTATCTTACTGGTCTCCTCCACTTGCGATGAATGATAATATTCATTCAGATATCTCTTATAATGCATTATCTTAAATTTCACTATCCTTCATCTGTCTAATTTTCAATGCTTCTGCGATGAATTTCGCAACTGATTTAATTACAAGTTCATTATCTGATGATAACACGACAGCAACATTTTGTCTTTTCGCTATATCTAACTGGAAAAATGAACAATTTGTCCGCACTTCAAAGAAAGAGAGAGAGAGAGAGAGAGAGAGAGAGAGAGAGAGAGAGAGAGAGAGAGAGAGAGAAAGAGAGAGAGAGTGAGAGAGAGAGAAAGAGAGAGAGAGTGAGAGTGAGAGAGAGAGAGAGACAGAAGAGAGAGAGAGAGAACCTATTCATGAAAGAAAACTGGTCACTAAGAAATCCTAGATGTGACAGTGCGTGTGTGTGTGTGTGTGTGTGTGTGTGTGTGTGTGTGTGTGTGTGTGTGTGTGTGTGTGTGTGTGTGTGTGTGTGTGTGTGTGCGTGTGTGTGTGTTTGAACAAAAGGGGCATATCATCTCGTAACGTACAATTTAAAAACTGGCCTTGCACAGCGGGTAATGAACACTTAAAAAGAGAGTAGCGTAGTCTTGAAAACAATGTATGGAAGTAAACGGACTTGGAAATCCATTCAATGGACCTAAAACTTGCAAAATAAGTACATAGACCTGAAAACTGTGTAATCTGCACTTAGAGTTAAGAAAACGATTATCAGGAACATGGAAAATGAGTTACAAATTCTATTGCAGTGTGATGTGAATAAGTAAACAAGAGTAAAATGGATTTGAAAATCGTGTTGTGTGGTGTTGGAAAGAGTGATAGGGACTGAACAGTGTGTAACGTTGGCTTGAAAACCGAGCAACATGGACTTTAAAACAGTGTCCGCACTGTTGATTTGACGACTGAGTAGCATGGACTTTAAACTGAGTAAGGTGGACTACAAAATAGATATCGTGGATTTGAAAATTGCACGATAAGGACTTCCAAACTGTGTAAACGTGGACTTGAAAATCGTGTCCATATCTGGACATGCATACAGAAACACGCAAGCACTTTCAAATGCCCTTATTTCAGGTTATTTTGAACTCCACACACATGTATTCATCCTGCGCCATGGATATACTTTCCTCCGGTCTCGGCTCTTCATGTTTTCTTCATTGTCTGTATTGTTGCCACCCTCATCGGCACCCTCCTCCACATCTCCAGTGCCCCACTAACAGAATGATCTACATTCAACAGATAGACCTTATATAAGGGAAGAAAGGCAGAAGCAGTAGACGTGTGCAAACACCGACCACGATGATATCCCAACCCACACAAGTTGTTGGCATCAGTCTAGGTCGGGGCTGAGAGTTGGTGTCTCCGAGGAGAGAGCAGTCCGCAGGCCACTAGGCAAGACAGGGGAAAGTTATTCTTTATTGATACTTTGTCTCGTTCATCTTCCGAAAGTGGGGCAGACGGCGTTCTGACACGGAACAGGAGGACAGGCATTAATCAGACGATGCCGTGCACGTGACGACAGGGCCATAGAGTGTGGGTAACACACAGATTGGACAAAATGACTGCGCACTGACAACAGAAAGAAAAGCATAGGGGGGGGGGGGGGGGGGGGGGGGGGGGGGGGGGGCGATAAACCAACAAACACTCAGGACCCTTGGCTACTGACTGTAAGACCCTCTTTCTTTCCCCTATCTCTCTCTTGGGCACACACCAGTCACATCTTGATGAAAGGACAACACACCAGTCAGACATCTGTGATTGAAGAGGAACAACACACCAGTCAGACAATCCGTGATTGAAGAGGAACAACACACCAGTCAGACATCTGTGATTGAAGGGACAACACACCAGTCAGACAATCTGCGATTGAAACAGGACAACACACCAGTCAGACAATCCGTGATTGAACAGGGAACAACACACCAGTCAGACAATCTGCGATTTAAACAGAGACAACACACCAGTCAGACAATCCCTATTGTAAAGCAGAGACAACACACAGTCAGACAACTCTGATTTAAAGCAGAGACAACACACCAGTCAACAATCACCTGATTTAAAGCAGAGACAACACACCGCAGACAACACCTGATTTAAAGCAGAGACAACACACACCAGACAACACCTGATTTAAAGCAGAGACAACACACCAGCCAGACAACCCTGATTTAAAGCAGAGACAACACACACCAGACAACCCTGATTTAAAGCAGAGACAACACACCAGCCAGACAACCCCTGATTTAAAGCAGAGACAACACACCAGCCAGCCCACCCCTGATTTAAAGCAGAGACAACACACCAGTCAGACACAACCCTGATTTAAAGCAGAGACAACACACCAGTCAGACAAGCCCTGATTTAAGCAAAGACAACACACCAGTCCAGACAACCCTGATTTAAAGCAGAGACAACACACCACCAGACAACCCCTATTTAAAGCAGAGACAACACACCAGCCAGACAACCCCTCATTTAAAGCAGAGACAACACACCAGTCAGACAAGCCCTGATTTATAGCAAAGACAACACACCAGTCAGACAACACCTGATTTAAAGCAGAGACAACACACTACTCAGACAACATCATGATTTAAAGCAGAGACAACACACCAGTCAGACAACCCCTGATTTAAAGCAGAGACAACACACCAGTCAGACAACCCCTGATTTAAAGCAAAGACAACACACCAGCCAGACAATCCCTGATTTAAAGCAGAGACACCACACCACTCAGACAATCCCTGATTTAAAGCAGAGACAACACATCACTCAGACAACCCCTGGTTGAAACAGGGACAATGCACCAGTCGGACAAGCTGCGAACAGAGGCCACACAATCCTCATCACCTGACGGCCACCAAGCGTTCAGAAGTGACTGTTCTCCAGCTGTCTGGTAGACGACAGCTAACACATCCATCTGTTGCCAGAAAGCACGCACCTTCACCCCCTGTCCCTCTCCCAATTCCCCCCCCCCCCCCGCCCCCTCCACCCTACCCCCCACACCTTATTCTGCTGACGCCGAGACTAGCGCCACCTGCTGTCTGAAGTAAAACACTGACTCGCAGGAAGTCTTCGGGGCATTCGATTGACTGGTATCTGGTGTACACAGGACCACGGAAGAAAGATTGGTCGTGGAAAGGGGTGGAGGTGGCGGTGTCTGTCTAATTTACTGTGAGACAGTGTTTAGAGTTTAGGGAAAAAATACCAGGAGTAAGTAATTTGAAATCGTCAGAAAATACTTTTTTGTCTGCATCATCGACATCAATCTTATGACTGAAATGTTTTCTAAACTAGTTTTCTTAGAATGCTCAATCCTTACTAGCTTTGACCAGAATACACTTTTAATGTACCAGTCTCTCCAAGCTAAAGAAAGTACATTTTCCTGATGCCAGTTCTTTGATGGCGTCTTGTATAGTTTTGGGCAAATGTCAGTCTTGCCTTCAAGTCCTTTCATTCATATTAAAAAAAACACTATCACCATTATCTGTGTTTCTTAATGTCATAACAGATAAATGGCACAGAATAAATTACGCAAGATTTAGGTTGAGAACTTTAGGTTTTAATGCGAACAAAAGATGGTTTGAATGTGAAACATCCACAGAATCACCTTGTCCTGCACGTAGACACATTATTGATGACGAAGAACACTTTCTGTTCCACCGTACTGCTTATAATGAAGTGCGGACAAATTGTTCATTTTTCCAGTTAGATATCAGCAAAAGACAAAATGTCGCTGTCGTGTTATGATCAAATGATGAAGTTGTAATTAAATTAGTTGCGAAGTTCATCGCGGAAGTACTGAAAATTTGACAGATAAAGATAGTCAAATTTAGGATAATGCATTATAAGAGATACATGAATGAATTATATCATTCATCGCATGTGGAAGAGATCAGTAAGATACAATGTCATCATTTGATTGAGTGGATGGTCTACTAAGTGTTACGATTTTTGGGGGGGGGGATTTTTTTTAAACCTTACTGCATTACTCCTGTGCATGGACATAAGGAAATGTTACGATTTGTTTGTTTTTGTTAACCTTTGATTTGATACACACTGGGAATGAATGTGTACTATCTGTTTGCAGGGAAAAGAAAGAGTGAAATGTTATTGTTCTGGTACCCCCTCCCCCCTTGTCAAAAGATCTCTTTGGCAATGACAATAAGATATTAAGGTCAAAGTATCACCATTATCCCCCCCCCCCCATCATCATTTCATCCTAATCATCCTGATCATCATGATGCTGATTTCAGTCATGCTTAGCTGATGCCTAGCAGATTTATCTCCACTCATTCTCTTTCTCTCACACCACAAGTAGCCAATGTAACAGATGTCTTCACCCACTCTATTTCTCACCCAAAGTAGCCATGTAACAATATGCTTCACACTCTCTTCTCTACCACAAGTAGCCAATGTAACAGATATGTCTTCACCCACTCTATTTCTCTCACACCACAAGTAGCCAATGTAACAGATAGTCTTCACCCACTCTCTTCTCTCACACCACAATAGCCATGTACAGATATTCTTCACCACTCTTTCTCTCAACCAATAGCCAATGTAACAGATATGTCTTCACCCACTATTCTCTAACCACAAGTAGCCAATTACAATAGTCTCACCACTCTTTCCTCACACCACAGTAGCCAGTGTAACAGATATGTCTTCACCCACTCTCTTTCTCTCACACCACAATAGCCAATGAACAGATATGTCTTCACCCACTCATTCTCTCACACCACAAGTAGCCAATTACAGATATGTCTTCACCCACTCTATTTCTCTCACACCACAAGTAGCCAGATGTAACAGATATGTCTTCACCCACTCTCTTTCTCTCACACCACAAGTAGCCAATGTAACAGATATGTCTTCACCCACTCTCTTTCTCTCACACCACAAGTAGCCAGTGTAACAGATATGTCTTTACCCACTCTCTTTCTCTCGCACCAAATAGCCAATGTAACAGATATGTCTTCATCCACCTCTTTCTCACCCCACAATGCCAGTTAACGTATGTCTCACCCATCTCTTTCCCGCACTAAGTAGCCAATGTAACAGATATGTCTTCACCCACTCTCTTTCTCTCGCACCATAAATAGCCAATGTAACAGATACGTCTTCATTGGTTCTTTGACTTTCAGACCATAAGTATCACTGTCACCGACCAGTCTTCACCCATTCTCTTTCTCTGAGACCAGAAAATCGTTACTGTAACAGATCTGTCTTTGCTCGTTGTCTTTCTCTAAATCGCCAATGTTACAGATCTGTCTTCACCTATTCTCTTTCTCTCACATCATAAATCACCACTGTAACCGATCTGTCTTCACCTATTCTCTTTCTCTCACGCCATAAATCGTCACTGTAACCGATCTGTCTTCACTGGTCTTTCTCTAGATAACGTCCTGTACGATCTCCTCACTATTCTCTTCTCACGCCATAATCACACTAACCGATCTGTCTCACTATTCTTCTCTACGCCATAAATCCACTGAAACGATCTGTCTTCACCTATTCTCTTTCTCTCACGCCATAAATCACCACTGTAACCGATCTGTCTTCACCTATTCTCTTTCTCTCACGCATAAATACTAACTGTAAAGATTTTTCACTTGCTCTCTTTCTCTCACACAACTGTAGAGAGATCTATCCTCACTCATTCTCTTCCCTCAATCAAAATTTGCACTGTAACAGGTGTCTTCATCCGTTCTTTTCTCTCAGACTTAATAAATCGCATCTGTACAAATCTTCACAATTTCTTTTCTCTGCACCATACACAGCCATGTAACAGATCTGTTGTCACTCTTTATCTTTCTCTCACCCATTAATACACTGTAACAGATTGTTGTCACTCTTATCTTTCTCTCACACCTAAATGCCACTGTAACATTTCGTTCCTCACTTTATCTTCTCTCACCATTAAATCCACTGTAAAATTGTGTCACTCTTATCTCTCTCTAACCATAAGCACGTAAGATCTGTTGTCATCTTTTTTTCTCTCACACATTAATACACTGTAAGATTGTCATCTTTATCTCTCTCAACCATAATACACTGTACAGATCTGTTCACTCTATCTTTCTCTCACCATTATACACTGTACAGATCTGTGTCACTCTTATCTCTCTCACACCATTAAGCACTGTAACAGATCTGTTGTCACTCTTTATCTTTCTCTCACACCATTAATAGCCACTGTAACAGATCTGTTGTCACTCTTTATCTTTCTCTCACACCATAATAGCCACTGTAACATTTCGGTTGTCACTCTTTATCTTTCTCTCACACCATAATAGCCACTGTAACATTTCGGTTGTCACTCTTTCTTTCTTACATAATAGCACTGTAACAGATCTTCATTTATCTTTCTCTCACACCATAAATAGCCACTGTAACATTTCGGTTGTCACTCTTTATCTTTCTCTCACACCATGAACCACCCGGGTAAAGATATGTTTTCTGCTATTGTCTTTCTCTCGGACCATAAATCACCAATGCAGCTAATCTTA
>CM065719.1:81971468-81988968 GCA_033310375.1 Conus canariensis | reverse complement strand
CTGGACATTTGTTGCCCAGAAAACATCTATCATTCCGTAAAGAGGAGGCAATCCCATGGCGGGAGAAAGACCTCACAAACAAAAGGACACATCAGAGCAGGGCCTGTGTGATAGAGTCTGGACATTTGTTGCCCAGAAAGCATCTATCATTCCGTAAAGAGGAGGCAATCCCATGGCGGGAGAAAGACCTCACAAACAAAAGGACACATCAGAGCAGGGCCTGTGTGATAGAGTCTGGACATTTGTTGCCCAGAAAGCATCTATCATTCGGTAAAGAGGAGGCAATCCCATGGCGGGAGAAAGACCTCACAAACAAAAGGACACATCAGAGCAGGGCCTGTGTGATAGAGTCTGGACATTTGTTGCCCAGAAAACATCTATCATTCGGTAAAGAGGAGGCAATCCCATGGCGGGAGAAAGACCTCACAAACAAAAGGACACATCAGAGCAGCGCCTGTGTGATAGAGTCTGGACATTTGTTGCCCAGAAAACATCTATCATTCCGTAAAGAGGAGGCAATCCCATGGCGGGAGAAAGACCTCACAAACAAAAGGACACATCAGAGTAGGGCCTGTGTGATAGAGTCTGGACATTTGTTGCCCAGAAAACATCTATCATTCCGTAAAGAGGAGGCAATCCCATGGCGGGAGAAAGACCTCACAAACAAAAGGACACATCAGAGCAGGGCCTGTGTGATAGAGTCTGGACATTTGTTGCCCAGAAAACATCTATCATTCCGTAAAGAGGAGGCAATCCCATGGCGGGTGAAAGACCTCACAAACAAAAGGACACATCAGAGCAGGGCCTGTGTGATAGAGTCTGGACATTTGTTGCCCAGAAAACATCTATCATTCGGTAAAGAGGAGGCAATCCCATGGCGGGTGAAAGACCTCACAAACAAAAGGACACATCAGAGCAGGGCCTGTGTGATAGAGTCTGGACATTCGTTGCCCAGAAAACATCTATCATTCCGTAAAGAGGAGGCAATCCATGGCGGGAGAAAGACCTCACAAACAACAGGACACATCAGAGCAGGGCCTGTGTGATAGAGTCTGGACATTTGTTGCCCAGAAAACATCTATCATTCCGTAAAGAGGAGGCAATCCCATGGCGGGAGAGAAGACCTCACAAACAAAAGGACACATCAGAGCAGGGCCTGTGTGATAGAGTCTGGACATTTGTTGCCCAGAAAGCATCTATCATTCCGTAAAGAGGAGGCAATCCCATGGCGGGAGAAAGACCTCACAAACAAAAGGACACATCAGAGCAGGGCCTGTGTGATAGAGTCTGGACATTTGTTGCCCAGAAAGCATCTATCATTCCGTAAAGAGGAGGCAATCCCATGGCGGGAGAAAGACCTCACAAACAAAAGGACACATCAGAGCAGGGCCTGTGTGATAGAGTCTGGACATTTGTTGCCCAGAAAGCATCTATCATTCCGTAAAGAGGAGGCAATCCCATGGCGGGTGAAAGACCTCACAAACAACAGGACACATCAGAGCAGCGCCTGTGTGATAGAGTCTGGACATTTGTTGCCCAGAAAGCATCTATCATTCCGTAAAGAGGAGGCAATCCCATGGCGGGAGAGAAAGACCTCACAAACAAAAGGACACATCAGAGCAGGGCCTGTGTGATAGAGTCTGGACATTTGTTGCCCAGAAAGCATCTATCATTCCGTAAAGAGGAGGCAATCCCATGGCGGGAGAAAGACCTCACAAACAAAAGGACACATCAGAGCAGGGCCTGTGTGAAGAGGAGGCAATCCCATGGCGGGAGAGAAAGACCTCACAAACAAAAGGACACATCAGAGCAGGGCCTGTGTGAAGAGGAGGCAATCCCATGGCGGGAGAAAGACCTCACAAACAAAAGGACACATCAGAGCAGGGCCTGTGTGAAGAGGAGGCAATCCCATGGCGGGAGAAAGACCTCACAAACAACAGGACACATCAGAGCAGGGCCTGGGGAAGAGGAGGCAATCCCATGGCGGGAGAAAGACCTCACAAACAAAAGGACACATCAGAGCAGGGCCTGGGGAAGAGGCAATGAGGCGGACACAATCGGTTTTCGTTTCATGGAAGGGGCTGAGACTGGGTGTAGACGGATCCATTTCTTTCTTATCACACCCGCTCCCAGACGGCAACATGATATAGGCAAGGGGCTGAAGGATACTATGTCATCTGTATCTACGTACATACAATACACTGGGGATGCTTACGCAGTGAGAATGAAACTGCTCAGGGAAGATGGTTTGGGATAAAGATTCGGGAATTTATGCGATACCTGTTGTTGTTGTTGTTGTTGTTCTTGTTCTTCTACTCAGTATCTATCAATCTATCTGTCACACACACACACACACACCCACACACACACACACACACACACACACACACACACACACACACACACACACACATGCGCGTCGTCGACACACACACACACACACACAACACACACACCACATCACACACACACACACACAAACACACTTTCCCTCTCCTCTCTTGTCACAGACACACACAACACACGCAGCACACACGCGCCCTCAGAGAAATGGGGTGGCTGAGAGAGAGAGAGAGAGAGAGAGAGAGAGAGAGACGAAAGAGAGACAGAGAGACGAGAGAAAGAGAGAGAGAGAGAGAGAGAGAAGAGAGAGAGAGACAGACGAAGACAGAGAGAATTGAGGAGAGAGAGAGAGAGAGAGAGAGAGAGAGAGGAGAGAGAGAGAGAGAGAGAGAGAGAGAGAGAGAGATTGACAGTAGATCAAACGTCAAGATGAATGTGTGCTATGCGCCCATTCCACTTGAGTTTTCAGAGACATTAACCAACATAAAACACAAGAAAAACAAAACGATCCCATTTCTGTCGAGGTGTTGCTTGACAAAGCTTATCCCTGTTGACCTTCAAAGACACAGACGTCCTATTTCTTATTCTGTGGCCAGAATCATGAACTACCCATGGTGGTCTAGCAACGTTTTCCAGGTCAGGCACAAGAGAGAGAAGTGCCTTTTTTGAAACTGTGAACACAAACACGAGACTTAAGATAAAGCACCGGGCGACAGGGTGATTTGCAGTAAGCTGAGTTGGTTTTCTGACTACTAGATGACACCATGGAAGTCATTGGCTGACTGACAGACAACGACATTGGCAAAGCCTGTCCTCCTCATGCTGTACAAAATGTGAACCACGAGAAAGAGACTTAAACTATGGATAAGTGATAGAGAGAATATAATAATGGGAAAATGACAAATTGTAACTATTATTAAACTGAAACTGACAGACCGTTTACACGCCTATGGATAACATAAATGTGATTATTACCCTGCATAGCTATTGGGGATGACAGCTATGGGTGACCGACAGAACAGTTGGATAACTGTGGATGGCTGATAAATCGTTACAATGAGCAGAGTACAGACAGTCCAAGGCGAGGGTAACTGATGGAAAGACTGTAACTGAGGGTCACCGATAGAGAGAGAATTACAATGGTTAGTTGACACAGGGTTCTTTTCAGAGTGCCTGACAGAGAGATGATTTATTGCAGATACTCTGCAGAAAGACCATTTTCAAAGAATATCTTCAAACAACAAGATAATTCCAATACTGATCGAGGCTGATCGCCACAACCACCAGAAAACATGATGGGCAATGGACATGATGGACACTGACAATAAACAACAAGAAGAGTCAGAGAGACTATTTCTATGAACATAAGAATAGAAATTGTAGTAATATCACAACTACTAATAGTAATGATTATCATAACCACAAAAATATGATAATCGTGATTATGTTGCATCAACAACTCAGTTTGCTCTGCCTTACCATTAAGTCAAGTCAAACCCAAACCAGTCCTTTCTGACCACACCACTCCATCCTTAACCCAACTTAAAGACACAGATCCCAGGCCTTTCCTCCACCTTCCTCCTACCCATCACACAAGCTTACAGGTCAGCTCAGGGGAACTCTCAACTCGGGAATATACTACAGCTGTTTATAAATCACATAGAGATGAAGTGTTGCACAACATGCAACCTTGAACTGGCATTCAAATGTCATATGGAGCAAAAGAACTTTCCTCAAGACTGATACCGTGTAGAAGTGTGTGCATGTGTGTGTGTGTGTGTGTGTGTGTGTGTGTGTGTGTGTGTGTGTGTGTGTGTGTGTGTGTGTGTGTGTGTGTGTGTGTGCGTTGTGTGTCCAGTACATGCACTGCATCTAGGGACAAGAAAGAAGCAGAAAAGACGGTGCTATGATGTTCTTGCGATGGAAGACATTCTCATTCCAACATATTTCACGGCGATTTCAACCGGCACACCATCAGCACGAACACTGCTCGCGTGTTTGTCTGTCCTTCAATTTATTTAGTCTATCAATCTGTTTGTTCCACATTGTCCACCTGTTCATCGGTCTGTCTGTCTATATGTCCATGTCTATTCGGCATGCCAACCGGCTGGCTTAGCGCCTTTCTCTCTTCAGTCATGGTGGTTAACTGTCTGTCCATCTCATTCTCTCTGTGTCTCACTCCAGGCAAGTTGACTGGCTGTCTGTCCGTCTGCTTCTCTGTCTTCAAACATACCGATTATGTGTATGTCTGCCTATCTCTTTCGAGGTATACCAGCTGCCTGTTTCTGTCTGTCTGTCTGTCTCTGTCTCTGCCCCTGTCTGTCTGTCTGTCTCTGTCTCTCTGTCTCTCTCTCTGCAGGTATGCTAACTGTCTTTCTGTCTCTTCAGGCATATTGATTCCCTGGGAAGAAAAAAAACATATGATGAAGAAAGAGGGATGGCAATCACACGGATACTCAGCGCTCCAGAAATGCCTAATGGCTAACCATTGGATCACCACCGATTAGAGAACGAGTGGAAATAGGTTTGTGTGTGTGTGTGTGTTGGAGGGGGGTGGGGGTGGGGAGGAGCGGGGAGGAGACTGAGAAGAAACGGAAGGAAGAAAGGCACATCAGCAAACTCAGAAGTGCCCAAAAAGCTGACAAGAAAAATGGACGGGTCAGCGAAGTGCGTTAGGGAAAGCGGTAGAGGGGGGTGGGAGAGGGTATATCAGAAAATGAGGGGTGGTGTTTTAAACACAGTTTCGTTCACATTTGCACAAGTGGTCTTCGGTCAAAACATTCCAACTCAATTCTCTATGCAAATCTGTTGAACTGCCAACGACTGGCATACCCACATTTCTGTTTATCTGTCTGTTACACAAACACAGCCAGCCAGCCAGCCAGTCGCTAGCCAGCCTACCAGCAAGCCAGCCAGACACACATAAAAGCAAGCACATGCAAAAAAGACATAGATTCAAACCCTGACGCAACTATGAACGCAACTCAAAATCCACCTGCGGCTCCTACGACTGTTGTGGTTGTGACTGCACATAGATCCGGTTCCCTAATATGACAGACGACCCGCATGAGCTTCGCAGACCACCAGACGCCCACATGCAATGACGTGAGTGCAGACAGTGCTGGCCACCTTCGACGAATGGAGAAAGTAAGTGAGGTGACAGAAAGAGTCCAAGCAGCATTCATCACGGTGGCCCTGCATTGCTGCTCTGTCCCTTTGGGGACTGGAAGCTCAGTCCCACTGCCAGAGAGACACGTGCAAATGGGCAGAATATACAGTGTGCCATTACCGGGTTCTTCCTGTCCTGCAAGTTGTTGTGTGGAGACGCGCACCTGACTATGGTGGTGGCAGAGGAAACATGAAGGCGTTACTGATTTCCTAATGACATCTCTGCAAAAAGAAGTCACAGTATCTTACTTTTGAGTATCTCGTTGATTGAAAACAACCAGCAGCAGCAGCAGCGGGAGCAACAACAACAGCAATGCTAATGATGATGATGATGATTGTGACTGCAACGACGACAACAAATAAACAAATAATAGTAGTGGTAACAACGACAACAACAATAATAACAATAAAAATTATGATAACAATAATGATAATAATAGTAACAATAACAATAGTAATAATGAGAAGAAGAAGAAGAAGAAGAAGAAGAAGAAGAGAAGAAGAAGAAAAAGAAGAAGAAAGAAAACCAGATAATAATGAAAACAATAGGAATAATGATAACTATCATAGTAATAATAATAATATGGATAACAATGATAATAACAATAATAATACAATGATAAGAATGATGATGATGATGATGATACTAAAAATAATGATAATAAAGACGATAATGACAAGTCCCAACAATGGCGGGGCTGATATTTTAGTCCAATGAAATTGATGCGGGTATGTAGATGGTGTCCAATCATTGACTGTGCATTGATGCTCCTGCACCCTTGAGCTGCGACCAAATAGCAATAAAAAGAACAACACCAACACCAATACCAACCAAAGAAGCAAACAAACAATTTGAGTCCTGTCAATACGTATGATACCAGCCATTCGTACAAGCCGTAAACAGCATGCATGTGTAATACACAGACCCACAATGCCATTCATGTCAAGGATAATAGACAGATGAATACCCACACACAGCAGGATCGATATTCAGCCATACATAATGATCTGGATGTCTGTATACGTATTACATTATTGGTTATATCAGTTACATTTCAGATATATATTTAACTGACAACATCAAATACTTTTCGAATATGCGAGAACGGTAGAGACATCTACATGAACCAAGAGACAGACACAGATTAAAGTGGGTGGATTAGGGGATATCACTCCAGAATGCATCACTAAATCAACCGCATCGGTATGCAAGTGAGAGGACATCGCCCACGCAAAGGGGCTGACCAGAATCAGTAAACGTGTCTGCCAATCAGCAGCCCTCTCCCCTCACACCGGCAAGTGACCCAGTTAACGAGGTAACCGGCCATGCCGCCCTTTAGCCTTGGACTGGGGGGGGGGGGGGGGAGAGAGAGAGAGAGAGAGAGAGAGAGAGAGAGGAGAGAGAGAGAGGAACAACTTGTTAGCGGCATAACTGAGGATAGCCACTCTACCTCGGGCTAACGCTGAGGTCTGGAGCAACGTAATTTTTGCAGAAAGTAACGATGGTGATCAGTGACAATCTCCCTTTTGCTAGAAATAGGGAGAAGGGAGGGAGACGGAGGGAGACTCAATGAGGAGGATGTGGGAAGGGGCTCAGTGGACTCTGGGCGTTGTAAACTAATCACCGTCCAATGAGAGCTGAGGGGTCAGTTACTGAGCTGTCTCAGAGGTTTACTTCTGTCGCTGGGTAGGATTGTACCTCTTCTTCTTCCCCCTAAGCCTTGTGGGAAGTCCCCCTGTTGAGGACACAGAACTATGAGGTTCATACGCGGAATGCACGCACAGCATGTTAATCAGTAACCACATTGCAACGATAAATTCACGACCGCTAATTTAAAGGAGAACATTACTTTGATGGTAAGCGATCATTTTTGTTGATTAATCATTTTTTCTTACACAAATCTGTTTCCATTCAGTCTTGTGAAATACGCACCTCAATGGTCTGTTCACATTTCTGTGATGGTATTGGCATTTTCATCGATTAATACCTCCAAATAAAGAAAATCTATTGATGGAAAGAAAACTGATAAATTATTCAGGAAGCTTCTCTCTGTCAGTAAATTATCTTCTCTTGCTGGTGGTTGGTCAAGACAAGCCGGATTATGTTCCAACTAATTGCTGTTCCATACAATTCATTCTCTGACAACTTTCTGTTGATAACTGTTCTGTCTATGTTTCTCTAGTTATACCTACCTCTGTACCTCTCCGCTGTTCTGGCTTGACTTATACTACAGTGGAACAAAAACATTGAATTTGCACATTTTAATCAGATTTTGTGTTGAAAATGTTTTGTTGGACTTTTTTATGGGTTGATGATGACAAACGAAATAGCGATGATGATTACGAGAAGAACCATCTTCTTGCTAGCAGAATTTTTAAAAAAATTTGTAGCAATGAACGAGATGAAAAGAAATAATAATCGCAAAAATCATAAGAAAATAGTCACTCTAAAATGCAAAACAAACCAGTGACAAATGACGAAACCATCGAAAACAAGTTTTGTACGGCTATGTATCGTTCCTGGTGTAGTCAGTATGCTGCTGGATGAAGTCGCAATTCAATGTTTCTCTATCTTGACTGCATGTGCATCGTCTGTGTGTTAGTTGCCGAAGTATATGGCTGTCTTGGGATGAAGTCGCAAATTTAATGTTTCTCTAATCCTTGTGACTGGCATGTGCATCGTTCCTGTGTGTTAGTTGCCGAAGTAATGGCTGTCTTGGGATGAAGTCGTACATCTAATGTCTCTCTAATCCATTTGAAAAAGGATGAAATACTGCAAGCATCAAACCAAAACAACCGAACATTCTTTATGTCACTACAGACTTGTTGGGATGAGGGAGGGAGGGGGCGTGAGTGGGACAGGGGTGAATGGGAAACTTTTCTGGGCGCAAAATTGTAGTTCATGTATACTAGGGATCCGATTATATGAGGTCAAGTTAAGTGGAGACATTTTTGTTGATTTTAAGGAGAATACAAGCTGGGACCTAACCAGTCCAATTACTCAAGTCAGCTCGATGTGTGTGGGGCCAATGGAAGAAGCTTTTTGTCCATGACACAAGGGGGTTTCCAACTTTCACAGGACAACTAGGAGTTTTTCCTTTAACAAATTGAAAGTCCCAAATTTAACAGTACAGTTAGCTTGCTTTCCTCCTACGACAAATCAAAATTGGGATATCTCATAGTACAGGTAAGTGTTCTTTTTTTTAACTATGACAAATTGGAAATCCGAAATAGGTACAATTCAGAGTTTTTCGTATGATAAATTCAATTCCCAGTTCTTCCTGTGACAAATCGTTATGTCAGACATTCAGTGTACAATGTTTTTTTTTCTGCCGTACAAAAGTAGGAAATTCGAACTGTCCTGCACAAACATAAATTTCTCAATAATAAATTGGATTTCCGAACTCTAACAGTCCGGCTGGTAATTTGTTTCCACGACAGATTAGAATTCGAAATCCCAGTCTACCCTACACAGATTTAGCCTCTTTCTGGGACAAACTGGTATGATTAGACTGTGCAATATTCGTCATTCCGACAGCAATTTGAGGTATCAGCATGTCATTATAGAATGTGCTGTAACAATGAGGTGTAGTAGTAATTGAGTGTTACGTAGTAGCATCAGTAATATCCTCCCTTGATTCTCCCCCATACTCTTCTCTTAAGAGACAAGTAGACGACTCAAGTAGTCATCACTGTCAATGATATGCGCAGGAGTCTGAAATCCACTTCGTTTGGTAAACACTACCGAGTGGGTTTAGGAAAAGACTGGCTATCTGTCTGTCTGCCTGTCTCCAAGAGTTTGGTGCTAGCACGACAATCATTCTTAACATCAGGGGGTTCGCTTCCTGTATTATGCTGGTCATTTTTCAAACGTTACATGATTTAGCTGTATGATAATTATAGTTATGACGATGATTGTGGTGGGAAGTGTTTGTATGTGCGTGCGTGCGTGCGTACGTGCGTGCATGTGTGTGCGCGCGTGTGTGTGTAAGAGAGAGAGAGAGAGAGAGAGAGAGAGAGAGAGAGAGAGAGAGAGAGACAGACAGACAGACAGACAGACAGAGAGACAGACAGAGCGAGAGGCTAATTGATGGGTGTGAACTGGGTGGATGTGTCAGAGTCCGGACAGTTTTGTCCACCGAGCATTTATCACTCCCTAAATAGGATGGAATCCAATAGAAAGACGAAATATAAACAAAAGGAAGACAAGAATTACGACTGGTACGAAAGCATGACACAGAAAGATAAAAAGAAACAATACGGGTTGGGTAATGGCGCGTAAAGAAGCGGTTTCCATTTTATCGAGGGAGGCGTCAGTGGGTATAGACAGATCCATTTCTTCCCCATCACCCACTGCCCTGCGATGACAAGGCAGACTGGGAGGGAGAGGGGGACACTGAAGGATAGCGTTATCTGCGTCTGTACGTGTACAGAACATTGGTGATGCTAACGTGCACTGAGAATAAAACTGCGCCAAGAAGATGTTTTGGATATAAATATCGGAAATAAATCCCCTGCTTCTTTTTCTTTCTTTCTTTTTGTTTTTGTTGTTGTTCTCCTCCTCCTCCTCAAACTTCTTCTTCTTCTTTCTTTCTTCCTCCTCCTTCTCTTTCTTCTTCTTCTTCTTCCTAGTATGTATGTATGTCTCTCACGCCGAAAATATATTCATCAACATCAATGACTATGTGCTATGTGCCTATTGCTCTGGAATTATGAAACGACTGGGGCCAGTATGAAACATTACAGAACAAAATAGTTGATCATGTTTCATATCTCTTTTTACACACACCACACACACACACACACACACACACACACACACCACACACACACACACACACACACACACACACAACACAACACTCTCTCTCTCACTGTCTCTGTCCTCTTATCTCCTGTAACCTTTAAAACATCAAAGTCCATCCTCTTCATTTGCTGAGATCAACTTCATGATATACCTTGTTGGTCGAGCTCATCTTCTTACCCAAGACCATGGAAATAACTCCATGTTTTGAAAATTGTATACATCAAAGGCAAGCACCACGCCACTGATGCGTGAGTGATAAACAATGTCAGTTCGCAAAGGTGAACCTCCGAGTCACTGCTTAAATTAACTCCATGGATGTAGGCGGTGTACTGTGTCCTGGTTGTGCACATGTGTGTGTTGCGCGCGCGTGTGTGTTGTCTGTGTGTATTAGAAGCAGTAGTGTATTTGTCTTTCTTGGCATGCCGATTGGCCGTCTGCCTGTTTGTTTCTGTCTGGTTTGTCTTTGTCTGTCTGTCTCTCCAGACATGCTGATTTGTCTGTCCGTCTGTCTGCCTGTCTCTGTTTCTGTCCTTCTGTCTGTCTCTGTCTCTTCTCTCTCTCTCTCACACACACACACAAACACACACACATACAAACACACGCACACACACACACACACACACACACACACACACACACACACACACACACACACACACACACACACACACACGCACACACCACACACACACATGCACACACAGACGAAAATTCTCTCTCTCTCTCTCTCTCTCTCTCTCTCTCTCTCCAGACATGCTGATTGGTTATCTGTCTATATGTTTAGGCATGCCTGTTGTCTGTCTGTCTGTCTGTCTTTTTTATTCTTCATGCATGCCGACTGCCTGTCCATCTGTTTCTTTCTTTCGTTTTTTCCAGGCATGACAACAGGCTGTGTGTCTGTCTCTACGCCATAGGCATTGCACGTGATCTACTTCTTCATTCAAAGAAATTCCAGGGGCACCATACAAAAGCAGCCGGCGGAAGACAAACCAGATCATCGCCAACTTCAGCCTGACGTTCAGCAGCGTGAGAAACTCAAAGAGGAGGCAGACAGCAGTGAGGGTGGCCGATTGTTGGCACCAACAACAATGGTCCAACCGCAGAGAGTCGCCAATGGCTGCCCTCCACCAACACCGCTTGTGCAGAGACCTGAGCGAAACGGAGTGAAAGCCAAAGATATACGAAGACTTGTCCTTTAATGGACTTTGAAAACAAATGGCTTCGAGATCGTCTGGCATTTCAGAACTCCAATGGTTTAAGTTATACCAGTTTAACTGACGAAAGTTTGAAGCTATTTTCGGACTGTTAGTAGAGTTAGAAGGAAAAATAAAAAAACAGTTTCCAAACTATGCCAGATTTGACCATTAGACCCGTAGCCAAAGACATGTGAATTGTGAATTAATGAGTTGAAATACTTGGATCGGTGTTAGTGCACATCCATTTAAACATGAGCGATATCTGAAGACTATCTTTAAATGCTTTATCCCAAGTCGCATCTCTTTGTGGAATGACTGTCGGTGAATGGTTTATAAATCATTTAAAGGACTTTTTACAAAATAAAATATGAGTTGAAATGTTACAATGTCTGTGCTGGATTTCTGAGACAACAATTGAAGATAATCAAATGTTAGTTTTGATGTATGTTTAAACGATAAAACAAACTAAAGTTTTGGAGTAATGTAAAATGGCTATAAGAAATCAAATTTTAAGCTGGAAAACATAATTCTGTAAAGGTTAAGACGTATTTTTTGTAATAAATTTCAGTTTAACAAAAATGTTTCTTCTTTTACTTCCACAGTGGAATAATCCAGAACTTTTCTTATTAATTTAAGAAGAGGAATAATGTGATGTCCACTGAGTCTCTGCGTAGTTTGGTAAGATTATGGTTGTAAGACACTGCACGTAAAATGACATCTGGGGATTTGAACTGAAGATCGCTATGCCACAAGGCAGTCGCACGTAGTGGTTTAAAAGGTCGTGAATTTAATTCAGAATTACAATAAAAATTACACCTGTCTCTGTCCGTCTATCTGTTTAACTCTGTAGTTCTGTCTGTCGGTCTAACTGTCTGTCTCTGTCTGTCCTGTGTCTATCTGTCTCTGTCTGTCTGTCTGTCTCTCTTCAGACATGTTTATTGACCGGCTGTCTGTCTCCATGGGCATGCCGACTGTTTGTCTGTCTGCGTCTCTGTGCTTCCAGGCATATCGATTGCCTGGACGAAGGATGAAAGAGGATGCAAAATGAATGGCGGCAGGGATTGGAATAGCTTGGCAACTCAGCGCTTCAGAAATGCATAATGTCTAAACAATGAATGAGCACTGGATCGGCAGAGAGAAGGTGGCCCAGCAGGGGGCAGAGGAGGGGAAGGGCGTGGTGGATGGAGGAAGGAATGCACAATCACCCAACAAAGTCTTGAAAACAGAAAAAAAAACTGCCCAGGAAAGAGGTGGGTCACCTGAGTGAATGTGGAAGCTGGGTTGAATATGTGCCTGCAGGCGTGCCCCTGTGTATGTGTGTGTGTGTGTGTGGTGTGTGTGTGTGTGTTTGTGTTTGTGTGGTGCGTGCGTGGTGCGTGCGTGTGTGTGTGTGGTGGTGTGTGGTGTGTGTGTGTGTGTGTGTGTGTGTGTGTATGCGTGTGTGTGTGTGTGGTGTGTGTGTGTGTGTGTGTGTGTGTGTGTGTGTGTGTTTTGTGTGTGCGTGCGTGCGTGCGTGCGTGCGTGCGTGTGGTGTGTGTGTGTGTGTGTGTTGTGTGTTGTGTGTGTGTGTGTGTGTGTGTGTGTGTGTGTGTGTGTGTGTGTGTGTGCGCGCGCGCGCGCGCGGGCGCACGTGTGTATGTTTCAAACACAACTTCGTACACTGACCAATTTTCTCTACTCAGAACATTCCAGGTCTGGTCTTCCTATTCCTTCTGCGTGATCCGTGAGAAGACACACCTGTTGCTAAATAGTTCCCCAGCCATGTTTGGTTTCAAATGCAGTTTTTATTTGGGGTAGGAAAAGAATGAACGAGCATTTTCATGAAGAAAGTAAATCTGTGTGAACAAGAAAACCTGGCATGTGCATCTTACTACTGTCTGTCTGTCTCACTTACACACATAGAGACACACAGACACAGACACGCAGAGACATACATACATACATACATAAATACAGACAGACAGACAGACAGACAGACTGACAGAGAGACACACACTCACACACACGCACACACACACACACACACACACACACACACACACACACACACACACACACACACACACACACATGCATGCATGTGCCAAAAGATGTACAGATTCACACCTGTAACCTCCTGACATCCCCGAAGTGCATCCCAAGCTGTGTCTCTGAAAACCTACAACTATGTCCCCTGTGACCGTGGTCGTTGTAACTACGCATGCACTCCATTCACTAATATGACAGACGACCCGGATGAACATGGCGAACCAGCAGACTCAGGATGCGATGACGTGAGAGCAAGACGACCTTCGACAAATGGACAAAGTAAGCGAGGGTGACAGAAACTAAGCCCAAGCATTTATCATGCTGGTCCCGTGCAGCAGCTCTGCCTCCTTGGGGACTGGAACCCCGACCCCATTACCAGCAGGACTGTACAGATTGGCAGAATGTACAGCGTGCTGCTGGCTGGTTCGCTCCTACAACTTACTGCATGAAGACGTAGGAGCGCATCTGGTTTGGAGATGTAGGAGCGCATCTGCCTTGAAGACGTAGGAGTGCGTCTGGCTTGAAGACGTAAGAGTGCGTCTGGCTTGAAGACGTAAGAGTGCGTCTGGCTTGAAGACGTAAGAGTGCGTCTGGCTTGAAGACGTAAGAGTGCGTCTGGCTTAAAGACGTAAGGGCGCGTCTGGCTTGAAGACGTAGGAGTGCGTCTGGCTTGAAGACGTAGGAGTGCATCTGGCTTGAAGATGTAAGAGTGCGTCTGGCTTAAAGACGTAGGAGTGCGTCTGGCTTGAAGACGTAAGGGTGTGTCTGGCTTGAAGACGTAGGACTGCGTCTGGCTTGAAGATGTAAGAGTGCGTCTGGCTTAAAGACGTAAGGGTGCGTCTGGCTTGAAGACATAGGAGTGTGTCTGGCTTGAAGACGTAGGAGCGCGTCTGGCTTGAAGACGTAGGAGTGCGTCTGGCTTGAAGACGTAGGAGTGCGTCTGGCCTGAAGACGTAGGAGTGCGTCTGGCTTGAAGACGTAGGAGTGCGTCTGGCTTGAAGACGTAGGAGTGCGTCTGGCTTGAAGACGTAGGAGTGCGTCTGGCTTGAAGACGTAAGAGTGTGTCTGGCTTGAAGACGTAAGAGAGCGTCTGGAGTAACAGCGGAAGTTTGAATGCAATTTGTTTTACAGCTGTCTCTGAGACTACACAACAATCTGTATTTCACTACCAAGAACAACTGGAAAACAACATCTACAAGAAAAACAACAACAGCAATGATGATGATAATGATGATGATCATGGTAGTGATGATATATCAGCAGCAGCAACAACAACAACAATTATAATGATGATGACAATAATAATAATAATAATAATAATAGTGAAAATAATGATACTGCTACTACTACTACTACTACTACTACTGCTACTACTACTACCACCACTACTACTACTAAGAATAGTATAATAATTATGGAGTGGTTGATATTCAGTCCTAAGCAGTAAAGTTGTTGTTGCAATGTGAGTGGTGTCCAATCATAAATTGTTACCTAAATATCCCAACACAATTGGAGTTAAAGCAACCAACAACAACAACAACAACAACGACAACAACAACTATAAACACCCTAAAAAAGCAGAGGCAACAGTAACAGCAGCGACAGCAGTAGTGGCAGTAGCATCAGTGGTAGCAGCAATAACAGCGACAACACCATGAACACACACACACACACACACACACACACACACACACACACACACACACACATATATATATATATACACACGCGCGCACGCACGCACGCAAACACGCACACACACACGCGCACACTCCCCCCCCCCCCCCCCCACACACACACACGCACATACACACAATCGCGTATGCGCGTGGTTGATATTGCTAGTTTGATTTTTGTCAATCCAAATGACAACAGTCTTTAGTATAAGTCACACACAGAATGTAGATGTTATTATACTCCAGCACGTGGTGATAACACAATTCAGTTGTAAAACAGATAAATGCTTATCCGTGCACAGCTGAGTCGAAATAAAGCCATAAAAGATAATCTGAACATCACTACATGCTTCAACACAACGAATAACATTAACCTTCTTCATACTGGCTATGGTAAGATCCCAGCCACCCCCAAAGCCAGTTGATTCAACAGCCTCTTCAGTTGCTGATAACATGATGATTTTAAGCGATGGTTTGGCTGGTCTGTGCAAAGATAAAGCAAATTGGTTGTAGTATAAAAACTATAAAGTGTCTTCTCTTAGCAATGGTTTGTCTGGTTTGTGCAAAGATAAAGCAAATTGGTTGTAGTATAAAAACTATAAAGTGTCTTCTCTTAGCAATGATTTGTCTGCTTTGTGCAAAGATAAAGCAAATTGGTTGTAGTGTAAAAACTATAAAGTGTCTTCTCTTAGCAATGGTTTGTCTGGTTTGTGCAAAGATAAAGCAAATTGGTTGTAGTATAAAAACTATAAAGTGTCTTCTCTTAGCAATGGTTTGTCTGGTTTGTGCAAAGATAAAGCAAACTGGTTGTAGTGTAAAAACTATAAAGTGTCTTCTCTTTCTTCCATTTAAAAGAGTTATCCACTGTGCAGTAGCCTGCCTTCAGTTGGTGGAGAAATCAAGCGTTAATGTTGATCTTCTTGTGGCAGTATTGCCACCATGATGACCAAAGGGTCAAATCTATATCAGATGTAATGTAACAGAACATCAACTGATTCCAGTCCATGACAGAAGAGCAGAAACATACACATGGACCAACAGACTGATGCGGATGGAAGCGGACAGATTGGAGGGCATGGTTCCCAGACTGCCTGATCCAATCAACTATACACGTCTGAGAGGACACAACCCACATGACCAGAATCAGTCAACCTGTCCCTGCCAGTCAGCAGCCACTGTCCTCTCAAACAGGTGAGGGACCCAGCTAATGAGGTAGAGTGACCATGCAGCCCAGAAGTCGGTGGACTGCACCGGGGCAAAGAGGCGAGCCGACAGACAGAGAGAGGAAGGGAGGTGATATCTTGTTATCAGCGCAAACGAGGGAAAGCCACTCCCCCCAGGCGAACACGGAAGACTGAAGCAACGTAATTGTTTGCAAGAAGTTGCCATGGTACAATGGTGATCACTGACAGTTCCGCTGACTGACAGGTGGGGGAGAGATGAGAGGAGGGAGTGAGAAAAGGAAAGAAGTGAGGGATGGGAAGGGACTCAGGCGATTGTGGGTGTTGTGAAGCAGTCACTGCCTAGTGAAGGAGGACAGCCGAGTTACAGGGCATCCTTACTGTGTGGTTCCTTTCAGCCAGTAGGCAGAATTGTACCATCTCGCAGTTCCTCTCAATGTTGAGGGTAGCTCTGTTGATCATAATGGAAGTGTGCTTCATATGCAGAATGAGCTCTGAACACAAAGCCAATGACTTATTACTGTGACAATTAATTCACCATCTTTTGATCAGCAGGTGAAATTACCATGAGATTATGGGGTTGTGGACAGCTGTGTTTTTGTTGATATCCCATTGCTTCTAGAAAGCCGATCCCTGTCAGTGCCATGTAATACTTGCAACAACCCAAGACAGGACAGATGAGACAAGGCAAGAAGTTACTGTTCTGTCCATTTTTCTTGAAAGTATAGGCTTTCTCATGAACTAGCATCTCCAGATGAAGACGATCTACTGACAGAAAGAAGCACCTGAATTGCTAAGAAAACTTCTTTCTATCAAATACCATCTTTTTTGGATTGCGTGTTCATGCGATAGTCAGGGTATAATTCTCCGTTTCCACTTTCTGTTATTGTTTGTTCCACACTTATTGCTGTTCTTGCTTTGCAGCTTTTGACTAATACTTTAATAGAACATAGTATCTAGTTTATTGCGCAAATCAGCTATGTATTACACCAAAAAATTAGGACAGCAGTTACTCTATTACTGATGATGACAAAATTGGTGATGACAATTATGGTAATGGCAATCTACTTTCAAGCAGCTCATAAAATAATGCCATCAAGT
>CM065719.1:81956468-81963968 GCA_033310375.1 Conus canariensis | reverse complement strand
TCTCTCCCTATCTCCCCCACCCCCTCTCTCTCCCTCTCTCCCCCTACCCCCTCTCTCTCATGTTTACTGTTGCCTATGCAGGCATTATCACGTTTAAGTAATAGCCTTCGTATACGGAATAATATTCCACTGTTGCAGAAAAGGAATTATAATGGCATCTCTCTCTCTCTCTCTCTCCTCTCTCTCTCTCTCTCTCTCTCTCTCTCTCTCTCTCTCTCTCTCTCTCTCACATGTTTACTGGTGCTTACTAACGCATCGTCGTCGTTTAATCAGTTTGTCTAGTGGTGTTGGTGTGCAGCATACACTTATTAAAAGAATTGTGACGGCTCTCTCCTCCGTCCTCCCCCCCCCCCCCCCCCCCCCCTCTCTCTCCCCTCTCTCTGTTTTGAACCACCTTGATTTTCTCTTCCTGATTTTCTTTGCTTCATGCTTTGTTTTTCTTTACTTGTAATGATTGTACATTTGATAAATATGTATATTTATATGTTTGAGGTGTTCGTTTTGTTATGAGAGCATATTGTCATGAAACTTTCTGCTCATCATATACCCTCATGTGAAATATTCGTATTCGTACTCTGAATGCGCATGTATTTCCTCTCTTCCCCGCTCCCTCTCCTCCTCCCACTATTAAGAGAGAGAGAGAGAGAGAGAGAGAGAGAGAGAGAGAGAGAGAGAGAGAGAGAGAGAGAGAGAGAGTTGCGATGGATAACTAATAGAGAAATCATGTCATAAGTAGTCAGGTACACTGATTGCCCGTCTGTCTGTCTGTTTCCCAGGCATGTCAGTTGACAGCCTGTCTGTCTATCTGTTCCTCTCTCCAGACATACCAATGCCAGTCTGTACGGCTCTGCCCAGGCATGCATGTGCCTGTCTGTACGGCTCTGCCCAGGCATGCCATGTGCCTGTCTGTACGGCTCTGCCCAGGCATGCCATGTGCCTGTCTGTACGGCTCTGCCCAGGCATGCCATGTGCCTGTCTGTACGGCTCTGCCCAGGCATGCCATGTGCCTGTCTGTACGGCTCTGCCCAGGCATGCCATGTGCCTGTCTGTACGGCTCTGCCCAGGCATGCCATGTGCCTGTCTGTACGGCTCTGCCCAGGCATGCCATCTGCCTGTCTGCCCCATCCCTCCCTCGCTCTTTCACTCACTCTCTCCCTCTCTCTCTTTGTGTCCTTCTTCCTACTCCCCCCTCCCCCCGTCTCTCTCTTCTCTCTCTCTCTCTCTCTCTCTCTCTCTCTCTCTCTCTCTCTCTTCAAGAATACCACTTGTCTGTGTGCATCTGTCTCTCAAGGCATGTGTTTGCTTAGGGCAAAAAAAAGAAACAGGACGAAAACCAAATGGCTGGAGGGACTGGAATCAGGGCAAGGCAGCGCTTCCCACAATGCATAATGGCTAAACAATGGATGACCGCAGGAGATAAGCGGAGGGAAGGGGGTGAAGTGGTGGGAGTGAAGGGGACAGGGGTGGGGAAAATATGAGGAGAGGAAGGGATCGAGGGGAAGGGAGGAGAGGTGGGGGGAAGTTGGGTGGGAAGGGTGGGGAATACACAATCACCCAACCCAGCGGTGGTGAAACACCGGGCAAGGAAAATGGGCGGATCAGCATGGAAAGGGGGAAGACTGATGAAGGGAATGGGGGGGGGGGGGGGGTATTACACAACACTACATGCATATTTACAAGTTCTCTTCAACTAAAAAGTTCCAGGTCTGTTCGCCCGGTTTCTCCTGTTTGACCCGATGAAAGAAACATCTGTTGCCCCCGTACAGTTCACCAAGTTCATCATGTTTGGTATCAATTGTCTATTATTGCCTTTTTTTGCCCCGGTCGTTCAAGGAAAAGAATTACAGTGGAATCTCTGGGGGGAAAAGACAGCGAGAAAATCAGTGGAAACGTGAACAGAGCCAACCAGTCTAAAAACAGCAAAACAAAATACATAGACGCAGGTATGAATGCACACCATTTCATAACTACAAACATTTAAATGTGGATGGATTTAAAAAAAAAGTTATGCATGACATATTTTTCTGACGTTTACCCACACAGCGACCTTGCAGAGGCACATAAGGCACAGTATATGATTTTTGTCTGTCTTTAATTAGCATTTCACATCTTGGGATCAGACGTGTGAAACACTTGAGGAGCCACAAAAGCTAAAAAACACAACAACAAACCAACAGATACACACCCAAATTCAAAGACCTGAATATCTATTGCAGATAACTGGTACAAATGAGTATAGAAATGAAACAACGGAATAAGATGATCAAACGAGCACCATCATGAGACACCTTAGTGAGTTAATTCCATGCAGAGATGGTACATCCATGTGAAACGCCATTAATGAAATGTCTGTGAAAAATCCAATTTGCCTGTATCTCCCGGTAAGGATCAATTTGCCAAAAATGTAAACAAACACCCCATGTCAGTTACACAAAGACTTCTGGCAGACGATAGAGAGTCTAATGAGTCATATTTACATAAAGAATTTCGTGACTCGAATGGCATAAACACAAATCTTCATTACACATACATGAGAATACGTGAGAGTACAAGAAAATATGTGTATCCAAACAGTCCAGCGTCTGTGGTGTAGATGGGTCAGATACTTACATTTCAAAGATTTCTGCACCAGTCACCTCCAAATACATTATGTCTATTTATAACCTACATGTCCACAAATCTTGTTTTGTACAAGCTTTTAAAGATGTGA
Organism: Conus canariensis; assembly: GCA_033310375.1. NCBI lineage: Eukaryota > Metazoa > Mollusca > Gastropoda > Neogastropoda > Conidae > Conus > Conus canariensis. Next base: position 81,961,258 of record CM065719.1, on the reverse strand, counting down.
AAGCACTGCCCCACTATTTGGTGAGGCGATTTAAACGATCCTTCAAACTACAGGCCTATACTGCAATTATCCATATCATTCCAACCTCTAGAATCATATTAAAATCTTGAATTCAGTTTGAACAAATACGAATTGTTTCAACTTTATCAAAATGGATTTTGATTGAAGTACCCCTGCCACACCATGCTTACAAATCTTGTAGAGGGGTGGCATTTAAACATAAGCAATAAATTACTCACTGTTTCAGTTTTTGTTGATTTTGCTATGGGATTTGATAATGTTTATCACGATGTTTTCCTAAAGAAGCTTCGTATGCACGGTTTAACTCCTCACACTATAAACACCCTATCATCCTTTTTTGACAATAAAACGCAAATACTCTTTTATGAATCTTAATTATAATCGTTCATGCTGTTGAATATGATGTTTGTCAGGAATCTATTGTAGGTCCCATTTCACTCTCAGTTTATGTAAATGATGTCAGTTTTCATTTTAAAAAAAACCCTGCTAAATTCTTTGCCAGTTGTATTATTCTTCATTATAAAGACAAAATCGCAAAGGAACTTTGCATTTATCAGCAGAATGATCCTGATAAGCTTGTTACCTGGAGTGAAGCAAGCCGTATGGAACTTCTCTCCAACAGAACTAAGTGAATGTTATTACAAGCAGACAAAATCACAGGCAAACGTTTGCTGGGATACAATGGTTTCGGATGAAGTTGATTGCGATAGACTGGTTGGCCTAAAATTGGCAACAACCCATCTTGGTCCACACATATTTTTGAAGTCTGCAAAAAGTTATTAAACAGTATCACAACTTGATCAATAAAACGTTTTCTTGACCAGCGGACATGCAAGCTCTTCTACTAGGCACATATTAAGCCAGATATAAGCCATGAGTCAACATGCCGGGACGAGTAGCAATTGCTTCAAGCAGCTCAAACATTTACGTAGACACTGTTTAAAATTCATTCTTTTCGTATCTTCTCTCTTAAAAGATGCATACAACTTGATATTTTTTTACCCTTTAAGTCTAAAGTACCATTTCAATGAAGCTGTTTTCTTTTTAAAATAAATTAGTTAATAACTTAACACCATGTTGCCTCTCAGAAACCGATATCTATAGCAAGAGTATCACTTTACAACTTGACCTAGGATTGAAGATTTTCTATCATCTTTCATGTACCTCCGTGGTTGATTAGGGAACAAAATGCTGGAAGACCTAACATACAAATACAGCTTATTTTCTAAACAAAAGTCTAGAGAAATGTAGAGCCCGTCAATTTCGTGTTTACTGAACATTTGAAGGTTGATTTGGTTTCGCGCCAAAAGATTTTTTTGGTGTTCACTCACATGCACATGTACTTGTGCACTCATGCACGTGCGTGTGTGTGTGTGTGTGTGTGTGTGTGTGTGTGTGTGTGTGTGTGTGTGTGTGTGTGTGTGTGTGTGTGTGCCAAGGTCACCTTCTTGTACACAAGTCTTTCTTTTAATTTGTCTTGGTTTGCTTCATACTGTTTTCTTTCTTTCATTTTTTTTTTACACTAAAGGGGGTAGAGTGTAAAAAAGAAGGTGTAAACTTTTCTGTTTAAGCGCGCGTGCACACACACACACACACACACACACACACACACACACACACACACACACACACACACACACACACACACAACACCATTTATGACACGACCATGAAAGCGTTTCAAGCTCTTTCTCTAATACTCCCCCTCCCTCCCGCCCCAACCATTGAAACGAACAAAACCACCCACGCACTCACCAACCAAACAAAACCACCCGCGCACTCACCAACCAAACAAAACCACCCGCGCACTCACCAACCAAACAAAACCACCCACGCACTCACCAACCAAACAAAACCACCCGCGCACTCACCAACCAAACAAAACCACCCGCGCACTCACCAACCAAACAAAACCACCCACACACTCACCAACCAAACAAAACCACCCGCGCACTCACCAACCAAACAAAACCACCCACGCATTCACCAACCAAACAAAACCACCCGCGCACTCACCAACCAAACAAAACCACCCGCGCACTCACCAACCAAACAAAACCACCCACGCACTCACCCACCAAACAAAACCACCCACGCACTCACCAACCAAAGAAAACCACCCACGCAATTACCAACCAAACAAAACCACCCACGCACTCACCAACCAAACAAAACCACCCACGCACTCACCAACCAACAAAACCACCCACACACTCACCAACCAAACAAAACCACCCACACAGTCACCAACCAAACAAAACCACCCACACACTCACAACCAAACAAAACCACCCACGCACTCACCAACCAAACAAAACCACCACGCACTCACCAACCAAACAAAACCACCCACGCATACCAACCAAACAAAACCACCACCATCACCAACCAAACAAAACCACCCACGCACTCACCAACCAAACAAAACCACCCGCGCACTCACCAACCAAACAAAACCACCCACGCAATTACCAACCAAACAAAACCACCCGCGCAATTACCAACCAAACAAAACCACCCGCACAATTACCAACCAAACAAAACCACCCACGCAATTACCAACCAAACAAAACCACCCGCACAATTACCAACCAAACAAAACCACCCGCACAATTACCAACCAAACAAAACCACCCACGCACTCACCAACCAAACAAAACCACCCACGCACTCACCAACCAAACAATAATCTTGAGAATGATATTCTGGCAATTTAATTTCTGGTAGTCCTGATAAAGTCACTCCTTGTTCCAGTCAGAAGCAGCAGAGAGTGTAACATCAGACACATCCATGCCCTTGCTATCCAGCTGTAAACATAAAATGTATGTCCACACACACAGGGATTCACATACAGCCATGAACAATGAACTGGATGTGAAAATACGTATTATCTGCATAAGTTATAAGGCTAAACGTGTTTGAGATATAAGTTGAACTAAGTATGTCAACTGATTCAAGTCAATGACAGAACAGTAGAGTCATATACAAGGACTGAAGTGCTGACATAGACAGAAGTGTATCAGTGCGAGATTATCAGCTGAGATGTCTTAACGAATTAGCTGCATCCATATGCAAACGAGAGAGCATTGCCAGAGCATAGGGGCTGATCAGAATCAGTAAATCTGTCTGACAGTAGTGATCAATCTCCTCACCAATCAGCAAATGACCCAGCTAATGAGGTAACTATCCGCACAGCCACTGAACTGTGTACTGGTACAAAGAGGCGACTGAGAGAGAGAGAGAGAGAGAGAGAGAGAGAGAGAGAGAGAGAGAGAGAGAGAGAGAGAATCATTAATGAGAGAAAGCCTTGGGCTGACTTGGAGGACTGGATCAACGTAATCATTGCACGCATCAACGATGCTGACGATTGTGATTGCTGACAACTCCTCTTACGGACATGTTGGGAAGAGATGTGAGAAGTGGAGAGAGAGAGAGAGAGAGAGAGAGAGAGAGAGAGAGAGAGAGAGAGAGAGAGAGAGAGACAGAGAGAGAGAGAGAGACAGAGACAGAGACAGAGAGACAGAGAGAGAGAGAGAAGCATGGGTGGGTAGCGTGTGAAAGGAGTGTGGGGTGTGTGGGATAAATGAAATCTGAGGGTTGTTAAGTACTCATTGCTTGATGAGGGGTGACAGCAAAGTTAAGACTTGCTTTAGTGTGCAACTGGCTCTAGCCAGTGGACAGGATTATACCACTTGTTCCTCTCTTGATCCTTGAAGGTATTCCTCCCCTCCTGTTAATGAGGAGACAAAACATGCTGGTGGAGCATGCACAATGCATTCAAGGCATACACATTTGAAATCCCTCTGTGGGTGAAATAACTGACATTAGAAGGCAGTGAACAGATAGTTTTTTTTTCCCAATCTTTCATTGCTTTTAGTCCTGCGTCATACTAACCTTGCTGCTCTGTCCACATTTCTATGAGGTTGTGTGCTTCCTAATGAATTACTGCATCCAAGAAGGGATAATCTGTTGACCAAAAAAGAAGATAATGAATTATTCAGAAAGCGTCAGGAAATTATCTTGTCTTGGGGATGCTTGTTCCTGAGAAAGGATATGTTCTGTATTAAATGCCGCTAGGTTCATTTTTCTCAGATCGTCTTCATAGTTCACTTGCAGATTTGTATACTTTTTTTTGTAACCGTATACTCCTCGCAGAGTGTGGGTTAACAATCTTTGATAGAATTTTCTGCACTGACAGGTCTTGTGGTTGCTAAGTTTGTAAGTAATGGTATGATAGCGCACGTACTTTGGCATGCCAATGATGATTATGATATAGAACACGTCCTCAGCAGAACGTTTAAAGTTTAATGAGAGTCAACAAGTAAAAAGAGAAACACCAATCTTAATATAATAAATGACGATTTATACAGCGTGCTATCCACTGACATAAATCAAAGGCGGTAAGGGAGAGACAGTACCAAAGCAGTTGCCTGTATTTTCTTTTCGACTGTATTCCCTAAACAACCAACCTCCCTTCCCTCCTTCCGAAGCTTAAACAGAAAACAATACAATTTCTATAGCACATGTTGATATGGTTGTGATCATGCTTTCTAGAAATGTGATTGTGCACCTTTACAAACAATTTCAGTGACCAAATGACACAAAGATGTTTGAATGAGGAGGATGTGCTATCGACACTCTTGTGGTATGATTGTTATCGATACCATCTTGCCTTTTGTGGAAGTATTTGTAAAATATTATTTGCATACTTGTGAAAACGCTCCCTCAAACATTTTTATCCAGAAGACACTGAAACTCTGAGTGAAAAA
>CM065719.1:81941468-81951468 GCA_033310375.1 Conus canariensis | reverse complement strand
AGAGGACTACCTGCGTTTTCTGACCGGCAGTGAAAAGTGAGAGGGAACCAACTTAAAAAGGCCGCAAGAACGAAGATGGACAAGGTATACAAAAAACTGCTCGGTAAGAAGCAGATACATTAAAAATAATTACTGACTGATCGCATAACTCAATCACAGCTCACTCATCTCCCAAATGACAGGATCAATGCACTTCTTAACGTATTTGTTGAATACGCCTCTCTTCTGAAAAATTAAAGGGTATGGAAAAGGAAATGGAGTGAATTTCTGTTAAATGAACAAACACAATAGCACTAAATCACACGTACAATCAACCATACACATGCTGTTTTTTCTTCTTAGGGAGAAAATAATAACATTTTTTCCAACAAATACCTACTGTCTGGATTCGTAAAATGGGAAGAGCTGCACTTTTCAATGCCAGTCACTTGGGGACATGGGGCTTTCAACTCAAGCACGTTGACGCCACGCACTGGAGGACACAAGGCATTTTCCTAAACCCCACCGCGATTTCTATTCTCCAACGTTGCCAGTATGAACTAGAGAAGCATGCTTGGCTCGGCTGCCCTTATGAGCTGTGGGAATATACGTTTCTCGGCTGTCCCCTTCCATGCACTCACTGACACATCACAACAGGAGAAACAGCTAAATGTCAACAAAAAGTACTGACTAACTGTCAGAAAGTATACTGTCCTTGGTAAATAAAGTAGCCAGACACACATGATGAATTCTGTAAAAGTCTCATCACGCTAATACACGATGATTCTGAACCAGTTTCTCCTCAACCAATCAGGAACAAGGTCACAGAGCAAATACGCCAGCAGAAATCTAATTCTTTCCCTGACATACAATAATCTGGAAGGCTGAAATAAAATACAGTTCACATCTTATTCTAACACCTGCGCATATACTGTGGATACTTCTAATTTCTAGTGAAGTAACAGTGGGGATCTATAACACCTGACGCTGACACTTCCAGAGACTGAGCCACCCACAAGCCAGACAAGAGAGTAAGATGAAGTCAGCAACAGGGATTTCATGGCTAGAGTAACGGACGTTGTGGACTAAAAAGGAGTATGGTGAAGTCAGTGACGGAGATAGTCACGTCTGAAGCAATGTCGCACTTACACTGTTCATAGTTGACACTGTGGACAGACAAAAACAAAGTAAAGTCAATAACAGAAACTGTCGTGGCTGAAGTCATCTCAGAGACAAAGTTTATGCTCGGCCGACAGGGAAGCCACACTGAGGTTGGAAGCCAGATAACCTCTGAATTCTGTAGACATTAAATGAAGCCCGTGATTGGAATAACATCGACTACTCAGATCAAATCAAGTGGCATTCCTTCAGGACATTAACATCTTATGAGATAGTATGAAAAAAAGGTTTTACCTGATGACTTGAGGTCCAGCATAAAAAAAGAGTTATACCGACTGGTTTTTACAAGTCATGCTGTGCGGTGCCTGCCCACGCTTTAAAAGCTCAGCCTGTGTCAGGAAAGTGTGACCAGAGTGTAGACTTCACAACATTGTGTACGTTTTGTCAAGAAAGTGTGACCAGAGTGTAGACTTCACAACATTGTGTACGTTTTGTCAGGAAAGTGTGACCAGTGTGTAGACTTCACAACATTGTGTACGTTTTGTCAGGAAAGTGTGACCAGTGTGTAGACTTCACAACATTGTGTACGTTCTCTGGGTTCCACCGGCATGTGGAAGAAACTTGTCTGGCCAGAACTAAGGTACCATAATTGAGGAAGCTGAAAAACATTGCAGCGATAGTAAATATGCAGCAAAATACACACAACATAAGGTGCATACTGATGCTTAGTCAAAACACAATATGTTAAAGACAAGTACATTGACACCAAATATACCTCTTTTGAAATGTCACATAAAGCAGACATAAAAATGTACTAAACACTACTTCCCAGATTAGCTCTTTCGCCTGTCGACAGCACTCTGGGGAGTATTAATTGGTGAAATTTGTCATGTCTGTTATTTTGTTGAAAGCACTCTGGGGAGTATTAATTGGTGAATTTTGTCATGTCTGTTATTTTGTTGACAGCATTCTGGGGAGTATTGTTTGGTGAAATTTGTCATGTCTTATTTTCTTGACAGCACTCTGGGGAGTATTGTTTGGTGAAATTTGTCATGTCTGTTATTTTATTGAAAGCACTCTGGGGAGTATTGTTTGGTGAATATTGTCATGTCCGTTATTCTGCTTTCAGCACTCTGGGGAGTATTATTTGTGTATTTTTGCGTCTGTTATTGTCTTGCTGAAAGCACTCTCAGGAGTATTGTTTGTGTATGTTGATGTCTCTTCTTCCCCAACAGACAGCACTCTGGGGAGTATTGGATGATGCTTTTGTATCTCTCTTCTGCTGTTGACAGCACTCTGGGGAGTATAGTTTGTGCATTTCATTGTGTCTGTTTTTCTGCTGTTGACAACACTCTGGGGAGTTTAGTTTGTGCATTGCTTTGTGTCTGTTATTCTGCTGTTGACAGCACTCTGGGGAGTTTAGTTTGTGCATTGCTTTGTGTCGGTTATTCTGCTGTCGACAGCACTCTGGGGAGAATAGTTTGTGCATTTCTTTGTGTCGGTTATTCTGCTGTTGACAGCACTCTGGGGAGTATAGCTTGTGCATTTCTTTGTGTCGGTTATTCTGCTGTTGACAGCACTCTGGGGAGTATAGTTTGTGCATTTCTTTGTGTCGGTTATTCTGCTGTTGACAACATTCTGTAGAGTACAGGTAAAAGGACAGAAGTCTGTCCCCTCTAACGGCGGACAGATTTGAAGTGGTTGTTTCCACTAGACTGTCTAGCCAATGTTTCAGCGTTGGTGACATGTTTGTGCACTGAAAACCACTGACGTCATTTTCACAAGTGTACTCTTTTGTGTGAGGTAGAGAAAACCGTTGAACTGTCTTTGGTGCTTGCGGTTTGCTGTTAGATCTGGCATGGCATCGGCAAACAAACAGCTCACAGAGCAGACAAAAAATGCATTGTGTCGTTGACAGACCAGGGGCTTCGGGTGTTTGAGGTGGCAAATGTGTTTAACTTAAGCAAGTCAACCGTCGGGAAAATTTACAAGCGCTATTGTGACAGAAAAACAGTAGAAAACAAACCTAGGAGTGGTAGGCCCAGAGTGCAACAGGTGCGTGTCTGCACTGTCAAAGATAATAAAACGGGACAGATCTGCCACAGTTTCTGAAATTTCAGCCGAATTCCGTGCATCAACCTCCGTTGAAGTCAGCCAAAGACGATCAAGCGAAATCTGCGTGGACTTGGCTGTTCAAAGCATCCCCCAGTGAAGAAACTAGTCATCAAGGAAGTGAACAGAAAGAAGCGGCTGCAGTACTGTAGGAGTAAACTTCACTGGACTTTGAACGATCATTGAACAAATTCTTTCTTCAGTGATGAAATGACCATTGTGATCAAACCCAGTGGACGTGTAAAACTATGGAGGAAAGTCGAAGAGAAGTGGTCAGTGCTTCCTCTGTGCAGCGTCCATCTTGGCCCGAAGACTACATTGAAATCGATGTTATGGGGATGCATTACGTATGACAGAGTTGGACCACTGGTGTTCGTGGAAGGCAGTAAGAACAGTCAGAAGTGCACTGATGTGCTGGAAAACAACTTTCTGCCGTTTGTTGCCGACCACTACCCAAACAAACGTTGGTACCTGCAAGAAGACAACGCCTCTGTTCACCGCTGGGCTCACACCGAGACCTGGAAGCGACAGCACAAAGTTCTCGTGTTTTTCTGGCCCCCTCAAAGTCCAGATCTAAATCCGATCGAGAACGTGTGGCAAGTCCTCAAGACTCACGTGAGAAAAAAAAAATTCGCCGCATCAGTACTGTCGCAGATCTGCGCTGTGCACTCACCACTTGCTGGAATCAACTGACTGTTGCCTGCCTCCACTCCCTCTATGACTCTCTACTGAGACGCGCTGTCAGCATGTTTTGAGTCGGAAGGGCCAGATTACTAAGTACTAGCAAGTTAAGTCTAGCCTAAAGGTAAGCATAATAAGTTTTCAGCAACAGGTGTCTGTAGGTAGTCAGCGCCATGAGTGTATTGTTTCGTGCTTTTTCTATATCTGTTATGCTGCTGAAAACAGTCTTTGAAGTATGGTTTGTGAATTGTAAATGTCCGTTTTTCTGCTCTTAACAACACTCTGGGGAGTGTTGTTTTATGCATTTTATGTATGTTGTCTGTAACGTCTGCAGAAGATATACTTGTCCGCTACATAAACTTATATTTCATCTTGTTTGTATTATATGCATGACTTGTACCTTGCTTTGCGTGTGTATCTGTATACTTTCTGCCGTGTAACATCACTATGTGAGGTACATGGCCCGACGGTGACAATTTGGAGAAGACAAACACATGATAGCAGCAGTGACATCTTTACTCGATGTAGATCCGCCAGTAAAGATCCCCTTAGTGACATCTTTACTCGATGTAGATCCGCCAGTAAAGATCCCCTTAGTGACATCTTTACTCGATGTAGATCCGCCAGTAAAGATCCCCTTAGTGACATCTTTACTCGATGTAGATCCGCCAGTAAAGATCCCCTTAGTGACATCTTTACTCGATGTAGATCCGCCAGTAAAGATCCCCTTAGTGACATCTTTACTCGATGTAGATCCGCCAGTAAAGATCCCCTTAGTGACATCTTTACTCGATGTAGATCCGCCAGTAAAGATCCCCTTAGTGACATCTTTACTCGATGTAGATCCGCCAGTAAAGATCCCCTTAGTGACATCTTTACTCGATGTAGATCCGCCAGGAAAGATCCCCATGGAGCTGGGAGAAACCAGACATGGCTCAACTCAGCTCTGTAGAGTTGTTTTGGGTAGTGAGGTGATGGCGAATATGTCTGTTGGTGTCAAAGTTCAAAACGCTCGACAGGAGTTTGGAATTAGAGCAAATACACTTTCCGACTCCGGGTTACTCATGTTCTGACTCAGGAGTCTAATAAAATTTACCTTAGGAAAATTTTCGGCCAGCTACTGCTGGTCTTCATCAGCCCCGACTGATCGGTAGTTGTGGTGGGTGTTGGTGTTCTCTGAGTTGTCCTCACTGGTGGAGTGATAGGTGTTCAGCACACTCTTGTAAATGGGGGGCAGGTCATAGCCACAGTCTCTGTTCAAGCTTTCAAGCCACCATAATTGCAGCTGAATCACAGTTCACTAAATGGAAAGTGAAAGAAGCAATAGAAATCAGGGAGAGAAAACCAAGTTTGAACAGCGACTGTGGCTATGACCTCCCCCCCCCCCCCCCCCCCCATTTAGAAGAGCGTGCTGAACACCTATCACTCCACCAGTGAGGACAACTCAGAGAACACCAACACCCACCACAACCACCAGTCAGTCGGGGCTAATGAAGACCAGCAGTAGCTGGCCGAAAATTTCCCTAAGGTAAATCTTATTAGACTTCTGAGTCAGAACACACGGAAACAAGAGTTTGGAATGCTTATAGCGGATTGTCAGGAAACGTTGAAAGATCCAAATTTTTCCATGTCAATATTTGCATCTTCCTGGTTACATAGGATACGAATTATCAGAAGTAGTAGCGAGAGTTTTCTTCAAATGTGTCTTTATCATTTGGGACTAAAACGCTGTCGTAAGTACAAAGTGCTGCTTCAGATTACAGTTGCAGTTGCAAATCATACATCAGGGTCAGTTTAGGTCTGAAGTTTGTGAGGTGGTTCTCCAATCTGTGCTTACAGACTGTACGCAGAATGGGTCGATAAGCTTCAGGATGAGTGAGAACCCTTGACGACAGAAAGAGACAGGTATTTTGTACAGCCATAGTCCAGACTGCTATGGACCTCGTAGGCAAACGGAATGACGATTAATGTCTTGCTGATTTAAGGACTGAAAAAATTTTTCCTACTGATGAAGCCTCTCATGGGCGAGGGCAATAAAATGTTGACTTTCACGTTTGTGAGCAGCAGAAAAAAATGATGATGTCTCCAAACATTAGCTTTTTCGCTATCAGCTCCACACCCAGAATTGAGTTCAACTTGCTCTCTCTCTCTCTCCTCTCTCTCCTCTCTCTCTCTCTCTCTCTGTCTGTCTGTCTGTCTGTCTCTGTCTCTCTCTTTCTCTCTCTCACGTCTGTCTCTTCTCTGTCTGTCTCTGCTCTGTCTGTCTGTCTGTCTCTTTCTCTGTCTCCCTTCTCACCCATCACACACACACCCACACACACACACACAACAACACACAAATCTGACACATAGCTGACTGAAATGTACGACTGGGTGTATCCATGAGCAGAACAAAGGACAGGGTGACAATGGAGGAGAACGAAGGAAGGGTGAGGGCCAATGGAGGAGAACGAGGAGAGGAAGGGGGTGAGGGCAATGGAGGAGAACGAGGAGAGGAAGGGGGGAGGGCAATGGAGGAGAACGAGGAGAGGAAGGGGTGAGGGCCAATGGAGGAGAACGAGGAGAGGAAGGGGGAGGTGCAATGGAGGAGAACGAGGAGAGGAAGGGGTGAGGGCCAATGGAGGAGAACGAGGAGAGGAAGGGGTGAGGGCCAATGGAGGAGAACGAGGAGAGGAAGGGGTGAGGGCCAATGGAGGAGAACGAGGAGAGGAAGGGGTGAGGGCCAATGGAGGAGAACGAGGAGAGGAAGGGGTGAGGGCCAATGGAGGAGAACGAGGAGAGGAAGGGGTGAGGGCCAATGGAGGAGAACGAGGAGAGGAAGGGGTGAGGGCCAATGGAGGAGAACGAGGAGAGGAAGGGGTGAGGGCCAATGGAGGAGAAGAGGAGAGGAAGGGGGTGAGGGCCAATGGAGGAGAACGAGGAGAGGAAGGGGTGAGGGCCAATGGAGGAGAACGAGGAGAGGAAGGGGGTGAGGGCCAATGGAGGAGAACGAGGAGAGGAAGGGGTGAGGGCCAATGGAGGAACGAGGAGAGGAAGGGGTGAGGGCCAATGGAGGAGAACGAGGAGAGGAAGGGGTGAGGGCCAATGGAGAACGAGGAGAGGAAGGGGTGAGGGCCAATGGAGGAGAACGAGGAGAGGAAGGGGTGAGGGCCAATGGAGAACGAGGAGAGGAGGGTGAGGGCCAATGGAGGAGAACGAGGAGAGGAAGGGTGAGGGCCAATAGGAGGAGAAAGAGGAGAGGAAGGGGGTGAGGGCCAATGGAGGAGAACGAGGAGAGGAAAGGGGGTGAGGGCCAATGGAGGAGAACGAGGAGAGGAAGGGGTGAGGGCCAATGGAGGAGAACGAGGAGAGGAAGGGGTGTGAGGGCCAATGGAGGAAGAACGAGGAGAGGAGGGTGAGGGCCAATGGAGGAGAACGAGAGAGGAAGGGGTGAGGGCCAATGGAGGAGAACGAGGAGAGGAAGGGGTGAGGGCCAATGGAGGAGAACGAGGAGAGGAAGGGGTGAGGGCCAATGGAGGAGAACGAGGAGAGGAAGGGGTGAGGGCCAATGGAGGAGAACGAGGAGAGGAAGGGGTGAGGGCCAATGGAGAACGAGGAGAGGAAGGGGTGAGGGCCAATGGAGGAGAACGAGGAGAGGAAGGGGTGAGGGCCAATGGAGGAGAACGAGGAGAGGAAGGGGGTGAGGGCCAATGGAGAACGAGGAGAGGAAGGGGTGAGGGCCAATGGAGGAGAACGAGGAGAGGAAGGGGTGAGGGCCAATGGAGAACGAGGAGAGGAAGGGGTGAGGGCCAAGGGAGGAGAACGAGGAGAGGAAGGGGTGAGGGCCAATGGAGGAGAACGAGGAGAGGAAGGGGGGTGAGGGCCAATGGAGGAGAACGAGGAGAGGAAGGGGGTGAGGGCAATGGAGGAGAACGGGGAGGGAAGGGGGTGAGGGCCAGTGGAGGAGAACGAGGAGAGGAAGGGGTGAGGGAACGGGGAGGTTAAGGACGCAGAAAGAGAGAGAATCCGAAGGCCGGGGGGGGGGGGGGGGGGGGGGGGGGGTGGGGGGGGGGGGGGGGGGGTAGGGGGGGGGGGGGGGGGGATCTGGCATGGTTAAGGTTGGTTAAGCCATATGCCGCTAGGATCAAGCGTGAAATTTAAAGCACAGTTCTTCCTTCAGTCCAATTTTCCAAGCACTAGTTCGCGAGTTTTGTTTTTCCTTCAGTTGCTTTTTCCCCCTATTCCCATTTTCTTTTCTTCTCCTGTCTTGAGTTGGTTTACAAACTATGGGCTTCTCCAAAATTAGGGACTAGTTGTATTATCTCATGGACATCACAAACTAATCACCAACACATGGCATCCTTTGCAAACATGTGACGCAACGATTTGGGCTGATTGGGCTGCCATTTTAGGCTGCCGTGCACTCACCAATGTAATGCAATAGTTTGGGTTGTCATCAAATAGACAGCTATCAACTATCAAATGCCAAAGTTTAGAAAAGGCAACACAATAGAGAATTTAAAAGGAGTTTTATGAAAATAATACCAGTTTTTTCTTTGAGGTCCTTTACATTCGTTAAAATCTCTCTCTCTCTCTCTGTCATGTTGACTGGCATTTTATTTGGAAACTTTATAATAAGCAAATTGTGCCGGTGTTGACCTATGCAGCTTAGTACGAAGCGCTGTGATCAATAACAGTCCGAAGTTCATTCGCTGTCAAGCGCTTCCTGGATGTCCCATTACACAGTCTTTGAGAACCACGAGCTGAACTACGCAGGTGTCCGTTTGAATCATGTAAAATGTATACTACACTGGATTACATTTTCTATACAAAATCATTGCTGGAACCGACTGCCCAGCCTTCGGTCCTCGATGTCTTTGGCTGTGCTTGTAGTATATCACGAGTACAGTGGAACCGAAATGAATTGATGAGAAACAAATCATATGTATTGATTAGAATTCAAATTTCAAGCGAGGTACAGTCACGCGTGTACTACAAACGCCTTTCGTTGGCTCATGATATCCTTAAAACAGAAAGCATATCTCTGCAAGGCCAAAAACAGTAAACACACAAGATGCAAGTAGCATTTACATAGCGCCATAATACATCAGAAACACACAGATGACTTTTTCAACAATCGTATCTTTTTCAGCCAACACAAGCAAAAGACAGAAAGTAGGCACATAAACACTTCCTAATAAACATGCTGCATTTTAATACTTGTTTTGCCCTATCTGCAGTTTCCTTTTCCATGCAAGAAGGAATTTGATGGTCAATATTTCTTTTTCTTTTTCAATGTAGACCCTTCTTTCTCCAAGTGCAGGCCATGCTTGGGGAAAGTGGCTGTTTTAAGGTTCATCATTGTAAACTCTGTCTGTTTGTCTACCTGTCTCTCTTTCGCCTTCCCTCCCTCTCCTCTCTCTCTGTCAAGAACAAATGTACTCCTCTGTGGTGCGTTTGGCGTGGGGTAATTGAATAAAAAATCACAATCATTACATCAGTGAGCTCAGCTTAGTTTTGGGAGTAATCTGTGCTCAGCAGCTTTGACAGAACAATCGACAAATGCACTTAGGGGGTCCTAATCCATTTGTTCGCCCTGATTTCCACTAAGTTGCAACGCGCGCGCGCGCCCCTGTGTGTGTGTGTGTGTGTGTGTGTGTGTGTGTGTGTGTGTGTGTGTGTGTGTGTGTGTGTGTGTGTGCGAGAGAGAGAGAGAGAGAGAGAGAGAGAGAGAGAGAGAAAGATGAGAAAGAAGTGTAAACTGTGCTGAAATGAGAAACAGCAGGGGAGAGAGAGAGAGAGAGAGAGAGAGAGAGAGAGGAGAGAGAGAGAGAGAGAGAGAGAGAGAGAGAGAGAAGCAATTGCTGAAGAGCATTTAAAAGGAAAGGCAGTGATATATTTTTTGTTTCCAGTAAAGGTGGATACAGGCACAATTTTACACAGGAAGTAACAGAGGGAAGTGATGAAACCTTCAGTCAATCTCAGACCTCCAGACAGACATGGGGAGCCAGAGGACCTGACGGATTAGCAGCTGATGGCCACTTGGGGAGTATTGTTCTGTGCGGTTTTTTATGTGTGTTCTTGTGATGGCTGAACTGCACAAGACGCATTAAAGTGCGGAAATTAGATC
>CM065719.1:81923968-81938968 GCA_033310375.1 Conus canariensis | reverse complement strand
TCTGTCCTAAGCAGTAACTTAAATGTTGGCATGTGAATAGCGTCCAGTCGTGATTTGTTAACGTACTGTAATTCAGCCGAAGGAACGTAATAGAAATTCAGCCAAAGGAACAACAACAACAAGAATAACACTTTGAAAGCAGCAGCAGCAGCAGCAGTAGTAACAACAACAACAATGACAACGGCAACAACAACAACAACAATAAGAACACCACACGCACATACTCACACTGATATTCTGGTGTTTTATTCCTGCCCGTTGTATTCATATCAGACCGTAATGTCAGTAAGAAACAAAATGTAGGTGTAACATGCAGACACATGGTGATATCATTCTCCAGTTGCAAACACAAAAATGCATATCTATGCATAATTAGATTGATGCCCGGCCATAAACACATAATCTGGACATCATTACACGCTTGAATGATAGCAACCTTTATAACACCGGCTGTTGTGGGATGTTAACCATCCGCAACGCCTGTTGATTTAACAGCCTCTTCAACTACTGATAATGTAATAATTTTCTAAAGCAGTGATCTGACTGCTTTGTGTAGAATAAACCTAAAAAGTGTTTTCTCTTCATCACACAGTAAAGAGTTAGCCAAAATACAGTAGCTTGCTTCCATTTGGTGGAAAATCATGTATCAGCACTGATCTAGTTCTTGCATTATTGCCACCTTGGTGCTCAAAGGGTTAAAGTACATCAGATATAACGTAAATTACCTAAACTGAACTCAGTCCATAACAGGCAGGTAGAAACATACGCATGGACCAACAGACTGATGCAGATGGAAGCAGATAGATTGGAGGGCATGGTTCCCAGACTGGTTTATCCAATCAGCTTACGTCCATACACGTCTGAGAGGACACAACCCACACGACCAGAATCAGTCATCTGTCCCTGCCAGTCAGCAGCCACTGTCCTCTCAAACAGGTGAGGGACCCAGCTAATGAGGTAGAGTGACCATGCAGCCCAGGAGTCGGTGGTCTGCCCCGGGGCAAAGAGGCGAGCCGACAGACAGAGAGAGGAAGGGAGGTAATATCTTGTTATCAGTGCAAACGAGGGAAAGCCACTCCGCCCCAGGCGAACACGGAAGACTGAAGCAACGTACTTTTTTGCAAGAAGTTACCATGGTGACGATGGTGATTACTGACAGTTCCTCTGACTGACAGGTGTGTGTGTGTGTGTGTGTGTGGGGGGGGGGGGGAGGCGACAGCAGGGAGTGAGAAAAGGAAAGAAGTGGGAGGATGGGAAGAGACTCACTGGATTTTGGGTGTTGTGAAGCAATCACGGTCTTATGAGGGGGAACAATCACGTTACAGGGCATCCTTACTGTGTGGTTCGTTTCCAGGTAACCAGGATTGTACCATCTCACTGCTCCCCTCAATTCTGAGGGTAGTTCTGTTGATCATAATGGTACAGAGATTCTAGTGCAGAATGCACTCAGAACATGCAAGTCAATGACTTTTAATCAGTAGGTGAAATGAAGAAGAGATTGGGAGATAGTGGACAGTTGTGTTTTTGTTTCTAGAAAGCTGATCCCAGTCTGTTCAATTCTTGAGACGACACAAGATAACACAGACGAGACAAGACAAAAACTCACCGTTCTGTCAATTTTCCTTTAAAGATATAGACTTTCTTATGAACTAGCATCTCTAAATTAAGACAAACTACCGATAAAAAGAAATTCCTGAATTGCTAAGACTGCGAAGACTTCGGGCTTACCATCTGCCAAGACTTCGGGCTTACCATTAGCTTGAAGAAAACACAGGTCATGGGACAGGATGTTGACTCTCCCCCCATCATCAGCATCAATGACCATGAACTGGACGTCGTCCATGACTTTGTTTATCTGGGCTCAACTATCTCAGACACCCTCTCACTTGACGCAGAGCTCAACAGGCGCATCGGCAAGGCAGCTACCACCATGACCAGACTGACAAAGAAAGCATGGAACAACAGCAAGCTGACCGAGCACACAAAGATCCAGATCTACAGAGCCTGCGTCATGAGCACCCTCCTGTATGGCAGCGAGTCTTGGACTTTGCGTGCCCGACAAGAGCAAAAGCTCAATGCTTTTCATATGCGTAGCCTCCGACGCATTCTGAACATCACCTGGCAGGACAAGGTCCCAAACAACACAGTCCTGGAAAGAGCTGGATGCACCAGCATGTACACGCTGCTGAAACAGAGACGTATGCGCTGGCTCGGCCATGTCGTGCGCATGGATGACGGACGGATCCCTAAAGACCTCCTCTATGGAGAACTTGTGCAGGGAAAACGGCCCACAGGCAGACCACAGCTGCGATTCAAAGATGTGTGCAAGAGGGACCTAAAGGCCTTGAACATCGACCAGAACAACTGGGAAGCAACAGCCCTCAAACGGTCAGCCTGGAGACAGACTGTGCAGAAAGGTCTCTCCAAGTTCGAAGAGACACTCGCTCAGCAGCACGGGGAAAAGAGAATGAGAAGAAAGGCTGCAGCCCAGGCAGACAGACCAGCGTCAGACTTCATCTGTGCCCTCTGCCACAGGGACTGTCATTCCCGTGTCGGACTGGCCAGCCACACCCGTCGCTGTACCAGAATAGACACCTAGAGCGCAACTCCATAGTCTTCCGAGACTGAAGGATGCCTACATACATAAGAACACTTCTTTCTATCAAATATTATATTTTATGAAGTGCGTCTTCTTAAGAAGGGCAGGGTATGTTTGTCGCCACTCACTGCTACTCTGCCTACTTTTCTGTAATTGTATGTTCCACACTTACTGCTTTCCTGGCTTTGCAGCTTTTGGCTCATACTAGAATGGCACATAATCATTAGATGATTGCAGATATCAGCTATATGCTGCACCAAAATATTTAGGATAGCTATTATTCTTTTGTTGATGATGACAAAATTGGTGGTGACGATTATGATTGTGCCAGTCTGCAGTCCAGCAGCGCTTGAAATAGTGCCAACAAGTTAAAAAGAATAACTAGCGGAACAATCATGATAATGTGGTCACTCTGAAAGAAGAAACTAGAGAAAGTGACGAAACCGAAAAAACACACATGTTCTATACTGCTGTTTGCTTTCTCAAAAGAGGATGTTCCTGCCCCTTTAATTTATGTCTGGTTGGCGTACAGGGTTTACTTTGGTGAAAGAGTAGTTCAACTATCTCATCCCTCCTCACTCCATCCTTTCTCCTTCCCACCCCAGAAGAAAAGTCTGATGTATGGGCATGTGTGTGTGTGTGTGTGTGTGTGTGTGTGTGTGTGTGTGTGTGTGTGTTGTGTGTGTGTGTGTGTGTGTGTGTGTTGTGTGTGTGTGTGTGTGTGTGTGTGTGTGTGTGTGTGTGTGTGTGTGTGCGTGCGCGCGTGTGAGTGTGTGTGTGTGTGTGTATGCGTGTGCGTGCATATTGGAATGTTGGAATGCTTGTTTTGTTTGAACGTGTCAGTTACTTTATATTGTAAAACTGTTGCACTTGGTGGGAGAGAGAGAGAGAGAGAGAGAGAGAGAGAGACAGAGACAGAGACAGAGAGACAGAGAGAAAGACAGAGAGAGACAGACAGAGAGAGAGAGACAGACAGAGATAGAGACAGAGAGAGAGCTGAACTATTATCACTTGCAGCGTTACGGAGGCAGGAAGAACACAAAGCGAGGAGAGCCAACACCCGACCTCTCCACTTCCGCAGTGCCAACATACTGCTGCAATACAGATGGAAATCGCTGCCAGATTCTCCACAGAGATACTTCACCCATTAATATCCTCCCTGTATTCTCTCCCATATAATATCCTCCCTGTATTCTCTCCCACACACCTCTTCCCTCCAGAGACCAGCAGACGACTTGAGTTGTCATCATCGTTTGTGATCGGCGCAACAGTCCGGAGGGCCCTTCGTACGGCAAACAATGCTGGATCGTGTGTGGGAAGTGGGCTATCTGTCTGTCTGTCTGTCTGTCTATCTGTCTGTCTGCAAGAGTTTGGCGTTGGCACGACAACCACACACAAAGAGGGGAAAGGAAGCCAACCAAATGGCAGAAGAAAGCCTGCAGATAACAGACCGGGACGCCCTCCAGACAAATTCAAAGTCTGGTGTCTACAGTTCATATTGATTCCAAAGCTCCTCTGGCTTCTGCTGATATGCGATATTAGGCACTAGCACAACGGAATCTGTGGAGACTGAAATCAGTTTCAGTTTCATCAAAGAGCTGTCACTACGTGCGGACTAGTCCATAAACGTTACATCACCTCTGCTAAGTTTCGAGACAACATTGTGCACGATTTTAAACTGATGTATAAATGAATTAATGACTAAGATGTGAAAATTTAAAAAGAGGGTCTTAGCAGATGTCTGACTGGCCCATCAGTCCAAACGCGCTGGCCAGTTTGGGCACCTACTTTACATTCTCTGTGCCATTGCAATCTTTGCGTGCGTGTGGGGTTAGTGTACAAGTGTGTGTATATATAAATGTGTGCGCAGATGGACCTATATGTGTGTGAGTGTGCTCGTGTATGCTGAATAATAACACACCCAGAGAAAAGGTAACAACTGACTTACAATTGTAGAATAGCGTGATACAGGAAGAGAAAAGAAAACAACAGAGTTACAGCCGTAGAATAGCGTCACACAGCGTCACAAGCGAAGGAAAAGGTACCATCAAAGTTATGGCTGTAGAATAGCGTCACACAGCGTCACACGAGGAAAAGTACCACAAAGTTATGGCTGTAAATAGCGTCACCAGCGTCACAAGCGAAGGAAAAGGTACCATCAAAGTTATGGCTGTAGAATAGCGTCACACAGCGTCACAAGCGAAGGAAAAGGTACCAACAAAGTTATGGCTGTAGAATAGCGTCACACAGCGTCACAAGCGAAGGAAAAGGTACCAACAAAGTTATGGCTGTAGGATAGCGTGAAACGGCAAGAGATAAGGTCACAATGGAATCACAGTCGTAGGATAGCGTGAAACGGCAAGAGATAAGGACACAATGGAATCACAGTCGTAGGATAGCGTGAAACGGCAAGAGATAAGGACACAATGGAATCACAGTCGTAGGATAGCGTGAAACGGCAAGAGATAAGGCCACAATGGAATCACAGTCGTAGGATAGCGTGAAACGGCAAGAGATAAGGACACAATGGAATCACAGTCGTAGGATAGCGTGAAACGGCAAGAGATAAGGCCACAATGGAATCACAGTCGTAGGATAGCGTGAAACGGCAAGAGATAAGGACACAATGGAATCACAGTCGTAGGATAGCGTGAAACGGCAAGAGATAAGGACACAATGGAATCACAGTCGTAGGATAGCGTGAAACGGCAAGAGATAAGGACACAATGGAATCACAGTCGTAGGATAGCGTGAAACGGCAAGAGATAAGGACACAATGGAATCACAGTCGTAGGATAGCGTGAAACGGCAAGAGATAAGGACACAATGGAATCACAGTCGTAGGATAGCGTGAAACGGCAAGAGATAAGGACACAATGGAATCACAGTCGTAGGATAGCGTGAAACGGCAAGAGATAAGGACACAATGGAATCACAGTCGTAGGATAGCGTGAAACGGCAAGAGATAAGGACACAATGGAATCACAGTCGTAGGATAGCGTGAAACGGCAAGAGATAAGGCCACAATGGAATCACAGTCGTAGGATAGCGTGAAACGGCAAGAGGTAAGGACACAATGGAATCACAGTCGTAGGACAGCGTGACACGGTAAGGGAATAGACAGCTACAGAGTTAGTGCCGTTGAATAGCGTGACATAGCAAGGGAAAAGGAAACAACAAAAGTTGTGGCTGTAGAATAGCGTGACAGGTCAAGAGATGAAGGAACAATGGCGTTACAGTTGTAGAATTGTGTGAGACATTCAGCGAAAAGGAAACAACGGAGCCACAGCCGTAGTACAGTGTGATTTAGCAAGGGAAAAGACAACATATCAGGTCGTGGTGGTGATACCAACAGTTTTCATGTCATTACTAGAACGACAGAGAGGTCGTACAATCACAGTCGAGTTCACAGTGAAGTCACTAACGCTCTCCCCAAACGAATTCAACTAGTCAAATACTGTTTTCTCTCTTTTTATGTGTATGCATCAATGCGTGAGTCGAGTGCATGCATGCGTGCGTGTAAGAGTGTGTGTGTGTGTGTGTGTGTGTGTGTGTGTGTGTGTGTGTGTGTGTGTGTGTGTGTGTGTGTGTGCATGTATGTATGTGTGCATGTTCCTCAGTGTGTGTGTGTGTGTGTGTGCGTGTGCGTGCGTGCGTGCGTGCGTGCGTCCGTGCGTGCGTGCGCGCGCACGCGTGTGTGTGGGTTTGTGTGTTTGCCTGATAATGAAAGAAAATCAGATTGGAAGCCCCACTCTGTGCATACTAATCAGAAACTACTACTTGACTGTATATTTAATTATTGATAAGACAGTTGACTTTTACTGTTAATAATAATGATGATAATAATAATAATTAGTAGTAATAGTAGTGGTAGTCGTAGTAGTTGTAGTAGTAGGTAGTGGTAGGTAGTATCAGTAGTAGTGGTAGTAGTAGTAGTAGTATCATTATTGTTATTATTATTATTCTTTTATGTTTAGTATAATCATTATTCCCATCATCATTATCATTATTACTATTGTTTTGTTGCTGTTATTGTTATTGTTTTAATTGATTTTGAATATGTATATGTGCTATTATTACAAGAAATACAGCTGAGACGGGTCGAGTTAGATGTGGCTCTCTCTCCCTCTCTCTCTCTCTTGTTCTCTCTCTCTCTCTCTTTCACACACACACACACACACACACACACACACACACACACACACACACACACACACACACACACACACACACTCACACACACACACACACACACACACAAAAACGACAAGCATATGCATGCACACAGACAGACAGACTGACACACAATTTTTGACATGACCATGAACGCATCCTAAACTCTGTCTCTCAGCCGCCCCGCCCCCTCCCCCCACGCCTAAACAAACAAACAAACATACAAAGAAACAAGAACACCCACACACTCACGAAACAAGCAAAACCGCACGTGACTGATGTTCTGGAAGTCTAATTCCTCGTAGTTACTCCTTAATTCTAGTCATAAACAGAATAGAGGTGTGATACTCAGACACATGGATACCCCTAATATCCATCTGTAAACATAAGATGAATGTCCACACACACAGGGATCCACATCAAGCCATTAACAATGAACTGGAACCAGCCCCCGTGGCGAAGTGGTTAGCGTCGCGGACTCCCGGCTGGGAGGTAGTGGGTTCGAATCCCATCAGAGTCATGTGGGTTTTTCTGCCCCGACCGGCTCCTACCCAGAGTTGAGTTTGCTGCGGACTCAGATGGGAAGACTGGGACCACACAGTCGAGTTTCATCCACTTAATGGATGCGTTTCTGAGAGTGTTGCTCAAATTTCATGACCAACACTGCAGGTGCCTGTATCTCTCGGGCCTGGTTGACGCCGGGATATATTATGAAAGGGAGCGTAGAGTACAGCCCTGTCATGTAGTCTCAGACCGAAATGGAAATCCGTTGCATCATCTTCATCATCATCATTCTCATCGATCAGCATAAAAAAAAAAGTCTCAAATTCTGTGGCCCTTCATGCTCTGCTCTCATGGTGACCTCAATTTCGATGTCCTCTCCACGTCTGTGGTCTTGGTTTGGTTCCGTCGGGGTCACCGGTATCGGCGAGTCCATGGGGGCTGTCGTTGGACGGACGTGGTGGCGCCCTCTGGAGGGACAGCTCACTCACGCCGGCTCCGCGACTAAGCAATTATTGTCGTCAGTAGGGGGCTTTGTAGGTGGTGTCCTGCGTATGTTAGATCAGAACAGGCGCCACTGAACACCACCGAAGTGACTCGGCAGTAGTGCAGTGTCTCCTCCGGTGGGTTGCCTCTTGACGACTTGACATTGACTGCTCCCTGTGGATTGCCGGTGCAGGGGCTGCGACGGGGCCGACCGGGCTGTGGTTGTGGACGGGGTGTCGGAATGAGCGGCGTGGGTGCACTGCCTCTGAGGTGGCGCAGAGGTTGGGACAGCAAAAAAAAAAAAAAAAAAGAAAAAAAAAGAAAAAAAAACCCAATGAACTGGATGTCAATACACACATCTGCATGATTAATATGACAATGTGTGTGAGATGTAAATTGAACTGATTATGTCAACTGACTGCAGTCAGTGACAGAACAGTACAGTCATAAATATGGACTGATGCCCTGACT
This sequence comes from Conus canariensis, assembly GCA_033310375.1. NCBI lineage: Eukaryota > Metazoa > Mollusca > Gastropoda > Neogastropoda > Conidae > Conus > Conus canariensis. Next base: position 81,930,738 of record CM065719.1, on the reverse strand, counting down.
CGGATAGAAGTGTACTAGAGCGAGATTATCTGTCTCACTGAATTAGCTGCATCCATAATTATGCAAATGAGAAAGCATTGCAAATGCAAAGGGGCTGATCAGAATCAGTCAATCTGTCTGACAGTCAGTGGTTAATCTCCTCACCGGTCAGCAAATGACCCAGCTAATGAGGTAACTGTCCACATAGCCACTGAGTGTGTGGGCGGCTACAAAGAGGTGACCTGAGAGAGAGAGAAAGAGAGAGAGAGAGAGAGAGAGAGAGAGAGAGAGAGAGAGAGAGAGAGAGGGAAGGAGGGAGGGAGGAAGGGACAGACTCGTTAGCAGCATTAACGACAGAAAGCCGCTGTGCCTCGGGCTGACATGGAGGATTCAATCAACGTAATCATTGCAAGCAACAACGATGCTGATGATTGTGATCACTGACAATTCCTCTTACTGACAGGTTGGGAAGAATTGTGAGAAGTTGGAAAGAGAGAGAGAGAGAGAGAGAGAGAGAGAGAGAGAGAGAGAGAGAGGGAGAGAGAGAGAAAGAGAGAGAGAGAGAGAGAGAGGGAGAGGGGTTGGGTGAGGAGGGAGAGAGAGAGAGAGAGAGAGAGAGAGGGAGAGAGGTTGGGTGAGGAGAGAGAGAGAGAGAGAGAGAGAGAGAGAGAGAGAGAGAGAGAGAGAGAGAGAGAGAGAGGTGTAAGGGTAGGTAGGAAGTGGGAGTAGTTGGAGTGAAAAAAAAACTGTGCGTTCTTAAGCAATCATTACCTGATGAGGGGTGAGAGCCAAGTTACAGAGTAGCTTCTAGTTGGTGCTCAGGGTTGTACCATTTGTTCTGCCCTTGAACCTCCTAGGCATTGCACCTTTTAATGAGACAAGAACTGCTGGTTGTGCCTGTAGAATGCATCCCGGGCATTGGAATCTATCATCACTCTGTGGCTGAAATAACTGACATTAGGAAGCAGTGGACAGATATGTTTTGCCCATCTGTCTTTGTTTCTAGAAAGCTGATCCCTTTCAGTCTTGCGTAACTCATCTTGCTGCTCTGCCCACATTTCCATAAGGGTATGGACTTGCTCATGAACTATTCCGTCCATGAGGAGATAACCTACTGACCAAATGAAGATGATGAATTACTCACAAAGCTTCTTTCCATTACGAAATTGTCTTCTCTTTTGGAGGTGCTTGTGTCACTTTTGTTTAATCGTCTGTTCTTCATAGGTCGCTTGCAGATGTGTACACATTCTTTTTATAACTATATATTCCTCACTGACTGTCGGCTGTTGTGTCAAAAATTTCTAATGGGATCTTCTGCACTGACTGGTCTTCTGCTGGCTAAGTATGTAGCTAAAACTATGATAGCACACATACTTTGACATGCCAATGATGATTATGATAAAGAACACATCCTCAGCACAATTTTGAAAAAAAAAATGACAGTCAAGAAGTAGAAAGAGAAAGAAAAAAATCTTGAAATTATGATAAAGAATGATTTGCATGGCGTGATATCCATTAATATAAATGTGCAAAGTTGGAAAGGGAGTGACAGCATTAAGGCAGTAGCCTTGTTTATTTTCGTCCATACTCCCAAAGTGACCCCTCCCCCTCCCCTAAATCCAAAGCCTACATAGAAAACAACATAATTTTCAGTGTACATTTTAATACAGAAATGATCACGTTTTCTAGAAATGTGCTACTAACCAAATTACTTTTGTGGTTGTTTGTCCTTTGCTGGCGAAGATGACCATGACTTCTACCATCCCTGGGTGGTGGTGTGTGTTTGAAGATGGCTGATCAGGCCGATCCTCACATTGAACAGTCTGTTGCAGTGTGGACAGGGCAGATTTAAGGTGAGCCAGGCTGAAAGGTGGTGCTTGCTCTGTTATTCCAAAGCTGGCGTTTTTGCTCCTGTGCCTGCACTCGCCTTGTTTCAAAGTCTTTCACTATGGATTTGATCATGGTGCGCCTGTTTGAATGACCCTGCGCAGGCTCTGCCCAATGTGCTTTCGTGGCATGATTGTTACCAATACCATCATGTCTTCTGTGACAGTGTTTGCAAACTATTATTTGCTCACTCAACATTCATTTTTTCTTAAAGAAACTGAAGTTCTGAGCCACAAAAGTGAAACGCACAAGATCTATTCAACCTTAATCATGAAGATTTTTCTGCTAAACAGTATATATGCAGACCATTTTTGCCTTTCTCATTTTTAGACAGATTAATTATGTATACTATATATGCGCATGATTAGTATTTGATATTTAATTATTCAGTCACATTTGAATAAGGTGTTATTCTTTGTACTTTACCCATCTACTTTATATTGGGATGTAATTTGATTTTAAGTAAAAAATAACAACATAATTTCACGAACAGTTAATTAAACACGTACATTAATATCCGATCCTCTACCCCACCCCCTCTGCTTCTCTTATCAAGTACTTGGTCTGCTTATAGTATATTAAGTGAAAGATGTTGCGTATGATTTTCATTATCTAAAGTTAAAACAACGTAGTGACGGGAAAACAAAATCATTTCCAAAACAGATGAAACACCAAAAAAAAACCCAAACACACACACACAAAAAACAACAAAACAAAACAAAACAAAACAAAAAAACAACAACAAAAAAACAATGAAACCCTCAACACACACAAATTCATTTGTGTGCATGTGTGTGACATTCAATGCCAATTTCCTTCAAACTGATGGAAAAGAAAGGCACTTTATTGTTCAAGCTGCTATCAGTTTTCTTGCTAATGAAGGGAATGATCGTGTTCTGTCACATCTTGGAGTCCAAGTAATCTGTGACCCATCACACCTCGGTGTCTCGACAGTTTGTCACAGGTAATCCTGATGACCGGTTACATGCATCTCACCTCTTGCCATTGGATTTGAACTCCATCTCGTAGACAACTCTCTCTCTCTCTCTCTCTCTCTCTCTCTCTCTCTCTCTGTGTTGTGTGTGTGTGTGTGTGTGTGTGTGTGTGTGTGTGTGTGTGTGTGTGTGTGTGTGTGTTTGTGTGTTCGTGCGTGCGTGCGTGCGTATGTGCGTGCGTATGTGCGTGCATGCGCGCGTGCGTGAGTGTGTATGAGTGATATTCCATGCCAATTTTCATCAAATAGATGGAAGGGAAAGGCATTTTGGTTTTTTGATCTGCTATCAGTTTTCGTCCTAAGGAAGTAGATAGTCAGTCTCCTGTGACGCAACAAGCCTGAGCAGTTTTCCCAAGGTAATGCTGATGGACAGTTACATGTAAATAATCTCTTTTCATTGGTTTTTGTACTCCAGCAGCCGAACTACGCTTAATTCACTCACTTTCTCTCTCTCTCTCTGACTCTCTCTCTGTCTCTCTGTGACTCTCTCTCTCTCATGTGTGTGTGTGTGTGTGTGTGTGTGTGTGTGTGTGTGTGTGTGTGTGGTGTGTGTGTGTGTGTGTGTGTATGTGTGTGTGTTGTTGTTGTTGTTGTTGTTTTCGTATGCACTCCAAAGGTGTAAGACATTCACAACACCAAACCGATCTATTATTACATTGACTCTATTGCCCAGACTCGAAGAAAACCGCATCAAGACTCCCCCCCCACCAAATCCCATCCAAATCCTCTCCAAACACCATATTGACCAAAGCGATAAGTCCATTCATATTCACACACTTGCAATTCCCTCTCCATATCCACAAAGACAACTCCTCTAAGTTTCACAAGCAACCACCGAATTAAAATTCTGACAGGAAGAATTTGCATCACCACCTGAGGAGAAAATTACTCATGAAAAGGAAGAACCATGTCATACTGAGTAGAAATTAGCGCTCGTGACAGGGAAGAACCATGTCATACTGAGTAGAAATTAGCGCTCGTGACAGGGAAGAACCATGTCATACTGAGGAGAAATTAGCGCTCGTGACAGGGAAGAACCACTGTCTACTGAGAGAAATTAGCGCTCGGACAGTGGAAGAATCCAGAATGTCTTATTTGATAGAACTTAGCGTCTGAAGCGGTGATGAATCGTCGAGTGTTCTGTTTGTTGAACTGTCTGTGCGTCTTTCTGTTGTCTCTTTTGTATCTTGTCGTGTCTCTGTGTCTGTCTTCTTTGTCTGTTTGTGTATTTGTCTCCTACCTCCGTCTTCTCTCTCCTCTTACATCATCTCATCTCATCTCATCTTCATCATCATCATCATCTCTCTCTTCCCCTTCTGTAGTTGAGACTGTGCGTACCATGCTATACAATCATCATATCATCCATCATCATATCATCATATCATCTTCATCACTCATCATCATCATCATCATCATCATCATCATCTCTTCATCCCATCTTCATCCTCATCTCATACTTTCTATCCTCTCCTCCCTCCCCACTCCCTAAAACACGTCTTCCCTTCTCTTGTCTCCAAACCTCTCTCTGCCTTCTGCTGCTCTCCTTTGAAGTCCGAAGTTAAAAGCCAGCTGGCTTTTCGATTTGCTCTCCTTCAAAACGTCTGTTTATTTTTCCCCCCATCCTCTCTCCCTACATTCAGTCTCTGTGCCATGCCTTGATTTCATTATCTATTTATTTGTCATCACGCTTCACGCTTTTTCCTTCAGCTCTAGTTTATAGAAAATCACTGTTTTAAAAACGGCTGCCACCTTCTAGGGAAAGTGCTACACAATTAGGTTAAAAGGGGTTGTCTTTCTAGCTACATCGTTTGTATGCGTCTCCGTCGCCTCTTTGCGCATATTAATCTTTGTGTATTCACATTGTCTATCTGTGCATTAGTGTCACTTTATAACTACATGGCGTCTTTGCGACACTATGGTCTCTTTGTGAATATATTACTTGTTATTGTACATAACTCCACGTAGTTATGTTACCTTCTTATCTTTATAACCAGATGACCTCTACTTGCTACACTATTCCTCTGCTATCTGCAGTAGCATTCAATTCGTCCACCCGGCTCAATTAGTGCCTGTCTCCATGGAACAGAGCAGCACGAAGACTGCTTTCAAGCCATTCTGTGGATATGCACTCCCGTCAGGTTCTCATTGTTCATATATACCTGGCTGTTGCCATTTCGATAATGACCTATCTGCTGCTCCACAAACCCATCATAACTGACCTGCCATCTGTTGTATGAACAAAGCAAACCTCTCGCATCTCAACCACGTTATCTGAAACAGAAATTGCTGGTAATAGAGCGTCGTCCAGGAACTAATGGAGTTCAGACAGGGATCCCTTGTGGCAGCCAATAACTCCTAACCCATTAGTTTGGTTCGTACACATTGCAAATGTCTGTTGTTCTGATCCGGCGCTCTTCTTGTCGGCAGCATTCTCTGTCATTGCCCCCCAGACATTCGGCTACTAATGGCCACGGAAACCATACTAGTACGTCATACCTTGACCATTGATGTGTTTGTGATAGACTTAGGCTGAAAGACCGCCACTTGCATTCTGACTTTGGTCTGCGTCATTAGGCAGTGAAAAGTGAGAGAGAACCACCAAAAGCCAGCAAGGACCAAGATGAATAAGATATAAGGGAAACTACGCAGTAAGAAATTAGAAATAGTCATTGATTGATCACATAACTCCACCACTGTCAAGCCTAAGGACAGGACCAACGCCCTCCTTGACATGCTACTTGTTGAACATACCTCGTTTCTAAAATGGAAAGGATATGAGTGATTGTTTAAATAGGCACACACACACACACAACATGGTAAAATGCATAATGTGGGCTTATGTTTTTTTAATGACAGCAGACAGCAACTAGGAGTAATCAGGACACAACACTTGTGAACCGACACTGAACACATCACAGCGTTTCCAGCGAAATGTATACCAACTTTTTGAATTCAAGTTCTGGCTATATACATAAAATAATGTTGCACATGTTGCCATCATTTCTCTAGCCCATTTGATTATGATACTAGTGGCAGTGAATATTATACTTAAAGTCTTAATTACACTACCTTTTGTACAAAATGAGTAAACGCCATACAAAGAGTAACACAAAGAGTTCACAAGCGCTAACTAGAATGCAAATCAACTGTGAACATGTTGTTTCATAGGAAGAAAACAATGACATTGTCTCCAACAAAAGTTCACTGTCTGGTGTGGTAAAATGTGAGGAGCTGCACATTTGAATGGGGACGTGCTTTCAAAACATGCACATGCATGACACGCAGTGGACTCAAGGCACTTGGTCTGTCCCACTGCTATTTCAATTCTGAATTACTCCCTGCTTTAACTAGAAAAGCATACTCAGTTTTGCTGCCCTTATGGGCTGTGGGACTGTTTTGATGAATGGAAAAAAACGACATCTAGTAAAAGTACTGAAGAAAAGTGATCTTTTCTCCTGCAATAACTGAAGAGAAATAATGCATCTGTCAGTTCACAGAATGATCCAGACAAGAATGATACTCGTGAGATTAAAAAAAGCACCCAGTAAACAACTTCGAGATGAACTGGCAGGTTTTTGACGAGAAAGATCACGCACAGACCATATAGCAACACTGTGAATGATTATCCAGCAGTCATTTGAATTACAGTCTCCCCTTCATGCAGTGTTTGTAGACTTCGAAAAGGCTTTTGACAATGTTGGTAGGAAGTCGTCTGGAAGTTCCTGCACTTCTATGGGTTTCCACCAAATTTTATCACCATCATCCAGCAAAGGTATGGCTAGTCCACCTGTCAAGTCATACACAATGGAACATTATGAGCTCCATTCCAGTTACGGATGGGTGTGAGACATGGCTACTTTCTATCACCAACCGCTTTCCTGTTGGTGATAGACGATGTCCAGGGGATATT
>CM065719.1:81888968-81918968 GCA_033310375.1 Conus canariensis | reverse complement strand
GGACAACACGCACTGGAAGATTTAAAGCATTGTCCTCATGGCCACTGCGATTTCGATTCCAAATCGCTGAAGGCAGTAATTAGTGAAACATGCTTGGCTTGGCTGTCATCATGAACTCTTGGACTGTGCATTCCTGGGATATCCACTTCCTTGCACTTACCGACATAGCAACAGCAACAGCTAAATGTCACCAACGGGATTGACTAATTGTTAGAAAGTTTATGGTCCTTGGCAATCGGAGTAGGTAGACAAACATTTATTTATTCTACAAAAGTCACATCACGCTAATACACGATGACTCTGAACAACTTTCTCCCCAGCCAATCAGTAGAAGACAGAGTCACGGAGCAAATAATCCCACACACATTTCCGTATTTTACACAGACACATAATAACTTGCAGGGGTGAAGTAAAACACAATTCACACCCCATTCTAGCAGATGGACGTGTGCTGTGAACTGTCAGTTTCTCGTGGAGTAACACTTGGGATTCGTAACACCCGATGCTGACACTTCCAGAAAGTGAAGCACCCACAAGCCAAACAAGAAAGTAAAGTGAAGTCAGTGACGGGGATGTTATGGCTAAAGTAATGGACGTTGTGTAGAACAACGACGTCAGTGATAGTGAATGTCATGTCGGAAACAATGTCACAGATGTCTTGTTTAAATCCGACATTGTGGACAGACAAACACAAAGTGAAATCAACAACAGGAATCGTCAGGACTGAAGCCATGTCAGAGACATGTAACAACAGGAATCGTCAGGACTGAAGCCATGTCAGAGACATGTAACAACAGGAATCGTCAGGACTGAAGTCATGTCAGAGACATGCAGGAATCGTCAGGACTGAAGTCATGTCAGTGACATGTAACAACAGGAATCGTCAGGACTGAAGTCATGTCAGAGACATGTAACAACAGGAATCGTCAGGACTGAAGCCATGTCAGAGACATGTAACAACAGGAATCGTCAGGACTGAAGCCATGTCAGAGACATGCAGGAATCGTCAGGACTGAAGTCATGTCAGAGACATGTAACAACAGGAATCGTCAGGACTGAAGCCATGTCAGAGACATGTAACAACAGGAATCGTCAGGACTGAAGCCATGTCAGAGACATGTAACAACAGGAATCGTCAGGACTGAAGCCATGTCAGTGACATGTAACAACAGGAATCGTCAGGACTGAAGCCATGTTAGAGACATGTAACAACAGGAATCGTCAGGACTGAAGCCATGTCAGAGACATGTAACAACAGGAATCGTCAGGACTGAAGCCATGTCAGAGACTTGTAACAACAGAAATCGTCAGGACTGAAGTCATGTCAATGACATGCGGGAATCGTCAGGACTGAAGTCATGTCAGTGACATGTAATAACAGAAATCGTCAGGACTGAAGCCATGTCAGAGACATGCAGGAATCGTCAGGACTGAAGTCATGTCAGTGACATGTAATAACAGGAATCGTCAGGACTGAAGTCATGTCAGAGACATGTAACAACAGGAATCGTCAGGACTGAAGCCATGTCAGTGACATGTAACAACAGGAATCGTCAGGACTGAAGTCATGTCAGTGACATGTAACAACAGGAACCGTCAGGACTGAAGCCATGTCAGTGACATGTAATAACAGGAATCGTCAGGACTGAAGTCATGTCAGAGACATGTAACAACAGGAATCGTCAGGACTGAAGTCATGTCAGTGACATGTAACAACAGGAATCGTCAGGACTGAAGCCATGTCAGAGACATGTAACAACAGGAATCGTCAGGACTGAAGCCATGTTAGAGACATGTAACAACAGGAATCGTCAGGACTGAAGCCATGTCAGAGACATGTAACAACAGGAATCGTCAGGACTGAAGCCATGTCAGAGACATGTAACAACAGGAATCGTCAGGACTGAAGCCATGTCAGAGACATGTAACAACAGGAATCGTCAGGACTGAAGTCATGTCAGTGACATGTAACAACAGGAATCGTCAGGACTGAAGCCATGTCAGAGACATGTAACAACAGGAATCGTCAGGACTGAAGCCATGTCAGAGACATGTAACAACAGGAATCGTCAGGACTGAAGTCATGTCAGTGACATGTAACAACAGGAATCGTCAGGACTGAAGCCATGTCAGAGACATGTAACAACAGGAATCGTCAGGACTGAAGTCATGTCAGAGACATGTAACAACAGGAATCGTCAGGACTGAAGCCATGTCAGAGACATGTAACAACAGGAATCGTCAGGACTGAAGCCATGTCAGAGACATGTAACAACAGGAATCGTCAGGACTGAAGTCATGTCAGTGACATGTAACAACAGGAATCGTCAGGACTGAAGCCATGTCAGAGACATGTAACAACAGGAATCGTCAGGACTGAAGCCATGTCAGAGACATGTAACAACAGGAATCGTCAGGACTGAAGCCATGTCAGAGACATGTAACAACAGGAATCGTAAGGACTGAAGCCATGTCAGAGACATGTAACAACAGGAATCGTCAGGACTGAAGCCATGTCAGAGACATGTAACAACAGTAATCGTCAGGACTGAAGTCATGTCAGAGACATGTAAATAACAGAAGTCGTCAGGACTGAAGCATGTACAGAGACATGTAAATAACAGGAATCGTCAGGACTGAAGTCATGTCATAGACATGCAGGAAATCGTCAGGACTGAAGCCATTGGTCAGAGATATGTAATAACAGAATCGTCAGGACTAAAGCCATGTCAGTGACATGTAACAACAGGAATCGTCAGGACTGAAGTCATGTCAGTGACATGTAACAACAGGAATCGTCAGGACTGAAGCCATGTCAGAGACATGTAACAACAGGAATCGTCAGGACTGAAGTCATGTCAGTGACATGCGGGAATTCGTCAGGACTGAAATCATGTCAGTGACATGTAATAACAGAAATCGTCAGGACTGAAGCCATGTCAGAGACATGCAGGAATCGTCAGGACTGAAGCCATGTCAGAGACATGTAATAACAGGAATCGTCAGGACTGAAGTCATGTCAGAGACATGCAGGAATCGTCAGGACTGAAGCCATGTCAGAGACATGCAGGAATCGTCAGGACTGAAGCCATGTCAGAGACATGCAGGAATCGTCAGGACTGAAGTCATGGCAGTGACATGTAATAACAGGAATCGTCAGGACTGAAGTCATGTCAGAGACATGCAGGAATCGTCAGGACTGAAGCCATGTCAGAGACATGTAATAACAGGAATCGTCAGGACTGAAGCCATGTCAGAGACATGTAACAACAGGAATCGTCAGGACTGAAGCCATGTCAGAGACATGCAGGAATCGTCAGGACTGAAGCCATGTCAGAGACATGCAGGAATCGTCAGGACTGAAGCCATGTCAGAGACATGTAACAACAGGAATCGTCAGGACTGAAGCCATGTCAGAGACATGCAGGAATCGTCAGGACTGAAGTCATGTCAGAGACATGTAACAACAGGAATCGTCAGGACTGAAGCCATGTCAGAGACATGTAACAACAGGAATCGTCAGGACTGAAGTCATGTCAGAGACATGCAGGAATCGTCAGGACTGAGGTCATGTAGAGACATGTAACAACAGGAATCGTCAAGACTGAAGTCATGTCAGAGACATGCAGAATCGTCAGGACTGAAGCCATGTCAGAGAGATATAACAATAGGAATCGTCAGGACTGAAGTCATGTCAGAGACATGTAACAACAGGAATCGTCAGGACTGAAGCCATGTCAGAGACATGTAACAACAGGAATCGTCAGGACTGAAGTCATGTCAGAGACATGTAACAACAGGAATCGTCAGGACTGAAGCCATGTCAGAGACATGCAGGAATCGTCAGGACTGAAGTCATGTCAGTGACATGTAACAACAGGAATCGTCAGGCCTGAAGTGATGTTCAGTGACATGTAACAACAGTAATCGTCAGGACTGAAGCCATGTCAGAGACATGTAACAACAGGAATCGTCAGGACTGAAGCCATGTCAGAGACATGTAATAACAGAAATCGTCAGGACTGAAGCCATGTCAGTGACATGCAGGAATTGTCAGGACTGAAGCCATGTCAGTGACATGTAACAACAGGAATCGTCAGGACTGAAGTCATGTCAGTGACATGTAACAACAGGAATCGTCAGGACTGAAGCCATGTCAGAGACATGTAACAACAGGAATCGTCAGGACTGAAGCCATGTTAGAGACATGTAATAACAGAAATCGTCAGGACTGAAGCCATGTCAGAGACATGCAGGAATCGTCAGGACTGAAGTCATGTCAGTGACATGTAATAACAGGAATCGTCGGGACTGAAGTCATGTCAGAGACATGGAGGAATCGTCAGGACTGAAGTCATGTCAGAGACATGGAGGAATCGTCAGGACTGAAGTCATGTCAGAGACATGTAACAACAGGAATCGTCAGGACTGAAGCCATGTCAGAGACATGCAGGAATCGTCAGGACTGAAGCCATGTCAGAGACATGCAGGAATCGTCAGGACTGAAGTCATGTCAGAGACATGTAATAACAGGAATCGTCAGGACTGAAGCCATGTCAGAGACATGCAGGAATCGTCAGGACTGAAGCCATGTCAGAGACATGTAATAACAGGAATCGTCAGGACTGAAGTCATGTCAGTGACATGTAACAACAGGAATTGTCAGGACTGAAGCCATGTCAGTGACATGTAACAACAGGAATCGTCAGGACTGAAGTCATGTCAGAGACATGTAAACAACAGGAATCGTCAGGACTGAAGTCATGTCAGTGACATGTAACAACAGGAATCGTCAGGACTGAAGCCATGTCAGAGACATGTAACAACAGGAATCGTCAGGACTGAAGCCATGTCAGAGACATGTAACAACAGGAATCGTCAGGACTGAAGTCATGTCAGTGACATGTAACAACAGGAATCGTCAGGACTGAAGCCATGTCAGAGACATGTAACAACAGGAATCGTCAGGACTGAAGTCATGTCAGAGACATGTAACAACAGGAATCGTCAGGACTGAAGCCATGTCAGAGACATGTAACAACAGGAATCGTCAGGACTGAAGCCATGTCAGAGACATGTAACAACAGGAATCGTCAGGACTGAAGTCATGTCAGTGACATGTAACAACAGGAATCGTCAGGACTGAAGCCATGTCAGAGACATGTAACAACAGGAATCGTCAGGACTGAAGCCATGTCAGAGACATGTAACAACAGGAATCGTCAGGACTGAAGCCATGTCAGAGACATGTAACAACAGGAATCGTAAGGACTGAAGCCATGTCAGAGACATGTAACAACAGGAATCGTCAGGACTGAAGCCATGTCAGAGACATGTAACAACAGTAATCGTCAGGACTGAAGTCTCATGTCAGATGACATGTAAATAACAGAATCGTCAGGACTGAAGCCATGTCAGAGACATGTAATAACAGGAATCGTCAGGACTGAAGTCATGTCATAGACAATGCAGGAATCGTCAGGACTGAAGCCATGTCAGAGATATGTAATAACAGAAATCGTCAGGACTAAAGCCATGTCAGTGACATGTAACAACAGGAATCGTCAGGACTGAAAGTCATGTCAGTGACATGTAACAACAGGAATCGTCAGGACTGAAGCCATGTCAGAGACATGTAACAACAGGAATCGTCAGGACTGAAGTCATGTCAGTGACATGCGGAATCGTCAGGACTGAAATCATGTCAGTGACATGTAATAACAGAATCGTCAGGACTGAAGCCATGTCAGAGACATTGCAGGAATCGTCAGGATCTGAAAGCCCATGTCAGAGACATGTAATAACAGGAATCGTCAGGACTGAAGTCATGTCAGAGACATGCAGGAATCGTCAGGACTGAAGCCATGTCAGAGACATGCAGGAATCGTCAGGACTGAAGCCATGTCAGAGACATGCAGGAATCGTCAGGACTGAAGTCATGGCAGTGACATGTAATAACAGGAATCGTCAGGACTGAAGTCATGTCAGAGACATGCAGGAATCGTCAGGACTGAAGCCATGTCAGAGACATGTAATAACAGGAATCGTCAGGACTGAAGCCATGTCAGAGACATGTAACAACAGGAATCGTCAGGACTGAAGCCATGTCAGAGACATGCAGGAATCGTCAGGACTGAAGCCATGTCAGAGACATGCAGGAATCGTCAGGACTGAAGCCATGTCAGAGACATGTAACAACAGGAATCGTCAGGACTGAAGCCATGTCAGAGACATGCAGGAATCGTCAGGACTGAAGTCATGTCAGAGACATGTAACAACAGGAATCGTCAGGACTGAAGCCATGTCAGAGACATGTAACAACAGGAATCGTCAGGACTGAAGTCATGTCAGAGACATGCAGGAATCGTCAGGACTGAGGTCATGTTAGAGACATGTAACAACAGGAATCGTCAAGACTGAAGTCATGTCAGAGACATGCAGGAATCGTCAGGACTGAAGCCATGTCAGAGAGATATAACAATAGGAATCGTCAGGACTGAAGTCATGTCAGAGACATGTAACAACAGGAATCGTCAGGACTGAAGCCATGTCAGAGACATGTAACAACAGGAATCGTCAGGACTGAAGTCATGTCAGAGACATGTAACAACAGGAATCGTCAGGACTGAAGCCATGTCAGAGACATGCAGGAATCGTCAGGACTGAAGTCATGTCAGTGACATGTAACAACAGGAATCGTCAGGCCTGAAGTGATGTCAGTGACATGTAACAACAGTAATCGTCAGGACTGAAGCCATGTCAGAGACATGTAACAACAGGAATCGTCAGGACTGAAGCCATGTCAGAGACATGTAATAACAGAAATCGTCAGGACTGAAGCCATGTCAGTGACATGCAGGAATTGTCAGGACTGAAGCCATGTCAGTGACATGTAACAACAGGAATCGTCAGGACTGAAGTCATGTCAGTGACATGTAACAACAGGAATCGTCAGGACTGAAGCCATGTCAGAGACATGTAACAACAGGAATCGTCAGGACTGAAGCCATGTTAGAGACATGTAATAACAGAAATCGTCAGGACTGAAGCCATGTCAGAGACATGCAGGAATCGTCAGGACTGAAGTCATGTCAGTGACATGTAATAACAGGAATCGTCGGGACTGAAGTCATGTCAGAGACATGGAGGAATCGTCAGGACTGAAGTCATGTCAGAGACATGGAGGAATCGTCAGGACTGAAGTCATGTCAGAGACATGTAACAACAGGAATCGTCAGGACTGAAGCCATGTCAGAGACATGCAGGAATCGTCAGGACTGAAGCCATGTCAGAGACATGCAGGAATCGTCAGGACTGAAGTCATGTCAGAGACATGTAATAACAGGAATCGTCAGGACTGAAGCCATGTCAGAGACATGCAGGAATCGTCAGGACTGAAGCCATGTCAGAGACATGTAATAACAGGAATCGTCAGGACTGAAGTCATGTCAGTGACATGTAACAACAGGAATTGTCAGGACTGAAGCCATGTCAGTGACATGTAACAACAGGAATCGTCAGGACTGAAGTCATGTCAGAGACATGTAACAACAGGAATCGTCAGGACTGAAGTCATGTCAGTGACATGTAACAACAGGAATCGTCAGGACTGAAGCCATGTCAGAGACATGTAACAACAGGAATCGTCAGGACTGAAGCCATGTCAGAGACATGTAACAACAGGAATCGTCAGGACTGAAGTCATGTCAGTGACATGTAACAACAGGAATCGTCAGGACTGAAGCCATGTCAGAGACATGTAACAACAGGAATCGTCAGGACTGAAGTCATGTCAGAGACATGTAACAACAGGAATCGTCAGGACTGAAGCCATGTCAGAGACATGTAACAACAGGAATCGTCAGGACTGAAGCCATGTCAGAGACATGTAACAACAGGAATCGTCAGGACTGAAGTCATGTCAGTGACATGTAACAACAGGAATCGTCAGGACTGAAGCCATGTCAGAGACATGTAACAACAGGAATCGTCAGGACTGAAGCCATGTCAGAGACATGTAACAACAGGAATCGTCAGGACTGAAGCCATGTCAGAGACATGTAACAACAGGAATCGTAAGGACTGAAGCCATGTCAGAGACATGTAACAACAGGAATCGTCAGGACTGAAGCCATGTCAGAGACATGTAACAACAGTAATCGTCAGGACTGAAGTCATGTCAGAGACATGTAATAACAGAAGTCGTCAGGACTGAAGCCATGTCAGAGACATGTAATAACAGGAATCGTCAGGACTGAAGTCATGTCATAGACATGCAGGAATCGTCAGGACTGAAGCCATGTCAGAGATATGTAATAACAGAAATCGTCAGGACTAAAGCCATGTCAGTGACATGTAACAACAGGAATCGTCAGGACTGAAGTCATGTCAGTGACATGTAACAACAGGAATCGTCAGGACTGAAGCCATGTCAGAGACATGTAACAACAGGAATCGTCAGGACTGAAGTCATGTCAGTGACATGCGGGAATCGTCAGGACTGAAATCATGTCAGTGACATGTAATAACAGAAATCGTCAGGACTGAAGCCATGTCAGAGACATGCAGGAATCGTCAGGACTGAAGCCATGTCAGAGACATGTAATAACAGGAATCGTCAGGACTGAAGTCATGTCAGAGACATGCAGGAATCGTCAGGACTGAAGCCATGTCAGAGACATGCAGGAATCGTCAGGACTGAAGCCATGTCAGAGACATGCAGGAATCGTCAGGACTGAAGTCATGGCAGTGACATGTAATAACAGGAATCGTCAGGACTGAAGTCATGTCAGAGACATGCAGGAATCGTCAGGACTGAAGCCATGTCAGAGACATGTAATAACAGGAATCGTCAGGACTGAAGCCATGTCAGAGACATGTAACAACAGGAATCGTCAGGACTGAAGCCATGTCAGAGACATGCAGGAATCGTCAGGACTGAAGCCATGTCAGAGACATGCAGGAATCGTCAGGACTGAAGCCATGTCAGAGACATGTAACAACAGGAATCGTCAGGACTGAAGCCATGTCAGAGACATGCAGGAATCGTCAGGACTGAAGTCATGTCAGAGACATGTAACAACAGGAATCGTCAGGACTGAAGCCATGTCAGAGACATGTAACAACAGGAATCGTCAGGACTGAAGTCATGTCAGAGACATGCAGGAATCGTCAGGACTGAGGTCATGTTAGAGACATGTAACAACAGGAATCGTCAAGACTGAAGTCATGTCAGAGACATGCAGGAATCGTCAGGACTGAAGCCATGTCAGAGACATGTAACAATAGGAATCGTCAGGACTGAAGTCATGTCAGAGACATGTAACAACAGGAATCGTCAGGACTGAAGCCATGTCAGAGACATGTAACAACAGGAATCGTCAGGACTGAAGTCATGTCAGAGACATGTAACAACAGGAATCGTCAGGACTGAAGCCATGTCAGAGACATGCAGGAATCGTCAGGACTGAAGTCATGTCAGTGACATGTAACAACAGGAATCGTCAGGCCTGAAGTGATGTCAGTGACATGTAACAACAGTAATCGTCAGGACTGAAGCCATGTCAGAGACATGTAACAACAGGAATCGTCAGGACTGAAGCCATGTCAGAGACATGTAATAACAGAAATCGTCAGGACTGAAGCCATGTCAGTGACATGCAGGAATTGTCAGGACTGAAGCCATGTCAGTGACATGTAACAACAGGAATCGTCAGGACTGAAGTCATGTCAGTGACATGTAACAACAGGAATCGTCAGGACTGAAGCCATGTCAGAGACATGTAACAACAGGAATCGTCAGGACTGAAGCCATGTTAGAGACATGTAATAACAGAAATCGTCAGGACTGAAGCCATGTCAGAGACATGCAGGAATCGTCAGGACTGAAGTCATGTCAGTGACATGTAATAACAGGAATCGTCGGGACTGAAGTCATGTCAGAGACATGGAGGAATCGTCAGGACTGAAGTCATGTCAGAGACATGGAGGAATCGTCAGGACTGAAGTCATGTCAGAGACATGTAACAACAGGAATCGTCAGGACTGAAGCCATGTCAGAGACATGCAGGAATCGTCAGGACTGAAGCCATGTCAGAGACATGCAGGAATCGTCAGGACTGAAGTCATGTCAGAGACATGTAATAACAGGAATCGTCAGGACTGAAGCCATGTCAGAGACATGCAGGAATCGTCAGGACTGAAGCCATGTCAGAGACATGTAATAACAGGAATCGTCAGGACTGAAGTCATGTCAGTGACATGTAACAACAGGAATTGTCAGGACTGAAGCCATGTCAGTGACATGTAACAACAGGAATCGTCAGGACTGAAGTCATGTCAGAGACATGTAACAACAGGAATCGTCAGGACTGAAGTCATGTCAGAGACATGTAACAACAGGAATCGTCAGGACTGAAGCCATGTCAGAGACATGTAACAACAGGAATCGTCAGGACTGAAGCCATGTCAGTGACATGTAATAACAGGAATCGTCAGGACTGAAGTCATGTCAGAGACATGCAGGAATCGTCAGGACTGAAGTCATGTCAGAGACATGTAAATTCACAGCCCAGCAAACAGGGAGGCCACACTGGGGCTGGAAGAAGGTAACCCCTGAAATTTGTGGACATGAAAATCTGATGTGAAATTCAAAATGAAGCCTACAAGACTAACATGACCATTTAAGTTAAATCAAAAACAGTTTCCTTCAGAAAATCAAAACCTCTTGAGGTGAATACCTATGTCCATAGTCTGCATATACGTCAACAAAGCTTGGAGCTGATGATTTAAGTTTCAGCATTCGGTGAGATATCCACGCTTTGAAAGGTCAAAACGTGTCAGGAAAGTGTGACCATTGAGTAGACTATACAACTTTACGTCTTCTTTCTGGGTTTAACAGACACTTGAAGAAACTCCTTAAAGTTTGGACATATTTAAAACAGAACAACTGTTAGTGTGGGAGTATCTTTCTTTTGTCAGAAGTCTTTAACATATTTTTGGACAATCAGTTCGAGATCCAAGTTTGATATGGACATTTTGCTACTTTTTTATTGTGTCATTTTGACAAGTTGATCATGAAAACGCAATATGACAAAGACCAGTGAATTTTCAACAAATACGTTTTTTTTTTCAGTTGGCACACATAACAGACACAAAAATGTTCTAAACATTACTCCCCAGATTACCACTTTATCCTGCTGACAGCACTCTAGGGAACACTGTTCGTGAATTTTCTCTGTCTGTTATGCTGCTAGTAATCCGGGTAGGTTTGTTTTGTGCCCTTTTTACGTCTGGTATCCTGCTGACGACATCAGTCTGGGAATTGTTCTGCAGTGCATTATATGTCTGTTATTCTGCTGACAGCACTGTGAGCAGTATTGAATTGTGCACCTTAATGTCTGTTATTCTGCTGACAGCACTGTGAGCAGTACTGAATTGTGCACCTTAATGTCTTGTTATTATGTTGACAGCACTGTGAGCAGTATTGAATTGTGCACTTTAATGTCTGTTATTCTGCTGACAGCACTGTGAGCAGTATTGAATTGTGCACCTTAATGTCTGTTATTCTGCTGACAGCACTATGAGCAGTATTGAATGTTGCACCTTAATGTCTGTTATTCTGCTGTGGACAGCACTCTGGTGAGTATAGCTACTGCATTTTTGTGTCTGTTATTCTCTTGTCGGCAGCACTCTTGGTAGTCTTGTTGTTTGCATTTTTGTCTGTTGGTCTGCTGTTGACAGCAATCTGATGAATATGGTATGCGTATTTTTATGTCTGTAATTCCCCTGTAGACACACTCTGATGGATGTGGTATGTGTATTTTTATGTCTGTAATTCTCCTGTAGACAGCACTCTGATGGATGTGGTATGTGTATTTTTATGTCTGTAATTCCCCTGTAGACAGCACTCTGATGGATGTGGTATGTGTATTTTTATGTCTGTAATTCCCCTGTAGACAGCACTCTGATGGATGTGGTATGTGTATTTTTATGTCTGTAATTCCCTGTAGACAGCACTCTGATGGATGTGGTATGTGTATTTTTATGTCTGTAATTCCCCTGTAGACAGCACTCTGATGGATGTGGTATGTGTATTTTTATGTCTGTAATTCCCCTGTAGACAACACTCTGATGGATGTGGTATGTGTATTTTTATGTCTGTAATTCCCCTGTAGACAACACTCTGATGGATGTGGTATGTGTATTTTTATGTCTGTAATTCTCCTGTAGACAGCACTCTGATGGATGTGGTATGTGTATTTTTATGTCTGTAATTCCCTGTAGACAGCACTCTGATGGATGTGGTATGTGTATTTTTATGTCTGTAATTCCCTGTAGACAGCACTCTGAGGGATGTGGTATGTGTATTTTTATGTCTGTAATTCCCCTGTAGACAGCACTCTGATGGATGTGGTATGTGTATTTTTATGTCTGTAATTCTCCTGTAGACAACACTCTGATGGATGTGGTATGTGTATTTTTATGTCTGTAATTCCCCTGTAGACAACACTCTGATGGATGTGGTATGTGTATTTTTATGTCTGTAATTCCCCTGTAGACAGCACTCTGATGGATGTGGTATGTGTATTTTTATGTCTGTAATTCTCCTGTAGACAGCACTCTGGGGAGTATGGTTCTATTCATATTTTATGTCTGTTATCTCTGCTTCTGAAGAAGACATTCTTGTTCATTTTCGACATTTTCGTTGTGTTTTGTTTGTATGAGAAATATGACTTTGCATCTTGCTTTAGGGGTTTATCTGTATGTTTGGATTCTGAAGTGTAATCAGCACTATCGTGAGATATGTTACTGAGAGTGACGGTTTAGAAACAAGGAGCATAGGACAATAGCAGCTGTATCTTTTCTCGATGTGGATCTGTCAGTACAAATCCTTTAGGAGCTGGGAAAACCTTACATACTTCAGCTCAGCTCATAAGGTTTTGTAAGCAGTGAGATGATGGTGAATTTATTTGTCAGAGTCGAGGTTAAAGCGCACGACAGAGTTTGGAATTTCCATAGTGGACAGTCAGGAAACGTTGGAAGATACGAATTAGTCCATGTCAATATCTGCGTCTTCCAGGTTTTGAAGAATATGGATTGTAGGAAAGAGTACTGAGAATTTTCTTCATATATCGTTTTGTAATCTGGGGTTAAAGTGTAGTCATAAACGCTGGATCAGATTATAGTTACAAGTTATAACTTAAGGTCGGTTTAAGTCTGGTGTTTGGGAGAAAGGGTTTTACAATCTCATCTTACATGCTGTACACAGGGGTGGGGGTGGGGGCGGGGATGGGATGGAAGGTCAGTAAGCTCCAGGATGAGTGAAAGCCCTTAATGACAGAGAGAGACGGGCGTTTCGCATAGTCGCACACAGTCATATTTGCTACCGATCTCTTACACAAACTAAAAGACGATAAATGGCTCGCTGATATAAGGACAGAACACAGTTTCCTATTGACGAAGCCTCCTCTGAGCGAGGAAAATAACGCTGACTTTCACGTTTCAGACTAAGTGAAATATGACGTCTCCAGATATCAGCTTTCTCGCTGTCTGCCACGCTCTCTGAAATCAGTTCACCATGATATCTTCCTCCTCTCCTCCCCCCCCCTCTCTCTCTCTCTGTCTCTGTCTCTCTCCCATCTGAAGTAGCCTACAAAAGGGACTGGGAAGGGGTGAGCGAAAGGAAATGTATGAGTGAGGGGATGGGTCAGTGGGGGAAGAAAAGGGAAGGGAGCAAGGGCGAGTTGAAGAGTGGGAGGAAGGGAAGGCATGAAGGAGAAATGAGAGCTGGGGGGTAGAGGAAGAGAGATCCCATAGGGCGGTAATAAGGGGTGAGGGAGGGGGGATGAGAGAGGCGGGGAATGAGGGGCGGGGGGGGGGGGGGGGGGAGGGGGGGGGGCTAGCCGTGGTTTAAGTGTCTGGCCTCATCAATATGTCCCAATACTGCCGCCGGATTAAGCGGAAAATTTGACACATAGTTCTTGCTTCAGCCCCCATGCTCCGAGCATTTTAGTCCGAGAGCTTTTTTTTTTTTTTTCGTTGTTTTTTTTTTTCCTCTTCCCTCCATATGCCCCCTCTCTATCTCGCATGTGTACACACTGCAGACTTCAATAAAAGTTGGGGACTAGTTGCCTTATTTCGTGGGCATCACAAACCAATCACCCGACAGATGGCTTCCTTTGCAAACACGTCTTGCAACAATTTGGACACCTACCAAATCATCAATGTCTTGCAATGGTTTGGGTTGTCACCATTTAGGCTGTTATCCAATCATTTATGTTACGCAATAGTTAAGGTTGTCATCACACAGGGTGCTGTCCACTCACCAATGTTAAAGATATAGAAAAAACAAGAAAATTACGAATTCATAAAATGTGAAAAAAATATTTTCATAGTGGTCGTTCCCGTTATTCCCTCACTCTCTCTGTCTCTGTCTGTCTGTCTGTCTCTCTCCACTCTCCCTATCTCTCTCAAGCTCATGCTGACTGGCAAATGTTTTTTTAGGAACTTTTGGACAAACAAATTGAGCCTATTTTGACTTACTGTAGTTAAGTGCAGGGCATGATGTTCAACAATAGTGCAAAAAGGTATACACATTTGCCATCAAGCGCTTTCTTAATGTTCCATTAGAATGTCTGCGAACCAGGAGGTGTATCAGGCAGATGTCCCTTCTAATTGTGTAAAATGTCTAATATATTGGATTACATCCACTGGGACACCAATGTCATGTTTATCCAAACAGGAGCTAGAAACGGTGCAGCTGTTGGAAGAGGAAACAGGGAAACTGAACAGTGTCTGTCGGATCCAGAAACCTTGACCACAAAATCCAGTGTGGGAACCAACTGCCTGGCCTTCGGTCTCGGGTTCTTATGGCCCTGCTTGTAGCGTCCACGGCTATAGCGGCCTTGAAATAAATTGACCTGAAATGGCTGCGACCAGATTTTGAAGTGGATCTTTCTAAGTGTGTCCTTTGATGGTCTGACCGCCCTGAGGTCCCCCAGAACCTCCCCCTCCCCTGTGATCACCTGCTTTGTAAATTATATGTATTGATTAGAATTCGAGTTTTGAGCGAAGCACATTCACGTGAGTACCAAAAAGCTCTTCGTTAGCTCATGATCCACACCTCAGGAAGATGTCTCTCCCAAGGCAAAAAGAACACACCCCAAAACGCACACACAAGGCACTTATGGAATGCGCTGCAAAAGAAACCCAGGCTTCTTCAGCCAACACAACCAGCAAAAGACATGCAGACATACATACATTTCCTCGCGAACACTTTGGAATTTGATATGGGGTTTGCTCTATCCGCAGTTCCCTTTTCTACACAAAAGGCCATTCTTTCTCAAATTTTGTTAAGTGTCTTCAAGTGCAGATCCATGCGTGGACAGAGTGGCAATTTTACAGTTCTTCATTGTGAACTTTCTCTCTCTCTCTCTCTCTCTCTCTCTCTCTCTCTCTCTCTCTCTCTCTCTCTCTGTCTGTGTCTGTCTCTGTCTTTCCACGTCCCTGTCTCTCTCTGTTTCTCTCTGTCTCTGTCTGCCTGTCCGTTTGTCTGTCTGTCTCCCTCCCCCCCCCCTCTCTCTCTCTCTTCCAAGAACCAATACATCTACTCCCCTGCGGTGCGTTTGGGGTATGGTAATTACATTAGAATCACAATCAGTACATCAATGAGCTCAGCTTAATTTTGGGAGTACTCTGTGCTAAGCAGTTTTGACAGAACAATCGACAAATTTCACTCAGGGGGTCCTAAGCCATTGGCTTGTCCTGATTCCAGTCAGTTGCGATGTGTGTGTGTGTGTGTGTGTGTGTGTGTGTGTGTGTGTGTGTGTGTGTGTGTGTGCTGTGCGTGTGTGTGTGTGTGTGTGTGTGTGTGTGTGTGTGTGTGTGTGTGTGTGTGTGTGTGTGTGTGTGTGTGTGCGTGCGTGCGTGCGTTTGTGTGTGTGTGTGTGAGCGTGTGTGTGTGAGTGCGTGCGTGTGTGCGTGTGTGCGTGCGTGCGTGCGTGTGTGTGGTGTGTGTGTGTGTGTGTGTTAGGTGTGGTGTGGTGTGTGTGTGGTGTGTGTGTGTGTGTTAGTGTGTGTTTGTGTTAGTTTTAGAGTGTGTGTGTGTTGTGTGTGTGTGTGTGTGTGTGTGTGTGTGTGTGTGTGTGTGTGTGTGTCTGTCTGTCTGTCTGTCTGAGAGAGAGAGAGAGAGAGAGAGAGAGAGAGAGAGAGAGAGAGAGAGAGAGAGAACACCAAATAGCCTCCACTGTCAGATTTCTTTTGACTGAGAGCGGGCGAGCGAGCGAGCGAGGGAGAGACAGAGAGAGAGAGAGAGAGAGAGAGAGAGAGAGAGAGAGAAGACAGACAGACAGACAGACAAAACAGACAGACAGACAGACAGATAGCCACAGACAGACAGAGAGACAAATGCAAAAAAAAAAAAAATTAAACAAAAGAAATTAATTGAGAAAGGAAAGTATGCAATAAAACATTTTCTGAAGGAAAATGGACAATTCATGAACTTTGAAGAATTCATGACCAATGATGACTATACTATACATTTTGTCTCATACTGTGGATGGATTTCCTCAATGAAAGAATTCATAAAGAAAACTGGAATAAAACCTGATAATAATAATACAAGCACAATTCAGAACATGCCGAGGGCTTTCAATATCATTATGAAAGAAACAAAAGGAGCTAAACGATACTATGAAATTTTTACTCAAGATGAGCGTAAGCTAAACTGTTGCTCTCAATGGCTACAAAAACTTAATTCTGAAGTTCCTTGGAATAAGGTATTTACCCACGTCCACAAAATTAAAGATGCAAAATTGAAATGGCTTCAAATTAGAATTATTCACATAATTATTGGCACAAATATTGTTTTAAATGCCATGGGCCTGACAAACACGACAAACTGCACATTCTGCAATGAAGAGAGAGATTCAGTCCAACACTTTTTATGGATGTGCAATTACGTTCAAACTTTTTAGAAAGAGGTTGAAAATTTATTTAACGAAAAATGCCGAAACTCGTTTACCATTAAAATAACACGCGATATTGTTATCTTTGGAGTCGACAAACATATGCAAACAGAAACAATTTTTGACTTTATTATTATGGTTGCTAAATCTTATATTTACAAGTGTATGATCGAAAGACGTAGGCCAAATGCTTCAGCTTTTCAGAGCCAGCTGAGCAGCAGATTCAAAATCGAACTCTATAATGCTAAAGTCAACATGATCAAAACAGGTTTGATGATGAATGGTACAATTACATGCCGATGATTTTATACACAAATACTTAAAAAAAAGAGAAAAAAAAATCGACAACAACAACACAATCTCAATCTAATACGCATCTCCGTAATCCCAGTATCCATTTCTCAAGTTTTTTTTTTCTTTTTTCTGAAATTCTCATATTTGAATTGACATGTCTTTGAATGTACATTTGAAACAACATACTTTTTTATGCATTGATATATTATCCATATGCTCTTGCTGTAATGTGGAAAATGTATATGTCAAATGTGTATGATATATATCGGGAGAATTAAAGGAAGAAAAAAAAAAGAAAAAAAAAAAGAAAAAAAAAGTTTACATGAACGAATACATCAGACTTGAAAAAAAAAATGCAAAAAAAGTATTTAATAGGAAAGAAAGCGATGCATTCTTTTCCAGTACATTGCACGAGATTAGATCGCATTGCCGACAGTTTATGTTTACGTTGAATTAGTATGCACGTTGACATTCAAACGACACTTGCGACTAGCTCCTGTGCTCCCGATCTCTTGATCGAAATTTATATTTGATGCTGTAGAGAGGAAGACAAACCAGTTTCTTTTAGGTTAAAATGATAATAATGGAGATCTACACAACGCTGCAGCTCATATGTAGTACAAGCTCTCAATGCTGTACAATGTCAAAGCAAAAACAATCAAGAATAATATAAAAACTCAGACAAAGTATTTATCAATCAGTTATTCAAAAGAAGCTGAAACACACACACACACACACACACACACACACACACACACCACACACACACACACACACACACACACACACACACACACTCACATGCAAACGCATGCACGCACTCACGCAAATGAAAACAAACACAAACAACAAAGGGGGCAACAATAAAGTATTTTGAATGCTGGATTTATTATAATGTTAACCACACTCTGCTTTCTTTCATTTGACATCTTTAGGATTTTAGATCACAGAGTACTCCTGTCGGCCACTGTCATGAAATTGTCATTGTAATGCATTTCCATTTGCACTGACAAGCGTCCACTCAACAGTAATTTGCAAAGAATATGACAGAAGAACATAATAGGTACGAACATGTTTTGTTGATGGGACACTTTTGTACATCGTGTTCTGAAACAAGAGAGAGAGAGAGAGAGAGAAGAGAGAGAGAGAGAGAGAGAGAGAGAGAGAGAGAGAGAGAGAGAGAGAGAGAGAGAGAGATCTGCAACCAGTTTCACTTTCAACTGGAAAAATAAGCTAAGAAATACGCATCGGAAAGCACAACTCTCATCACCCTCACCACGCATTCAAAATTCCACTGTACAAGACCTGTAGACACAGGCAACACTGCTTTGACCAAGATGGACATTTCCGTTAATGATGCTCACAGGTGGAAGGGAAGAAAAAAAAAAGAAAAAAAGAAAACCGCTACTCTCCTGCTGAGTTATTCTCTCTGAACGGAGAGTCACGCCCCTTCTATGCCGCTCCCTGATGTTAACGTCTCTCTCGAGGAAAGTTCAGTCCAGTTGAAATATGACAAATTATTCTCCTCTCTCGCAATGCTGACCTCTTCTCTCTCTCTCTCTCTCTCTCTCTCTCTCTCTCTCTCTCTCTCTCTCTTTCTATCTGTGATATGTGTGTGTTGTGTATGCATGCGTGTGAATGCATGCGTGCGCGCGCGTACGTGTGTGTATGTGCGTGCGTGCGTGCGTGTTGTGCGTGCGTGCGTGCGTGCGTGCGTGCGTGCGTGCGTGCGTGCGTGCGTGTGGTGTGTGTGTGTGTGTGTGTGTGTGTGTGTGTGTGTGTGTGTGTGCTGTAACGTGTCAAGAGCTGATCTTTATTATCATATCCAAGTCCCTCATCCTCCGTCTGGAAGTGGCCCCATTTCCATTCCACAAAATGAGTTTGTTCGTCACAGATTGCAACACGCCACAGGCATTCAGATTGATTTTGCACTCCATTCTCTCCCCTCAGGCATCAATCGTGGTTTCAATGTCAGGACCCCCTTTGAAAATGGATGGATTTAAACGATGCCTTTTTTTCCCCACTCTGTCTGGCACAGAACACGCTAAGAGGGGAGTCCCAAGGGATAGGTTAACTGTTCAAGCATACGCCTTCCAGAAAGCAATGCCCTCCACCACTCCACACATAAGTGTTTCTTTTTACAGTATGAAATCCTACAATTTTGAAATCCTTAAATGGCAGTCTGAAATTTGATTAGAAAAATGTTCGTTTCCACACTGATGGCCAAGAGCAAATCATTAACAGCTCATGGGTAGAAAAGAATATATATAAAGAAATTTTATCTATCTATCTATCTATCTATCTATCTATCATTATATACTATATCTATTATAAAACATAAAAAATCAAGAAAATGAAGATATGTTGGAGATCCGTTATGGTACGGTGACGGAGGGGAGGGGGAGGGGGGGCTGATGACAGCCTGTGCAGCAGCATCACTTGTTATCGGCAGGCCAGGTGGACAGGAAGCGGGTTTAATGCCTCCCCCTGGGGCAATCAGTTTGTCTTGCGATGTCTTGGGTAAACAGGACAAGTCTGTGTGACAACAGACAAACATCTAATGCCTCCCCCTGGGGCAATCAGTTTGTCTTGCGATGTCTTGGGTAAACATGACAAGTCTGTGTGACAACAGACAAACATCTAATGCCTCCCCCTGGGGCAACCGGTTTGTCTTGCGATGTCTTGGGCAAACAGGACAAGTCTGTGTGACAACAGACAAACATCGTCGACACTATGTGTCAACCCTGCGGAGTATGATCGACCAGACGAAGGCTGACTGCCAAGTACGAACTTCTTTGCTTTAGAAATTTTTTCATCTGCTATCTTGACCCTCTATATTGACTTCTCCAACTGCCGCACCAGGCAGTCCTGTCTGGAGGAAGGATGCTTCCCACTGCAGTTTGCAAAAGGGACCAAATCCTCACACATTCCTTGCTGAATGAGATACTGATGCTTATCAAATTTGGATGCTGCAAACATACTTCACCTGAGACATTGCTTTACTCTTGAACTTTTCACATTGAGTGACAAACTTTCACATGAAATACACTCACAGCAACTTGTTTTTCGCGAAACTGGACTGCTGCGACAGCATCAGAATTTTGATTGAAACTTTTAGTCACATATGACATTTTCATGTCATGTCAGATTTCCAGTAAAAAGTCGTCACAACGAAAAAAAAAAAGAGAAGAGAAAAAAAAAAACGTATTGCAGCGACCCTAATTCATGTAAAAAAAAATTCTCTTTCGGTATGCTATGTTATGGCTTGAGCTGCGAATATGTATTTCGTACTGGTAATCGTTATAACCGCCCCATATCCATTATCCACGTATATAGAAAAAAAATTAAGACAACAGTGACACCGTGAAATATTGATGCATATCCACATTCCACAGACGTAAAGTTTTCAAGGGAATTGACATTTGGTCGGAAAGTCAATTCAGAATAGCTGTCATGCTAAAATATCTTTTCACAATGAAAAATGGGAAAAATTCGGCCGTTGTCCATATTTGATTTGAAACTTTGCTGTAAGTCTTAATTTTAGCGACCTGTAATTACAGCAGCAATATTTCATGGCGACAGTAATTCATACGACACTGCGAGTGAATTGCCTTGCATTAGACACCATAAACCTCCTCCCCAGGGAGTGCTCCTAAACATGGATGAACATCCTGTATGTGAAGCATGGCATCAGAGATGGAAAACATTGATTCATTTAGACATTCAG
The DNA here is from genome assembly GCA_033310375.1 of Conus canariensis. Classification (NCBI taxonomy): domain Eukaryota; kingdom Metazoa; phylum Mollusca; class Gastropoda; order Neogastropoda; family Conidae; genus Conus; species Conus canariensis. Next base: position 81,897,980 of record CM065719.1, on the reverse strand, counting down.
ATTCATTCTATGATTACCTGGGGCGATGATGATGTAAGAAAGTGAAAGACAGGGTGTTTGTGGCATTCACTCTGAGCCCTAATGGACGGAAGCTTGACAAATTTTTACAACTCTCACAATGTGAGCTCGGATTTTAATTCTGCCATTGAAACATCATTCGGTTATGGGCATCTCATGCCGCCCTTTGTTGTGTTCAGCTATTTATGTGGTGACACCTTAACAACAGAGCTGATCTAAATGGAGCTTTTAGATGCACTTGAAAATGAATGACTCACTCCTCAATAACATAATTGACTGAAAGCTTCCTGCCAAGCCTTTGAAACTCTCTCGGCTCTCTACACTACCTGCCTCCTAGCTGTTGGTCTTGGATCTGCTTCTTAGTCAAAATCAATGTCATGATCGGTGTCGATCGCATCCGTCAAAATTTGTTGAGAATGGAGGGGGATAGGGGGATGTGCTTTGGGGGAGTGGAGGTGTATTTGAAGCCATGGTTTACGTTTCTGATTTTTGATCCCTCATCCAACATCCATCCTCCACCAAGTCCATCGAAAGGGCCAGGGTCAAGACCTCACGCCAGTCCCCTGTAAACAGAGAGCTGAAGATCACTTGTTGAACCTGGTAAACTGGGTTGCTGTGTGTTTTGATCCCAAACCCACAGAGGGATAACCGATTGATACACTCGGACCAATGTGTGCCTACTTTCTAGGCCAAAGAGAAACGATGAGAGCCACTGCTCGCTCAGTCTCTAGAGTCTCACGGCAAACATGGCGGACCTAGAGAAGACCACAAAGAATGGGAAAATGTGGAAAAGAAGACTTGGCGGAGAGCTGAAAATAGAGCAGATCCGAGGTTAAAAAACCACTGTTGGCCTGGACCTTCACCTTCAGCATGTCTAACATGGGTGATTCTTATGGTGCATCAAATTCAACCACGTTTTAGTTAGACCAGTCAACATCTTAGCTATACAGGCTTAGACGCATTCTCGACAACTATCGTTTCATCAAAGTATGATATTCCCTAGGCACAGCTAAAGGGATCAATGGGCCTCGCAAGCCCTCCAAATACGACAAGACCGTAAGTCTGAGAGCAAGCGAGCGAGCGAGCGAGAAAGAGAGAGAGAGAGAGAGAGAGAGAGAGAGAGAGAGAGAGAGAGAGAGAGAGAGAGAGAGAGAGAGAGAGAGAGATTGTGAAATTTTAAGCTGAATTGTTTTCTTCATCATCAAGTGTCTGTTTTCGAAATTAGCCATGCAAAAGGATACTCCGGTACGTGTGTGTGCTCGAACAAACACATACTAATGTAATGAAACTTATACAACGATACTCCATCAGGAGAAGAATAATAACTTTGTCCAAAGACAGTGTGGATTGTTCATCGATACGTTTTATAAATACAAGTGTACAATGTACTTTGATAAGAATTGCACCGTCGAAAAAATACCAACACACAGAAACACACTCAGACACAGAGACAAAACTGGCACACACACACACACACACACACACACACACACACACACACACACACACACACCACACACACACACACACACACACACACACACACACACAAAACACACACACACGCGCGCGCGTACAACACACACACACACACACACACACACACACACACATACACGCGCGCGCGCGCGTGCAAAGCGATGATCACTACGCAGCAACTCTGTAAACCATGTATATCAGCCCCACTCACAGCTCCTGAACACCTCCACCCAACCCCAGTTTAGCCTGCCCGGCACTGGTAGGGAAATCTGCCCTGTCAAATATGAATACCCTCCCTATCCATTCAGCCTTCTATTCCCCATGTAAAATTCTGTGTAGACACTAGTGGACGTCACTTTCATGCAGTCAGTGATGTCCAGAAATGGAGAACAGGAAGCATTAACATGGCCATAGAACTGTCAAAAATATCTCATTTTACAGGAACATGGAGTCGGTTTTCTCTCATCCCTTCCCTTTGTGAATGCCCCTCATATGGCAACGTGGTCGGTGATAAATATGTTTGTATTTTGCCCATGGTTTATCAAGAGGTAATCTTTCTTAGCACATTACCGCAGGTCCACATTAGCCATTTCGCATCATCTAATTGACGTCATTTTATCTCCGGACTTCTTTTGTCTAGAAATTTAGCATACCCCAAACACCCTCACTTCCAGTTTTGTTTGGACAAAAAAAGCATTTTCTTAGTTTCAGATTTAGTGACATCTTTGCAATTCGATGCGGCAAATCAATTTCAATGATCTAACTGTTTAAAACGTTGAATGAATTACTTTAGCCGTGTAATAATCATAGTATATGTTGAATGAGTTTTGTTCAGCTGCCTATCACGCGACATACTGAATAATGGTCCTAAGAAGAGGTAAGCATCGTGTTCTCTTTTCTCTTGTTGAAAAATACAGGGAAATAAATCCATTGTCATTACCTCCATCTATTCTGGGTCCCTGTCCTCCTCCCTGCTGTTTTCTCTCTCTCTCTCTCTCTCTCTCTCTCTCTCTCTCTCTCTCTCTCTCTCTCTCTCTCTCTCTCTCTCTCTCTCTGGCAGGCATATCTTGCCTGTAATGATGGGCTTTACAGCACTGCTTTCCATGACTGTGTTTTGGAGAGGCCACACTACTGTATTTGGCTGACTGGAATGTAATTTTGTTTCCACCAGTGTTTTTCGTTGCACAGTAGGACTACGTGTAATAAGGCAGATAACATGAGAGGTCAACAAACGAATCACTTGATTTCAACTATTTTTTCATGTTGATAAAGAAGAATGCTGGACTGTCTAACAATCATTAATGAGAAAAAAAGCTGAAAACATCTTCCAAGCATATTTTGGTTCGGTGATATAAGAATATGTATTTATTTCACACATGTGAGGTCCAAGCACAGAATGTGCATTTCATTCTTGTGTCAGAAGGTTTGAAAAAGCTTTTGAAAATTTAGAAACGAAAGTCTTGCAGAGTGTAACCTCTCTCACGCAAAAATGAGTGTCACAAGAAATATGAAGAAGAAAGATGGAAATGTGTAGTTAGAAAGACGTGAACGTAGCCACTGATGTGTATTATCATAATTTCCCTCAAACCTGTAGTGTAATAACCTGACCAGAACAGTCATTCAAAACCCGTTCCTGCCAGCCCAGCAGAAAGTCTTCAGTTCTTCCTTTCGCTTTGCGAAAACAAAGCACAAAGAAATATAGGGGAACAAAACAGGTTCTCATTGCATCTGTCTCCTACGGGTTTACATCTCTGTCCCTCCCCCCCCCCCCTCCCCGACTAGGTTTTATCTTGCATGTGATGGCAGGCTTTACTGCAGTGGTTTTCATGCATCTGTTTTGGAGAGGCCGCATCACTGTACTCCACTGACTAGATTCTTTTTTTTTCTGCCTGTGTTTCTCGTTGCACAGTGGGAACACGTTTAATGAAGCCAGCTGACGTCAGAGGCCCAATCCCACGCCTCAACACATGGGATGAGATGAGATGGCATGACCAACACTTTATACTTGCGTCAAATGAATGTCGCCCTTTTGCACACAAATGACATTGTATTTTGTTTTGCCCCTCTTGACTACAGGTTTACTTGGTGTGCTTCCTTGGGTTAAAGACAAAACAGAGAGAGAGAGAGAGAGAGAGAGAGAGAGAGAGAGAGAGAGAGAGAGAGAGAGAGAGAGAGAGATTCAACATTTTGAAATAATATAAAAACACAACTATGTTCAAAGTCACGGTATTTGTGCTTCTAACACCAAGCTTGTTCCGATAGGTCCTGTGATTAAATTACAAGTAATACACTTCAAGAACTTTATGAGAGCTTTCTTATTCATATTGTGCTCTTTTCGTTCATCTAATCATGATCATCATCATCATCATCATCATCATCATCATCATCATCATCATCATCATCATCATCATCTTCTTCTTCTTCTTTTTTTGACAAAGTCGATGAGGGAAAAGAGACCTGCTGTGTTCATGCAAATGACAACACATCAACAGCTCAGCGCTGTCAAGAAAATGGATCTTCCGTCAACTTAAAAAGAAAGTCCAGACATTGGTCTGCTCTCTCAACCATAAGACAGCGGGCAAAGTATCCTCAAGTTTTTTTTTTTTTTTTCAAAAGAACACTTACTGAGAAAATTGACAACCTACACTTAGTTTGGATGTAGTCTTGGACAGAATGCTGACTTTTAGAAAGCATGTAGCGAACATCATGTCTACCATAACAGTGATGGCAGCTGTCAGGTTGTCATCTTTGATGCGTGCCTGGCCAGCATCTTTTAGGCTGATTCCACTGACCGCTCCGCAGAATCATCCTAGTTGATATGTTGTCATTGGCATAACACAGCAAGTCTCTTTTCCCTCATCGACTTTGTCAGAAATAGAAATGTTCGGTAACGGATATCGTCAAGGAACTAATAGAGGGAAGGCTGATATCCCTCGTTACTGTCAGTAACTCCTAACTGATCACTATGGCTCGTGTACGTATGAATCCATCTCCTGGCCTGTTTGGGCTCTCCTTCTTTCTGCCGCATCCTACATCATCTTCCCCAATCATCCTGCCACTAATGGCCACGGCAGTGATACTTGTACGTCACATCACGACCATTGCTATGTCTTTGATAGACCTAGGCTGAGAGAGTACCACCTGCATTCCGACTTTGGAAAGATGTAAGGGAACAGCATAGGAAGCAGGAGATACATTGGAAATAGTAGCTGACTGATCGCATAACCATCACTGCTCAACTCATCAAGGCAAAAGACAGGATCAACTACCTTCTTGACAAATTACTTGTTGAAAATGCCAACTTTCTAAAAATCAACGGGCACGGAAAAGGAAAAAGGAGTGAATTTTTGTTTAATGAACACAAACACACAAATAATATAAATGCACAGAACAGGCTTATGTTTATTCACTAGAGTGACAGCATGTACAAAGATCAACTGAGAGAGCACATAATACCAGCCTTTTAAAACTCAAGTTCTGTAAATGTTTGCTAGCATTACCTCCCCCATTTGATTGTTATATTAGTGGTAATGCACACCACACACAAACTCTCAGTAACGCTGTTTTCTTTTTTGTTGTTGTTTTCGTTTTTGTTTTTGTTTTTGCTAAATGATCAATACCCATACAATAATAAAACAACGAGTTCACTAGCACTAACTCGAACACATACCCATGAACATGCTGTTTTTAGGAAGAAAATGATGACATGAACTCCAACAAACATCCACTTTGGGGTGTGGTAAAATGGAAGGAGCTGAATTTTGCAACGCAAGTCTCTCGGGGATGTGTGCTTTCAACACATCCGCGTACGCGAAACGCACTGGAGCACACAAGGCATTTTCCTCATCCCCACAGCGGTTTCAATTCCCAGTCGTAGCCAGCATTAACTAGAGAAGCATGCTTGGCTTGGCTGCCCTTATGAGCTGTGGGACTGTATACTCCTTGGCTGTCCCCTTCCAATGCACTCACAGACACAACACAGCGAGAGTAAGTTACAAGTAAATTTCACCAGAAAGTATTGACTAATTGTCAGAACGTTTATCGTTCTCAGCGAATGGCACAGCTAGACACATACATTATCATTAAAATCTCATCACGTTAAGGTCAAAGTTTTTAAAAAAAAACTGGTTTCTTCTTGGCTAATTGCTAGCAGACAATATAACACAGCAAAATAATCGTGGACAGAACACAACGAGAGTGGAAAGTAAACTTTCGTAATAGTCAGACAATTATGCGTACGAGTGAAGTGGCTGAAAGACAACGGGGATACATGATGCCTAATGCTGACACTTCTTTCTGGATTGCCCAGACAGGTAGGACAAACTTTCTAAAAGTTTGCGCATGTTTCAAACAGAACAACTGTCAGTTTAGGTCTTTCTTTCCTCTTGGTAGAAGTCCTTTACATACCACTGGACTTTGGGTGTGAGCTTAATGTTTGTGACGGACATTTTGCCATCTTTTTTTATTTGTGGCAGGTCGACAAAGTTGGTCATGAACCTTCATGCATCGAATGCTAACAAGTCGGATGACTAAGTTGTGGTCATCCTTTTTATGATAATGCGTAGTCCATGAAATTCAGCTAGCGTGGCATGGTGTATGTTTGGGATGCCAATGACAGAGAGAACAAGAACTGATTAAAAAGTTCAAAATAGAACTAAAGGAGTATGTTTCAAAGTGGAATGACTACCGGTGGAAACTGAAACAAATGCAAAGACAGAAACACTGCACCGCCCAACGAAAGAATCACCCAAATCACAACATAGACACAACGCATATCGACCTGTTTGCACCGCCCAACGAAAGAATCACCCAATTCACAACATAGACACAACGCATATCGACCTGTTTGCACCGCCCAACGAAAGAATCACCCAATTCACAACATAGACACAACGCATATCGACCTGTTTGCACCGCCCAACGAAAGAATCACCCAAATCACAACATAGACACAACACATGTCGACCTGTTTGCAAAAAGGCTACTACTACTACTACTACTACTACTACTACTACTACTACTACTACTACTGTGTTTTCTTCTTCCTCTTCTTCTTCTTCTTCTACTATAACTACTACTACTACTACTACTACTACTACTACACACTACTACCATATTGGTAGTATATCATATAGTAATACTAACAGTGATGATAGCAGCAATTGTAGTAACATGATAACGATAATAACGGAAGAAGAGGAAGGGGAGGAGTTAGCGGATACTTACAATGACTGGAGTATCATCGCAATAGTATGATTCTGATTTTAAACCGTTTTGTCTTCCCTTCAGCCTCGTTTCCGTTCCGTAGTCTTTTTGCACCCAATTCGCAGGGATAAGTGACTGTGTGTTCGTCCTTCGTTTTCATAGTCTTGAATGTTATTTGTCTTGACTGAAGAAGACCAAACAGATCAAAAGGCGTCGCACTTGTTTTGTAATTTGTTTATTGTTTCGTTTGGCGGCGCAGTGATACCATTTAAAAGGCTGAAAAAGACTGTGGCGCTTTTAAACACACAGCAACTTACAAATAAACGTGCAAAACAAAGTTCAGAGTAACGCATATCTAAAACACAAAATGACACAGACAATTCAGTTTCCAAAAATACAACTTTTTACAGATGTCACATACAAGAGGCATAAAGAAAATTCCTGAGCAGTATTTCCATGACTGCCACTTTCTTCTGTTAAAAGCATTCTGGGCTGTCTTGAATTGTAATTTTTCTTTTACATCTGGTATTCTGCTGAGCACTCTGTGGAGCATTATTTGTGCACTTTTACATCTGTTATTGTCCTGCTGACAACACACCGGGGAGTTTGGTTGAACATTTCTGTATGTCTGATAGTCTGCTGTTGACAGCACCCTGGGAAGTGTTGCACTATCTTTATTCTGCTGATCTACATCAAAATGTTGTTATGCTTTGCATAGTTATGCGGGGATTGTCTTCAGTCGTGACAAGCGCCTAGCATAACATTATTAGTCTCCAAAATCCCCCGAAGTCGGAGTGTGGCTGCTCGTGTGACGGGGGTAATCAAAAACGGTCACACACGTAATGTTCTCATCCCCAGCTGATGCATTTGTACCATAGTGTTCAAGTAGTTCAGCTGTTTGGATGATCCCTGGAGTCTTTTAGCCAGGGTACGACAACAACAACAACATTCTGCTGATAGTACTCTAGAAAGTGTTGTTTTGTGCACTGTTTACGTCTGTTATCCTGCTGTTGACGTCAGTCTGGGGATCACTGGTCAGCGCCATTTATATTTCTTATTCTGCTGACAGCATTCTGGGGAGCACATTTTTTTCATCTTTATGTCTATTCTCCTATTGATTCATCTTTATGTCTATTCTCCTATTGATTCATCTTTATGTCTATTCTCCTATTGATCCGTCTTTATGTCTATTCTCCTATTGATTCATCTTTATGTCTATTCTCCTATTGATCCGTCTTTATGTCTATTCTCCTATTGATTCATCTTTATGTCTATTCTCCTATTGATCCGTCTTTATGTCTATTCTCCTATTGATTCATCTTTATGTCTATTCTCCTATTGATCCGTCTTTATGTCTATTCTCCTATTGATCCATCTTTATGTCTATTCTCCCGTTGATCCATCTTTATGTCTATTCTCCTATTGATTCATCTTTATGTCTATTCTCCTATTGATTCATCTTTATGTCTATTCTCCTATTGACAGCATTTTGGGGAGTACTGTAACATGCAATTTTATGTCTCTTATTCTGCTGTTGGCAGTTCCCACGGAAGTATAGTTTGTGCATTTTTATGTCTGTTGTTCTATTGTTGACAGCGGACTGAGAGGACTATTTCGTGTATTTTTAAGTCTGTTATTTTGCTGTTGACAGTACTGTGGAGAATGTACTGCTGTGCATTTTATGACTATCTATCTGCTGACAACAGCGGAGGGGGGGGGGGGGGGGAGATATGTTTCGTGCATTTTTTATTTCTGTTATCTGTGACGTCTGAGGAAGCCTTACTTGTCCATTACATAAATGTTCTTATCATTTTGTTTGTATTTTATAAGCATGACTTTGCATCTTGTTTTCCGTGTTGATCGCTATTTTCGTTTATGCAGATAAACGGCACTACCGTGAGGTATGTGGCCTAGAAGTGAAGGTTTCGGGACAAGGAACACAGTCTATGCAGATAAGCAGCACTATCGTGAGGTATGTGGCCTGGAAGTGAAGGTTTCGGGACAAGGAACACAGTCTATGCAGATAAACAGCACTACCGTGAGGTATGTGGCCTGAAAATGAAGGTTTCGGGACAAGGAACATAGGACAGCAGCAGCGGCATCTTCGCCTGATGGATGTAGTTGCGCCAGTACAGATCCTCTAGGAGCTGGTAGAAATGTGACATGTATGATCTCAGCTCACAAGGTTTTGCGGGCAGCGAGGGAATGGTGCCTTTGTCTGTTGGAATCAAAGCTAAAACGCACGGCAAGACTTTGTAATGTCCATTATGGACTGTCAGGAAATGTTGAAAGATCCGAATCACTCCATGT
>CM065719.1:81876468-81881468 GCA_033310375.1 Conus canariensis | reverse complement strand
CGGAGAGGAAGCGGCTTCAACGCTTCAGCCTGGGGCGAACAGTTTGTCTGGCAAGGTTTGGGAAAACATGACAAGTCTATGTGTCAGCAGACAAACACTGTGGACACTTTGTGTCAATCCTGTGGAGTATGATCGACCAGACGAGGTCTGACAGCCAAGTACGAACTTCTTTGCTTCATTTTTTTCATCTTCTCTCCTGACCCACAGTACTGACTTCTGCAACTGCCGTACCAGGCAGTCCTGTCAGGGCGAAGGATGGTTCCCACTGCAGTTTGCAAAAGGGACCAAATCCTCACGCATTCCCTGGTGAATGAAATACTGATGCTTATCAAATTTGGATGCTGCAAACATACTTCACCTGAGACACTGCTGTGCCCATCAAATTTGGCACTGGGTGACATCTCACATGAAATACATGTTCACATTGACATGTTTTACACGAAATTGAATTTCGACTGAAATTCTGATCACGTATCACATTTCAATGTGTCATATGTTTAGTGGAAAATTGTCGCAACGTTATCAATGGAAAATTCATTGCAAAGACCCTATTTCATACACAATGTTCTTTTTGACAATGCTGTGTCATGACTTGAAGAATCTCTGAAATGTAGCCATGCTAGTTGCAAATATGTATTTTAGAACTGGTAATTGTTATGACCACCCTAAATCCATTATCAAACACATGAGCAAAATAGTTATCACCGCCCTTAATCCACTATCACACACATGAGAAAAACAGTTTAAGACAAAAGTGACAATATGAAATATAGCTGCACATTCATATGTCATAGACATAACATTCTTAAAGGAGTAACATGAAAATTTGTTGGAAAGTCATTTCAGAACACATGTCATGACCAAAATGTCTTTTCGCGATGAAAAATGGAGAAATATAGCCGTTGACCATATCGTATTTGACATTTTTCTCTGCAAGGTGTGTTTGAAGCTATGGTGTACGTTTCGGATGTTTGGTCCCTCATCCAACACCCGTCCTCCATCAATTCCAATGAAGGGTCCAGGGCCAAGAACTCACGCCAGTCTCCAGTGAACAGAAGTATGAACACTACAGGGTTGAGCCATGTAATTGTGTGTTTTCATCCCAAACCCCACAGGGATAACCGACTGATACACACGGGCCAAAGTGTACCTCCCGTCTGGGCCAGTGAGACGTGATGAGAGCCACTGCTCGCTCAATTTCCAGGTCTCCTTCCCCTCCATGACATGTGGTACTGCACGGCAAACACAGCAGATCTGAAGAAGACCACAAAGAGTGGAGACATGTGGAAAAACAGACTTTATGGACAGCTGAAAATAGAGCAGACCCGAGGTTAAAAAGCCACTGTGGGCCTGGACCTTCACCCTCAGCCTGTCTAACACAGGTGATCCTTTCGGTTCATAAACACGCACCACATTTTACCAACACCAGTCACCATCTTGGCTATACAGGCTTAGAGGCATTCTTGAAAACTTATGTTCCATCAAAGTAGTGATGTCCCCTTGCACAGCCAAAGGGATCATTGGGCAACACGAGCCCTCCAAATATGACAGGACTGTAAGCCTGAGAGAGAGAGAGAGAGAGAGAGAGAGAGAGAGAGAGAGAGAGAGAGGAGAGTGTGTGTGTGTGTGTGTGTGTGTGTGTGTGTGTGTGTGTGTGTGTGTGTGTGTGTGTGGAGAGAGAGAGAGAGAGAGAGAGAGAGAGGAGAGAGAGAGGTATGTTAGATTTTAAAGCTGGTCACTGTTTTCTTCACCTTCAACTGTCTGTTTTTAATTTTGACCTCGCAAAAAATGTATCCAAATATGTGTGTGCGCTCGTACAAGCACATGCTCATGTAATAAAACTTACACAACGATACGCTCAATCACAAGAGGGGGCATCAGACAGGGCGGACCGTTACAAGTGGATAAAGTGCTTTTATAAGCTTTGTTCTGTCAAAAGATCAACCAACACACACACACACACACACACACACACACACACACACACACACACACACACACACACATATATATATATATATATATATAAAATAAAATAATAAATTCCAAGGATAAATAACCGAGCACCATTCCAGCAACTTACAGAGCAGCTTGGTGTTGCAATGACTGCAAGAAATATTCAATTATAAACAAAGCTTGCTCTTATGTCTTACGGACAGCGGTAACTTGACTCCTCTGCCTTTTCGGTTTTAAGAACCAACCAAAGAATCAACCAAAGAACCAACTCTTTGAAAACTCAACAAACATACTACGGTATTGCACATCAGCCTTTTTCTGGGATAGCATTCTTCTTAAAACCGAAAAGGCAGAGGACTCAAGTTACCACTTTCCGCGGTCACTGAGGAGAAACAATCAGGTTTCGAAATACCGGTATCTGACCAGAAGTCATATGTTAGTGAGTTTCCTCCCTATTGGAGATTGTCTCTCCCTTGGAGACTACAAGCTTGCTGAAGGCTCATTTTGAGAAGCATTTATTATTCCCCATTCACCCTCTCAAGCACATACTGTTAGTTAGGCAGAATTATCTACCACTGCAGATATGAATGCTTATCTCCCCCTATTTCTTCAATCTAAGACATAAGAGCAAGCTTTGTTTATAATTGAATATTATATATATATATATATATATATATATATATATATATATATACGCGCGCGCGCCGAACCAATGATTACCATTATATCAATTCTGTATACCAGCTACATCACCCACATTTACAACTCCTCAGCACCTCCGTCGTCACCCCAGTTTAGCCCGTCTGGCTCCGGCATTGGTAAGGAAATCTGATCTGTCAAATACGAACCCCCTCCCTATCCATTCAGCCTGCTATTCCCCATGTAACATTCTGCCTAGACACTGACTGGACCTCACTTTCATGCAGATTCACATGGCTATGAGTGAAGCCCAGAAAAGGAGAATAACAAGCATAACGATTGGCTGACCCACCTGTCGATAATGTCTGAATGTACATGGACTCAGTTTTCATCCTCCATCCCTCCCCTTTGTGAATGCGCCTCTTATGACAACTTTAGAGGTGATAAGCTGTTTGTGTTTGGCCTGCCACCGGTCCACATTAGCCGTATCTCCATCTCTGTGATTTCATCTCCACACTTCGTTCGTCTACAAGTTCAGCATATCAAAGGCACCTTCACTTCCACCTAAAAACGTTTTCGTGGTTTCAGGTTTAGTCACATCATTCCAAACAGATCGGCAGAATTAGTCTAAATGATCTAAATGTCTAATAAACATACCTTTTGTTGAATGAATTTTGTTCACCTGTCTAACATACGATATAACAACGATCACAAGGAGAGCTTAGTTGTATAAATACACATATTTCAGAAGCACAGCCTGGTATCTTCGCTCAGAAATGGCAGTGAATTGTACGTTTTAGTGACAGATGTATTTTGAGAGAGAGAGAGAGAGAGAGAGAGAGAGAGAGAGAGAGAGAGAGAGAGAGAGAGAGAGAGAGAGAGAGAGAGAGAGACTGACAGACAGACAGACAGACAGACAGAGAGTAAGGTGAGAGAGAGGGAGGAAAAGAGAGAGGGGAGAGAGACAGACACAGAGAGAGATAGACAGACCGACAGACAGACAGACAGACAGATAGATTCTCTCTAACATTCAACAAGATGAAGGTACCCAAGGTGAGGTTGGTAGTATAAGATGAATATTCAAGAAACAAACACTCCCTGGCATCTCTCACGAACAGAAGTGAATCATTCATGTAGTTTTACGACTGATGCATTTAAAAGTAAAACTGAACGGAGAGAGAGAGAGAGAGAGAGAGAGAGAGAGAGAGAGAGAGAGAGGTTCATTTTAATAGACAGGGCTGATGAATGTTTCCTAATCTGCAGATAGCAAAAAACGTCGAATGTTCTGCTTAAAAAGCAACTGCCTAGAGATAACTGCACATGTACGTTTTTTCCATAAATATGTGTGTGCAAGCCAATGCAAGTATTTCCAGAAATTGTTCCACAAATTGAAAGGATCTGTCAAAATCTGTTATTGGAGTATTATGAACTGCACGGTCCGTCCACCCCCACATCTATCTTCCAACCCTTTCTCTCTACTCTGGGCACTAAGGATCAGGAGAAATCTGTAGTGTGTTGTGTGTGTGTGTGTGTGTGTGTGTGTGTGTGTGTGTGTGTGTGTGTGCGTGCGTGCGTGCGTGCGTGCGTGCGCGTGCGTGCGTGCGTGCGTGCGTGTGTGTGTGTGTGTGTGTGTGTGTGTGTGTGTGTGTGTGTGTGTGCGCGCGCGCAAGTGTGTCTGTGAGCACACGCGCGCACGTGTATGCGTGTGGGCGTGTGCGTGCGCGCGCGCGTGTGTGTGTGTTTTTGCGTGTGTGTGTATGTGAGACTGTGTTTATGTGCGTGTGCGTGTGTTTGTTTATATGTGTGTGCGTGTGTGTGTGTGTGTGCGTGTGTGTGTGTGTGTGTGTGTGTGTGTGTGTGTGTGTGTACACACACACACACACACACACACACACACACACACACACACACACACACACACACACACACACACACACATTTGCATATTCATTAACAGAACTCTACCCCAAGCCTTTCATTGAAATGTGTAGTAAGTTGCTGAAATGCGTTAGCATTGCAAATACCAGTTTAAAGTTTGAACTGTTTCGAGTCAACAAGGAGAAATGCAGAACGTTTTAATGACAATTTAGATGATTGAGAGTGAAAACACATTTCATGCACATGTAGCAGTGGCGAATGCCGTGATGATGTTGGATATATCTATTCACTAACATATGAGATCCAAAAATATGCATTGAATAATTGTTCCATGAGATTTCATGTAAGCTTCCGAAGATGGCAAACCAAAAGTCTTTTGCTAACTTTACACCCAAATCTCTCATATGAAAAGCATCAGGAATAAATCTGAGAGGTATACCTTAATGCTGTGGAAGAGGAAACTCCAAGTCCAATTGTCAAGCATTCCTCTCACAACCTCTGGTGTCGTAACCTAACCCATAGTTGTT
>CM065719.1:81868968-81871468 GCA_033310375.1 Conus canariensis | reverse complement strand
TGATTGCTCGTTCTCCATTTTCGTTGTCCTGAGTGTTCATCTTGCTTGAAGAAGACATAAGAGGTTGAATCGCGTCGTATTTTGTCTTGTGATTCGTTTGGTCATATTCGGCGGATGTTTTACGTAGACTTTCAAAGATTCGTTTAGATCTCCATCTGCAGTCGCCTCACTTTGCATCGGTTATTGGAAACAAACTGGGCTTTGTAGATACATAGGTTAGCTATGGGAGACAAACTCGACTGTTTGGAGGCATTTGTCTTGGTTACGGGGGACAGGCAGGGTTTTATGGAAACGTTGGATGACGTTGGGAGACACATCGGGCTGTTAGGAGACACTGGGTGGCTACGGGAGACACGCTAAGCTTTGTTGAGATAGTGGTCGGTTATGGGAGTCAAGCTAGGCTGTGTGGAGATATTCGTTGGCAATGGGAGACACGCTAGGCTTTGTGGAGATAGCGGTCGGCTATGGGATACAAGCTAGACTATGTGGGGATAGCGGTCGACTTATGGGAGACTAGCTAGGCTTTGTGGAGATAGAGGTCGACTATGGGAGATATGCTAGGCTTCGTGGAGTTATTGTTTGGCAGTGGGAGACAACCTTGGCTTTGTTGAGACAGTGGTTAGTTATGGTAGGTGGTTAGCTGTGGTAGACAGGCTGTGTGGAGTTATTGGTCGGCTATGGGAGACAAGCTAGGCTGTGTGGAGATAGTGGTCGGCTAGGGGAGACAAGCTGGTCTGTGTGGAGTTATTGGTCGGCTATGGGAGACAAGCTAGGCTGTGTGGAGATAGTGGTCGGCTAGGGGAGACAAGCTAGGCTGTGTAGACATATTGGTTAGCTAGGGGAGACAAGCTGGGCTGTGTGGACATATTGGTTAGCTAGGGGAGACAAGCTAGGCTGCGTGGAGATAGTGGTTGGCTAGAGGAGACAAGCTGGGCTGTGTGGAAACAAGAGGCAGCTTTGGCAGACATACTGGGAGGCTGGTCTGGGGGCTTTGGAGATCTACGAGAGAGTGCTGGTTTGGACAGACTGAGCAGCAACAGCGTGTTTAGAGTGCTGACATACCCGTGTGCAAAATGACACCAATCCAACTCGTTTAGTGGGTGTTCTGCTGCATTCAGGTCATGTTATTCTTGTCCTTCCCTTTTTCTTTCATTATTAAAAAAAAATTTTTTCTTTCTTTCCTCCTTTCTTTTTTTCTTTCTTCCTTCCTACGTTCCTTCCTTCCTTCCTTTCTTTTTTTTCTCTCTGTCTTTCTTCCTTCCTTTCTTTCTTTGCTTCTTTCTTTCTTCCATCCTTTTTTTTCTTTCTTCCTTCCTTCCTTCTTTCCTTTCTTCCTTCCTTCCTTTACACGCTTTATTATGCAAGCGGTCAATCTCTACCCGCAGGCGGTGCGAAGGGTTCTGTTTTCGCAGCAGCTTTGACGATTCCCACGTGCTGCTGGTGGAGTTTTCATGTTTACATTGCAACTTTCTCTTCTTCATTTCATTCCCCCTCCTCGCCGTTTTTCTTCTTCTATGTTTGTTTGTTTTTTTTTTTTTTTTTTTTTTTGCCAGGTTGTCTCCATGACAAAGGAACTGTTTGCCTGTACCTATTTCCAGATACCTCCCTCCTTACTTAACTTACAAAAATGACATTTACTACAGCGTTATGCACACACACACACACACACACACACACACACACACACACACACACACACACCACACACACACATGTACAGGTAAATACTGAACAATACAACAGAACAGAGCTGTGAACCTTTACAGTTCAACTACATATGTTTTTCGTTGTACTTGTTCATCACAATAACCATATACAGCATACATCTATGAATAGAGCTAACTATGCACGAGAACATTATCTTCTCACCCTTCTTCTGTTTGGGGGCTCATATGCACCGAATAAAGGAGTTATGGTCAAACTGTTGTCAGTTACGATTACTGGTTTAAAGTAAAGCCAGTGTCAGTGGACCTTAACAGATTTTAGGATCGTGAAGGTTATGCATTTTTCTTCATCCCCTGACATCGACTTCAGTAATGTCTTGAACACACTAAGCGGAGACATATCTTCATTTACTTTACAGTTGAATAAATAAAGAATTTCGCGAGCAGAAGAAATGTCAAACATTTCATCAGACCTTTGTAAAGAATCGCAAGTTAACGGGGCCATAAAGACGATTGATGCACTTGTCTTTAATCTCCCGCTTGACCCTTTTCTAGAAAGTAGTTTCACTGAAACTTGAGTCATTTCTTTTGCTTGTCTCTGACTTGTCAAAGACAGTTCTTCAACGAATCTGACCTTACTGGTAAAACGTTTCGTCGACAGTCCTGAAGTTGTTTTTTTTGTCCTGCCGATCTTTATTTTTGAGCTGCACCGTAAACAAGGATACGAAATGAATGGGTATGCTGATCAAGTAACAGCTTGGTCAGATTTGATGTTTGGTCTGATCTGAACAGTCTACCAGTCTTCCGGGGAAACTAGCCGCTGCTTTCTCTTTCAT
>CM065719.1:81853968-81863968 GCA_033310375.1 Conus canariensis | reverse complement strand
CTGCCGCTGGCCTCAGTTCCACAATTCTCCTCCAGACGAGGCCCACACTCACGGACTTCTAATCAGAAGCTCAGAGAGCCCAGAGAGGTAGCCAAGCTCGGTCACGTGTTTTGGAGCTTAGTCTCAATCCCCAGCAAATGGCTGGAATGTGCTGGGACTATTGAGATTCAACAGAGAGAGAGAGAGAGAGAGAGAGAGAGAGAGAGAGAGAGAGAGAGAGAGAGAGAGAGAAGATGAAACATGTTCGTACACACACACACACACACACACACACACACACACACACACACACACACACACAACATCACAACACACACACACACACACACACACACACACACACACTAACACACACTAACATACATGCACTAACACACACACGCACACTCACACACACACACACACACACACACACACACGCGCGCGCGCGCGCGCGCGCGCGCATAACGCACTAACACACACACACACACACACACACACACACACACACACACACACACACACACACACACACACACGAGTCTGAAACAGCCCGCAGATAATTACATTTTCCACTTTCGAAAAAGTAATAGCGAAAATGAATTGGACGAAGTGATGGAGTGAAAAGAAAAATGAATAAATAACATCAGCAAAAGCGATGTCCAAGCAGTTTGCCTTCTTGTGTTCATGCGTTTGATTGTTTGGTCTTTATTACTCTGTTTTGAATCTGTACATCTTTGATGTGTAGATCATATTCCGGTTCTTGTTTGTTATCACTGTTCTCGCTCGTTTCGTCTTTCACCACTACAATCAGTGGAAAAGGAGGTTAAAAAATGAAAGCCCAGTCAATTTAAAGAATACGAAGACAATGAAAAAGCACGAATGAAAGCAATCAACCGAACAGGAGAGTCAAGCAAGAAATCAGTAATTTACCCTGGACTCCATGAAGTACAAAATAGAAATAAATGCTGAGTCACAAGGCGGCTGAAATTTTACACCATAGTGTGTGGAGGAGGATGGCTGGATAGATGGGGAAGGAGGGGGGGGGTGAAGGGAATTCCAGGGAGAATCTGATAATGACAACTCTAAATGGGAACAGCTCATGTCGTTGCCAGCCTGACGTGTCTTTCAGTTCCATTCATCTCCTACAGACGAGGCGCACTCCCATGAACTTCTGATCTGTCCCATCTTCAGGACTCCATGAACTTCTGATCTGTCCCATCTTCAGGACGCCCATGAACTTCTGATCTGTCCCATCTTCAGGACGCCCATGAACTTCTGATCTGTCCCATCTTCAGGACGCCCATGAACTTCTGATCTGTCCCATCTTCAGGACGCCCATGAACTTCTGATCTGTCCCATCTTCAGGACTCCCATGAACTTACTGATCTGTCCCATCTTCAGGACTCCCATGAACTTCTGATCTGTCCCATCTTCAGGACTCCCATGAACTCTGATCTCTCCCATCTTCAGGATCCCATGAACTACTGATCTCTCCCATCTTCAGGACTCCCATGAACTACTGATCTCTCCCATCTTCAGGACTCCCATGAACTTGATCTTCCATCTTCAGGATCCTGAACTCTGATCTTTCCCCTCTTCAGGACTCCCAGAACTTCTGATCTGTCCCATCTTCAGGGACATCCGTCGTTAAAACTGGCTCGCACACGTGTTTGGGAGGTTCAGATCCATCCCAATAAACAGCAAGAATGCGTTGGTGCCTTAGGACTCCTGAGATTCAACGAATACAGACAGACAGACAGACAGACTGAGACAGACAGAGAGACAGATACAGAGAGAAACAAATAGACAAGCAGGACAACAATCATAATGCAACATTATGGTTAGAATACTGCTTAGGAAAAAAAGTAAAGTATACGTCATCTAATGGCCTGAAATCAAATAAGTCAATTTTTTCCCAAGTAATCAGTTTTTACTACCTTTGTATCAAAACAACGTTCCAGACTAAATGGTTAACAATATTGAAATTTGTATGTTAAGTAACACAAAGAGAAGTGAGAAGCATAGGTTTAAGAGAAGGTCTGTATGAGCAATGAAGTGGTTTTAAGCACCTTTGACTAGCCGAGTTCCAGCACTTTAAAGCATATTTTCCATTAGAAAGTGTATGTGAATTGAAAAAAAAATAGAGTATGTCGATTACATGTACATACTGACTTCCGTTTAGATGTAATAAATCGTTTTGGAAATCTGTCGAGCGGCACGATAAGATCAAGATCTTGTTATCAAGCAGTGAGGCCAAGACGTTTCTGAGGATATCTTTTTAAATTTGTCGTCAAATTCGAATTCTGGAATTAGTTTTAATGTTTTGACACTTTTGTCACACTGAAACAAAATGTATTTAGATTTATGGGGAGGAATAAGTCTTTGATTAAGTTACGAGCATTTTATGTTTCCAAGTCATTGCATACTGCATTGCCTGTTTACTTTCGTTTTGAAATATAGCATCGTTTGCAAAAATTGACAAGCAGAAGAAAGAATTAAAGGCAGATAATTAATACAAACTGAAAATACAATCATGACTAAGAATGATCCCTAAGAAACTCGAAGAGACAAGAAACAGGTTACTTTATAAACTTTTAGACATGCGTTGTCTACCGTAGCATTGCGAATGCAACATAGGTTCAAAGCATTCACTGGATTAAAAACAATTGTGGTCAATAATGTCAGACAAAGTAAACGAAAAACTTCTCTGAACCTGTCTATCGCCATCTTGTCGTGGTCGGGCTGCTTGCGTGTCTCAGTAACCCCTAGAGCTTTTCCTAGCTGGAGCTAAAGCTTCCGGGAGAGTGTGGGGGGTGGGTTGGGGGTGGGGGCTCCCAGGGGCTCCCAAGCCGGAGAGGTCAAAGAGTAGAGACCAGATGAAATGCTTGAACAGATCATTGTTAATATCTAAATGCCACTGTTCTACACGATTTGACTATGGTATATCATAGGGATGATTCTGTGTAAATCTGCTGTGATTTGGATGAAATAAATCATGTTTAACAAAACGTACCTTAGTTAGATGTCATTTACAATGTCTTTCAAGAGGCTTAGACAAGGAAGATAGATTCAGTATTAGCCTATAGTTTAAAGACTCATCAGGATCGCGAGATTTAAAGTCTGGCAGTACTTGTACAAAATGGCCACCACCAAACCACCCTCTTAGCTCCCATCCCCACCCCGGTACTCTCTCTCTCTCTCTCTCTCTCACACACACACACACCAGCCCGCGCGCGCGCGTGCTCTCTCTCTCTCTCCCTCTCTCTGCTTACGTCAGTTAGTCCATGTTGACCTTTACCCCTTTCCTCCTCCTCGCAAGGCCATCCACCACAGGAAAACTGACGTCACAGGTATGTGAACTTGCTGACGGTCAACATGTGGTCAGTGTACATCAGAGGACGCTCACCCGGTCTCCTCACCTCCAGCACTAGCAGTAAAACATCAGAGGTGGTCCCTACAGAGGGTCGCGTCAGACTGTTGCACATCTTCTCAGGCTGATCACCCACGGCTGGCAAGTATGAACTCACACCTCTTTCATACCATTTCTTCTAAACTACAGGGACGCCTCTGTTGTCATTCAGGTCACAGTTACCTTAAAATCTCGTGCTGTTGGCCCAAAGTGATGCAGTTGTCAGGCTGGCCGATGTGCGGTTGATGTACCTGTAGAGATAATCTTTCGGCTTTCCTGCCTGTCACACACTCCCCCATTTATTTCTGAGCAGACCGTCTCTTCGCATGACAATGTGTCCATCTTCAAGCCGCCATCATTGCGATGCTGTTTCCCCCATTAATTACTGTGCAGAACCTTGTACTCTTATTCACCAGCAGGCTGTCAGACTGGCAACACTCCATTAATATATATTTTTTTTAATTGGTATTTTACGGAGTGACAAAAGCTACTTTGTTCTCTCATCTGACACCCTGACTTTACCTTTCTGTGAGCCAGCTCAGCAGACTCAAGGTCCTGAGCACTGGCCGCCCGGCTTCAAGGTCAAGGCACCACAGGGTCAGACTGCCCCAGGCGGACAGCCGACCAGACCTGCAAGCCACCCCTACGGATGACGTCACCCACAACACCAGAGAGAGAGAGAGAGAGAGAGAGAGAGAGAGAGAGAGAGAGAGAATCTACCTCCCTACCCAAGCAGTACTTAAGATACACCCACATCAACCTCCTGGTTCTGCATTTTGAATCAGTCAAAGGACAGTGAATACCCTAATTTCATGATGAGACAAAGAATGTGTAAGGACCAGCCATGCAGACTTCCCCCTACCATGTTTCTAGTTTGGTTACCTTTCGTTTAATGTTTTGCATTCATGTACCCAAAGTAAAGTCTCGTGAACGAAAACGCACTTACCTTGTGTCAGTCTTCACTTTCCTGCATGCCCGTGACAGTTGTTTTTGTCCATTCTGGAGCACAAGCAATGCTGAGTGCATTCGCCAAGAGAAAGTTACGATATGAGCCATTCCTGAACCTTTTTGACTTCTCTGAATAATACAAACTACTTTCAATGTATAGTACAGGAAAGTTTCTCTTTCTACAAGAAGTAAGATAGTGGGTGGAAGTTCAGTCTAAATATAACTTCAATCTGAAGTTACTCAATAACATTCAGACTAGAACTCCCCCTGCGTCCTCCCCCTAGAGAACCAAAACCTTCCGACTCTTATCGTCACAAGTAATCTGCTTTTCTAAAAGCTTGGGGAGGGGGGGGGGAGGAGAGGGAGAGAGCACAGAGAGAGAGAGAGAGAGACAGAGAAGAAACAGAGAGAGAGAGACATAGACACAGAGAGAGAAAGAGAGAGAGAGGCAGACAGACAGGCGGACAGAGAAAGAGAGAGAGGTAGACAGACAGACAGACAAATCTACACACAAAATGACAGAGACACAGACAGACAGAGAACAGACAGACAGACAAGAACAGACACACTGACAGACAGATAGAAAGACAGACAGAGAAACAGAGCGGCAGACAGTCAGAAAGACAACTCAACAGAGAGAGAGAGAGAGAGAGAGAGAGAGAGAGAGAGAGAGAGAGGAGAGGGAGAGAAGTATAAGTACGGCCTCCGAATCTACTGCTGCTGTTGCTCCAGCTGTTACAGGGTGTGCCACTGCTGTTGCTCCAGCTGTTACAGGGCCTGCTGTGATCATTACTGCTGCTGTTGCTCCAGCTGTTACAGGGTGTGCCACTGCTGTTGCTCCAGCTGTTACAGGGTATGACACTGCTGTTGCTCCAGCTGTTACAGGGTATGACACTGCTGTTGCTCCAGCTGTTACAGGGTATGACCACTGCTGTTGCTCCAGCTGTTACAGGGTGTGCCACTGCTGTTGCTCCAGCTGTTACAGGGTATGACACTGCTGTTGCTCCAGCTGTTACAGGTTGTGCACTGCTGTTGCTCCAGCTGTTACAGGGTATGACACTGCTGTTGCTCCAGCTGTTACAGGGTGTGACACTGCTGTTGCTCCTGCTACTACTGATACTGGAACTGCTAACAGTGAATGATAAAGTCATTGATCGATTCGTTAAATGATTGGTCAGAATGAACGATTTCTTAACTGATAGACTGAGTTTTTACTGATATAATGATGTTTTGTACACTGTATCTTTCCTCTCTTTGTTCCACATTGGACGGCAGTTGTTTATGAGTCTTACGAATGATGACGTAGATATTGACCCAGTGAGTTTTTTAAAACTTAACATTTGCCGATTATGAAATGCATTTGTAATCTGTATAAGGCGGTGTTACTTTCAGTATGTGGGTACTATCTGTTGTTTCTTATTATCGCAGAATGTTTTATTTTTCACATTGACTGAAACCAGTTTATGGTCAGATAAACTCTTAATGTGCGTACGTATGTGTGTGTGTGGTTGTGTGTGTGTGTGTGTGTGTGTTGTGTGTGTGTGTGTGTGTGTGTGTGTGTGTGTGTGTGTGTGTGTGTGTGGTGTGTGTGAGGTGTGTGTGAGTGAACAAGGACAGAGAGAGATAGAAGGAGAGAGGAGGAGGGAGAGGATAGAGAGAGACAGAGACAGAGAGAGGAGATAGATACAGAGGAGGTGAGAGAGAGAGAGAAACGAATGAGAGAAGAGAGAGAGAGCAGAGAGGGGGAGGGAGGGTATAAGGGTGGGGTAAGTATACATGTGACCACACGTATCGTGACAAGAATCAGCCAGTCTGTAACTGTTGTAGGGAGAGAGAGAGGAGAGAGAGAGAGAGAGAGAGAGAGAGAGAGAAGGAGAGAGAGAGAGAGAGAGAGAGGACTTTGACACTTTGATATTTTATTGTCATTACCAAAGAGGTCTTTTGACAAGGGGGGAGAGGTAACAGAACAATAATATTTCCTCTTCCTTTCCTGCAAACAAATAGTACACATTCATTCCTAGTGTGCACCAAATCAAAGGTTAAAAACAAATAAATTCATAACATTTCCTTTAGGAAAAACAAACAAACAAACAAAAAACCCACCTTAAGACTTACTCGACCATCCACTCGATCAAATGATGACAATGTATCTTACTGATCTCTTCGACTTGCGATGAATGATAATATTCATTCAGATATCTCTTATAATGCATTATCTTAAATTTCACTATCCTTCATCTGTCTAATTTTCAATGCTTCTGCGATGAATTTCGCAACTGATTTAATTACAAGTTCATCATCTGATGATAACACGACAGCAACATTTTGTCTTTTCGCTATATGTAACTGGAAAAGTGAACCATTTGTCCGCACTTCATTATAAGCAGTACAGTGGAACGGAACAGTGGAGAGAGAGAGAGAGAGAGAGAGAGAGAGAGAGAGAGAGAGAGAGAGAGAGAGAGAGAGAGATGCGAGGAGGGCATGAGATGTGGGGGGAAGTATACATGTGAGCACACGCTGATAGTGACCAGAATCAGCCAGTCTATAACCGTTGTTCAGGTCTGACCCTTACCGCCCCCGGGGTCCTGGTCCTGGTCTGTAGCTCGACGTCTCTCCGCCACGAGTAACGTGAGACAAACTGCTTACGGAATCATCTGTGATGGGAAAGATATCGACAGACAATGGAGCAGGATCCTGTATCCTGGAACTGTTCATCTGCAGCACACTGTCTGTTGTCACTGAACACGTGACACTGGCTCTGTCCCACACTGGAGGTGACGGCGGGGGGCTTATAGACATACCTCGGTGGGCTCAGTGGTACCTTAGCCTTTCCCTTGTGCGTAATTCCTGTCAGTGATTTCAGCCGTCTTTTCCTCGTGCGGAATTCCGTCATTTTCTGTCGATGTCTTTCCTTCGTACATGATTCCGTCAGTGATTTCAGCCGTCTTTTCCTCGTGCGGAATTCCGTCATTTTCTGTCGATGTCTTTCCTTCGTACATGATTCCGTCAGTCATTTCAGCCGTCTTTTCCTCGTGCGGAATTCCGTCATTTTCTGTCGATGTCTTTCCTTCGTACATGATTCCGTCAGTCATTTCAGCCGTCTTTTCCTTGTGCGGAATTCCGTCAGTTTCTCTCAATGTCTTTCCTTCGTACATTATTCCGTCAGTTTCTGTCAATGTCTTTCCTTCGTACATTATTCCGTCAGTTTCTGTCAGTGTCTTTCCTTCGTACATTATTCCGTCAGTTTCTGTCAGTGTCTTTCCTTCGTACATTATTCCGTCAGTCATTTCAGCCGTCTTTTCCTTGTGCGGAATTCCGTCAGTTTCTCTCAATGTCTTTCCTTCGTACATTATTCCGTCAGTTTCTGTCAGTGTCTTTCCTTCGTACATTATTCCGTCAGTTTCTGTCAATGTCTTTCCTTCGGACATTATTTCGTCAGTTTCTGTCAGTGTCTTTCCCTCGCGCGGAGTTCTTTCATTTCATGTCAGGCCCCTTTCCGCACATTATTCCGTCAGTTTCTGTCAATGTCTTTCCTTCGGACATTATTTCGTCAGTTTCTGTCAGTGTCTTTCCCTCGCGCGGAGTTCTTTCATTTCATGTCAGGCCCCTTTCCGCACATTATTCCGTAAGTTTCTGTCAATGTCTTTCCTTCGTACATTATTCCGTCAGGTTCTGTCAATGTCTTTCCTTCGTACATGATTCCGTCAGTTTCTGTCAGTGTCTTTCCTTCGTACATGATTCCGTCAGTTTCTGTCAGTGTCTTCCCTTCGTACATGATTCCGTCAGTTTCTGTCAGTGTCTTCCCTTCGTACATGATTCCGTCAGTTTCTGTCAGTGTCTTCCCTTCGTACATGATTCCGTCAGTTTCTGTCAGTGTCTTTCCTTCGTACATGATTCCGTCAGTTTCTGTCAGTGTCTCTTCCTTCGTACATGATTCCGTCAGTTTCTGTCAGTGTCTTTTCCTTCGTACATGATTCCGTCAGTTTCTGTCAGTGTCTTCCCTTCGTACATGATTCCGTCAGTTTCTGTCAGTGTCTTTCCTTCGTACATATTCCGTCAGTTTCTGTCAGTGTCTTCCTTCGTACATGATTCCGTCAGTTTCTGTCAGTGTCTTTCCTTCGTACATTATTCCGTCAGTGTCTGTCAGTGTCTTTCCTTCGTACATGATTCCGTCAGTTTCTGTCAGTGTCTTTTCGTACAGATTCCGTCATGTTTCCGTGTCTTCCTTCGCATGATTCCGTCAGTTTCTGTCATGTCTTTCCTTCGTACATGATTCCGTCAGTTTCTGTCAGTGTCTTTCCTTCGTACATGATTCCGTCAGTTTCTGTCAGTGTCTTTCCCTTCGTACATGATCCGTCAGTTTCTGTCAGTGTCTTTCCTTCGTACATGATTCCGTCAGTTTCTGTCAGTGTCTTTCCCTTCGTACATGATTCCGTCAGTTTCTGTCAGTGTCTTCCTTCGTACATGATTCCGTCAGTTTCTGTCAGTGTCTTTCCTTCGTACATGATTCCGTCAGTTCTTCTGTCTTCCTTCGTACAGATTCCGTCAGTTCTGTCAGTGTCTTCTTCGTACATGATTCCGTCAGTTTCTGTCAGTGTCTTCCCTTCGTACATGATTCCGTCAGTTTTCTGTCAGTGTCTTTCCTTCGTACATGATTCCGTCAGTTTCTGTCAGTGTCTTTCCTTCGTACATGATTCCGTCAGTTTCTGTCAGTGTCTTTCCTTCGTACATGATTCCGTCAGTTTCTGTCAGTGTCTTTCCTTCGTACATGATTCCGTCAGTTTCTGTCAGTGTCTTTCCTTCGTAAATGATTCCGTCAGTGTCTGTCAGTGTCTTTCCTTCGTACATTATTCCGTCAGTTTCTGTCAGTGTCTTTCCTTCGTACATGAATCCGTCAGTTTCTGTCAGTGTCTTTCCTTCGTGCATGATTCCGTCAGTTTCTGTCAGTGTCTTTCCTTCGTACATTATTCCGTCAGTGTCTGTCAGTGTCTTTCCTTCGTACATTATTCCGTCAGTTTCTGTCAGTGTCTTTCCTTCGTACATGAATCCGTCAGTTTCTGTCAGTGTCTTTCCTTCGTGCATGATTCCGTCAGTTTCTGTCAGTGTCTTTCCTTCGTACATGATTCCGTCAGTTTCTGTCAGTGTCTTTCCTTCGCACATGATTCCGTCAGTTTCTGTCAGTGTCTTTCCTTCGTACATGATTCCGTCAGTTTCTGTCAGTGTCTTTCCTTCGTACATGATTCCGTCAGTGTCTGTCAGTGTCTTTCCTTCGTACATTATTCCGTCAGTTTCTGTCAGTGTCTTTCCTTCGTACATGATTCCGTCAGTGTCTGTCAGTGTCTTTCCTTCGTACATTATTCCGTCAGTTTCTGTCAGTGTCTTTCCTTCGTACATGATTCCGTCAGTTTCTGTCAGTGTCTTTCCTTCGTACATTATTCCGTCAGTTTCTGTCAGTGTCTTTCCTTCGTACATTATTCCGTCAGTTTCTGTCAGTGTCTTTCCTTCGTACATTATTCTGTCAGTTTCTGTCAGTGTCTTCCCTTCGTACATTATTCCGTCAGTTTCTATCAGTGTCTTTCCTTCGCACATTATTCCGTCAGTCTCTGTCAGTGTCTTTCCTTCGTACATTATTCCGTCAGTCTCTGTCAGTGTCTTTCCTTC
>CM065719.1:81841468-81843968 GCA_033310375.1 Conus canariensis | reverse complement strand
TAAATATCTATACAAAATAAAAATGAATGAAATGACACATCACCAGTGACATATAGAAAATCAAAAATAAGAAAACAAAGAAAATGAAATCAACGTCAATGAAAAGACAAGTCGACGAACTTCTGTAGCATGTGGCTTAGTCTAAAGCCACGTTGACATCAGTTTCCCCACAACCTGCTGCCATGTGATTTCCATGCTGATGTGACAGATGTCCACTCACTCCACACCAGACGCAAGGCTTTCATAGGGCGGCCCTCTTTTTCTGTGGAGTCGCTTTAGTTCCTGGGCTTATTTTCGGGATGGATACCTTGCTGCAGCTTTTGACAGATTTGAAATATTAATATTATTATTATGGTTATCATTCCAGGTTTTTAAAAATTAATCTTCATTAGTTTTAACCGTCCGTATTCCATAAACCTTAATCCTTCATGATCCGCTTCCTGCTTATGCTGCGTGAAATGAAATGGAATGAAATCTCCCTCTCGTCCCCCCTTCTCTCTATTACTCTCTCTCTCCTTGTCTCTGTCTCTCCCTTCCTTTCTGGCCCTGTCTCTCTCTTTCTCAATGTTTATTCATTTCCTTCATTAGAAAAATCGTTCTCTCTCTCTCTCTCTCTCTCTCTCTCTCTCTCTCTCTCTCTCTCTCTCTTTCAATGTTTTTTCATTTTCTTCATTAGAAAAATCGCCCACTCTCTCCCTCTCTTCTTTGTCTCTCCCTACCTCTCTGTCTCCTCTCCTCCCGCTCATTCATCTCTCTCTCTCTCTCTCTCTCTCTCTCTCTCTCTCTCTCTTGTGTTTATTCATTTCCTTCATCAAAAACATCTCTCTCTCTCTCTCTCTCTCTCTCTCTCTCTCGCTTGTGTTTTTCATTTCCTTCATCAAAAAACTCTCTCTCTCTCTCTCTCTCTCTCTCTCTCTCTCTCTCTCTCTCTTCACTCTCCCTTCCTATCTCTCTTCCTGAAGATTCAAATCCTTCCTGACTAGCAAGGCTTCAGAGGATCTCCCCACCTGACACCGTGGTAAGAGCGATGATGACAACGTCTCCATTGATGCTCATCCAACGGCTAGCCCTGTACATCCACAGCCTCAGTGTCTTCCCGCTGTAAGGCAAGCAGCTTCAAGCGCATGACAGACATTCAAAGTGCGTGCGCCTGCATGAATGTCCTTATGCATACATGTGTGTGTGTGTGTGTGTGTGTGTGTGTGTGGTGTGTGTGTGTGTGTGTGTGTGTGTGTGTGTAGTGTGTGTGTGGAACACTTATCGGTTATTTCTGAGAGAAAGCAAAAGATAGGATAACGACAAATGAAGTAACAAAAGGGAAATAACTGAAGCACACCTCCACCTGTTTATTTCTAGGAGGTCAGTATTCACAAATTTCAAGCACAGTACCATCTCAAAATAATCGGTATTTCCTAGCACACGAGCAGAAAATTTTCGCTGAACAAGGTCAGTCTCTCGTCCTCCATAACAGTATGTTAAAGAATTCGTTTATTTGGTTTTTAAAATGTTCAGCTGAACATCTCTGTCTGTCTGTCTGTCTGTCTGTCTGTCTGCCTGTCTGTCAGTCTATCAGCCTGTCTGTCTGTCTCTCTTTGTCTGTCTGTCTGTATCCCTCTCTCTCACATATTGCTGTTTTATCTCCCGTGCTGTCATAGAGACAATACTCCTGTGCCACCGATTGCAACTTTGCTCTGCACAAAGAGACGCAGGCTGTTGTGTTACAGCTTCATCACCAGCAGTCCACAGGAAACATCAGTACTAGACCATCTTGAGGAACCTCACAAGCGGATACTCTGCAGTGCTGGAGTTATCTTGTGTACGCACGGTGTCATCTTTGAAGCGAAGCCGGCATCAATGTGCCACCATATCCGTCTAATGGCAGCCAACATGCAGTTCCATGTTGGATGTACTCTATGCTTTCTCATACTTTATTCTGGCGTCTACCAGGCTTGAGAGATGAACACCTGCAGTGTCGATCGGGGAAGTAGAGCAGCGCTTTCTGAGATTCATTCGTTGTATACGAAACTTCCAACCTTCCCATTTAAGCCTACAATAGACTCAGTAATCAAGAGCGGGGGCCAAGCGGGTGCTAAAAACATCGTAAAGATACGCCTCTGATGGCACTCCAACCCACCAGTCCACTAACTCACCATTTGAACCACATGCAAGTCCCTAGCCTTTACCCTGTACCTCGATTCCCTGTTGGTCCCGAGGATGATACATGAATACATTGTAGGGCCTATGTCATGCAGATGGTAAATGGACAGTGTCTCCTATATTAATATGGCTTAATTAAAGGTGTTAAAACGTGTCTTAAATAAAGGTGTAAAACAAGTGTCTTAATTAAAGGTGTAAAACAAGTGTCTCAATGTCTTTATTGTTGAAAAACGACATACACTGAACTCGTAAAATAAACAGTTATTACTGATAGGAAAAAATATCAGAAAAAAAAGGAACAGAAAAATGACGTTTGTTCTCCATGTATGAACAAGTCAGTCTG
>CM065719.1:81808968-81836468 GCA_033310375.1 Conus canariensis | reverse complement strand
TCACTGATTTGACTCTCATTCATTAAAAGATCAGATCGCACTGAATGATCCGACAACATTGATTCATCTCTCACCATTGATTAATCTGCTATCATTGATGTGTTCGATGTGGCATAGTCAGTTGATCTGGTGCCATTGATCAATCTGCTGCTATTTATTCGATTTATGTATTTATTTGAAATCTGCAGCTCTATATATTTACGCGTCTTTAAATACATTCCATGACCCATCCTGCACCGAATATAAGATAAGTGATTGCTCATTCTTCGTCTTCATTGTCCTGAATGTTGTTTGTTTTACCTGAAGAAGACCTACGAGGTCGAAACACGTCGCGTTCTGTCTCGTAATTTGTTTGTCCAATTTGTCTTGCAGAATCTTTTTAAAAAAAATGTGTTGATTTCCACCTTCAGTCACCCCACTCTGACACTACTTTCCATTCCCTTTGAAAATAAAAAAGGCTTGTGCCATCAGACCACTCTCCAGCTCTATCCTATTTCTATTCTCCCTCTCACTCATCTTTATCCACCTCCGAGAGAAGCAACTGAAAAGCCATGAAAAAGAATCAAAGCAGATAAAATGTCTGACAGAGAGAAATATACTGTGCACAAAAAGAAACGCATATTTTTATTTCAGTCATTTCATGCGTCATTTAGCATTCAAAATATTACAACCACAGAAGAAATAAAACATCAATCTACTGTTATGTCTATTCATTATGTCTGACTATTCACACTGGACAGAGTTTCCTGCTATACGGGGCATGTTTGTGTCAAAATTTTCCTTAATATTTTCAGAGAAAAAAATATGCGTTTCTTTTTGTGCACAGTATAGTTTCATAATTTATTGCTTAGAGCCAATACAAACATTTTTTTTTCTCTCCAAAATTTATCACAGAGAAATGACACTAGATACAACTGGAAAAGATTGTCACAAATGAAATAACAACAAAGAAATGTCTACTTAAGAGAAATTGGCTCCGGGATTACGTGTGTGTGTGTGTGTGTGTGTGTGTGTGTGTGTGTGTGTGTGTGTGTGTGTGTGGGTGGGTGGGTGGGTGGGTGTGGGTGTGCGCGTGTGTGTGTGCATGTGTGTGTGTGGGGGGGTGGGGGGGGGTGGGGGGGCGGGGTGTGTGAGTGTTGATGTATATACAGATATATTATATATATATATATATTTGTTACATTAAAAGCAAGTTAAAATCAAGCTTCTAAAAACATCTACAAATTTGTTTCACGCTGTGCGGTCGTCAGGATGTGATGAGCTTGTGTTGCCAGTGCCACGTATATATATAGCTAGCTGGTTTGCTGTTGTTTTTTCCCGTGCTACATGTGTTTCTCAGGTGTTGGTTTTTTTCGCTGATAGAAACTTCCATCTGTGTCTGCAATTGTTAACCATTTCTGTTCTAACATTTAGAGTTGCCAACTGTGGTTTACATAGTATAATGTATTTCTCTGTTAGGCATAGATTGCATTTTTTTGAAATGTTGTTGTATGATGCTGCTCTTTTTAAAATTTTCCAAGATATGTTGTAGTCTATGTTTTTTTCTTTAAGTTTCCAAATGTATTTACTCAATTCTGTTTGGTTTTTGTATCTTTCTTTGTTGAATGATTGTTTATGGTTTGCATATCTAGTTTTGAATTGGTTTTCCGTGATACCTACATATGATTCTTTTGCGTTCTCTGATGTTACAGTGGCTTGGTACACAATGTTGTTATAAAGGCATTTGTTGCTTAGGGGGCACTGTTCTTTTTTGGTACAGTTACAAGATTTCCTTTCGTTACCCTCCTTTTTTTCTGTGCTGCTTTTCATTTTGTTTGCTGAATCGATGGCATTTTTAAGGTTTGGCATACATGAATATGATAATTTGATGTTGTTTTTGTTGAATATCTTGAATAATTTATGGTCTTTTGGGAAAGATGATGTCAAGATTTTAAAGAATTCTTTCCCTACATTTGTTTTAACTCTTGCATCATATGGGGGATTGTACCATATGATATTCCTTTTCCTGTTCTTTCTGCATCTTTTTGTATCATTGTCTGGATCGTATCTTAGTTTGTAATTGTAGCCACTTGTATGTAACGCCTCTTGGTATTCAGCTGTAGCGTTGTTGAATACTGTTTCGTTACATGACAAATTGGATAGTCTTTTATTTATGCTTTTGGGTATTGTTTTCAGTATGGAGGGTGGGTGGTTGCTTTTGATGTTTACATAAACAGGCGTGTCATTTGGTTTCTTGTATGGTTTATATGTGTGTTGGTTGAGGTCTAACGTTATGTCTAAATAGTTCACTATCTTTTTGTTTGCTTCTATTGTGATTTTTAAGTTTTGGTTGTGGAAAATTTTACACAATTCTTTTTTCTTATTTTCAATATTTCTAGGGTTGTCATTCAGAGCGGCAAGGCCGTCATCCCTGTACAGTCCAGTTTGTTTTCCAAGTTTTTTTTGAATATTGGATAACATGAATAGTCCGACAAGTTCGCAAGTTTCGGCACCATCGTATGATCCCATTGTGACATCGAAAGTTGAATTCCTGCTTGTGTTCTTAATCCAGGTTTCATTTTTATTGTGCAGTAAAGTTTTCTTTGTGTGGAAAATGATTTCCATTTCTGACCCTGATATTTCTGTGTACTTGTTGGCAAATTTTATAGAAAACTTTACTGCACAATAAAAATGAAACCTGGATTAAGAACACAAGCAGGAATTCAACTTTCGATGTCACAATGGGATCATACGATGGTGCCGAAACTTGCGAACTTGTCGGACTATTCATGTTATCCAATATTCAAAAAAAACTTGGAAAACAAACTGGACTGTACAGGGATGACGGCCTTGCCGCTCTGAATGACAACCCTAGAAATATTGAAAATAAGAAAAAAGAATTGTGTAAAATTTTCCACAACCAAAACTTAAAAATCACAATAGAAGCAAACAAAAAGATAGTGAACTATTTAGACATAACGTTAGACCTCAACCAACACACATATAAACCATACAAGAAACCAAATGACACGCCTGTTTATGTAAACATCAAAAGCAACCACCCACCCTCCATACTGAAAACAATACCCAAAAGCATAAATAAAAGACTATCCAATTTGTCATGTAACGAAACAGTATTCAACAACGCTACAGCTGAATACCAAGAGGCGTTACATACAAGTGGCTACAATTACAAACTAAGATACGATCCAGACAATGATACAAAAAGATGCAGAAAGAACAGGAAAAGGAATATCATATGGTACAATCCCCCATATGATGCAAGAGTTAAAACAAATGTAGGGAAAGAATTCTTTAAAATCTTGACATCATCTTTCCCAAAAGACCATAAATTATTCAAGATATTCAACAAAAACAACATCAAATTATCATATTCAAGTATGCCAAACCTTAAAAATGCCATCGATTCAGCAAACAAAATGAAAAGCAGCACAGAAAAAAAGGAGGGTAACGAAAGGAAATCTTGTAACTGTACCAAAAAAGAACAGTGCCCCCTAAGCAACAAATGCCTTTATAACAACATTGTGTACCAAGCCACTGTAACATCAGAGAACGCAAAAGAATCATATGTAGGTATCACGGAAAACCAATTCAAAACTAGATATGCAAACCATAAACAATCATTCAACAAAGAAAGATACAAAAACCAAACAGAATTGAGTAAATACATTTGGAAACTTAAAGAAAAAAACATAGACTACAACATATCTTGGAAAATTTTAAAAAGAGCAGCATCATACAACAACATTTCAAAAAAATGCAATCTATGCCTAACAGAGAAATACATTATACTATGTAAACCACAGTTGGCAACTCTAAATGTTAGAACAGAAATGGTTAACAATTGCAGACACAGATGGAAGTTTCTATCAGCGAAAAAAACCAACACCTGAGAAACACATGTAGCACGGGAAAAAACAACAGCAAACCAGCTAGCTATATATATACGTGGCACTGGCAACACAAGCTCATCACATCCTGACGACCGCACAGCGTGAAACAAATTTGTAGATGTTTTTAGAAGCTTGATTTTAACTTGCTTTTAATGTAACAAATGTCGCTCCCACTGTGGTTGAGCACTGTTTTTAAGATTGCGCTGATCCTCAGTACCATTCCCTATATATATATATATATATATATATATATATATATATATATATAATGACACAGGCTTTTAAGAACGATTTATAATGTCTTTTTATAATGTCTTATGTACTTGTGAAATGATGTGGAGCCGAAGAAAAATTTGCGATGGACAATAAAGTTGATTGAACTGAATTGAATTGAATCACAGTTTCAAAGAAAAAAAGAGGATTAAAGAGAAATTGCATTAAACGTTACTGCTAAAAGATTTACTAATGAACTGAAAGCAGAACAACAAATATATTTTGAAGAGAAATTGCATCAGAATTTATATGTACAAAGAAACCAAAAGACTGAAATGTAACCAGAAAAAGGCTACCCCTAGCTCCCTCCCCCCTTCTTCCCTACACCATTCCCACTGATTGATCTATCATTAATTGATCTGACACCACGGGCTGATCTTTCACCATTGATCTGACACAATTAACACCGTTAATTGATCTGTGACCGTTTATTAATCTGCCACTATTGACTGAGCTGTCGTCATTGATTGATCTGTCACTGTTGATTTCACTGATCTCCCACGAAAAAAAAACAAACAATAATAATAACTATTTGGAAATATAGAATCATAATCGTTAAATAATCTTTACGTCCCTATATAATTTCAAACCTTGGTGAGAGAAAGGTAAATCCTAGAGTGAAACTCAAAATCATGTTTAGTTTGGATTTTAAAAAAAAAGACAGAAAGAAAAAAGAAAGGCAACTGCTGTAATGACTCACATATATGATAAACACTACATGCAGACGAGGAGCAAAAGGTGAGTGGGACAACTGGGGAAGGACATGACCATTTAATCATTTTCTTGTTGGATCAACTTTGCCATTTTCTCAGACCCGTCTGTTATATTCAGTGTAGTAGGTTCAGCACTGCATTGCCTACATGACGTAAGAAATGTCATAAAGTAACGCATATTCAACGTGGTCATGATGACAAAGCATCTCCACACCCCAAACCCTCTACATTCCACCTCTTCCTCTAAAGCTAGCAGCCTCATCTGTTCCTATGGCTACACATATTCACTTTCTGAATATACACATCGTTTTATAAATGATGAAACAGAAAAGAGAACACGAGGTGTTTTTTTTTTCGTTTTTCTTTTTTTTTTATTTCTTCTTCAAAATATTGTCATATCTAAGGTTTGGCATAATGGCAACGGTAGCATTATATAGCTTACCAACAAAGACATTCCACTAGCAAGGCATGCACAGCTACCAGTATTGTGTGGAAATAGCAGGCTTATTTTGATGGGCTGCTTTTTCTACTCTACCAATTCAAGCAATACCTCAGTCACGTCTCAGATTACGAGTCCGGCGCTCTACCAACTGAGCTATTCCGGCCCCCACTGCTGTTTCTATCTTCGCCACGCCTTCTGTTTTCCACCTCCCACTGGCCATGACAGCCACAGTGCCCTGACCTCAGCACCAGTAAGGGCATTAAACTGCCACGTCCAGCTCCTCCTGCTCTACTCCCATTTCCCTCCCCACACGCACTCACCTCTCACTCACATTCTCCTCCCTTCATCTTTTCTTCATCCCTCCCTCACCCATCCACTCTTTCGGCCGTCGGCACTCCTCTATCGCTTTGGTATCCTTGAAAAATCACGTTTCTCCTAAATATGGGTCACCAAGCGAGTTGATGGCAATGGCATTTTGTTGACGTGATGTCGGTGATGTGATATCTGCTACGTTGATATGTCAAATTCGAATGTTCACGAGAATAGAAATAGCCGTCTGCTGTTTTGATTTCAAATAGATTTCTGAGGGATTTGTGACTGTTGATATACTGTTGGTCACTTTGATGCAGTCTCAGTTGCTGTAGTCACCATAAGTCATAAACCATCTTGTCTTACCTAACAATATCTGGCCAGATATATTTCTACCTGGCCTCTGTTGGTCCTGTAGTCATAATATCTTTATTTTTATTCATCAGCCCTGCCTGGTACAAATCGCGTAAAAGGATCCAGTCTTCACAAAATATGACTTAGCAAGTTTTATTGCATTATGCGATGTTTTATCATTTAATATGTCTTCTCTTTTGCAAAGCAAAAATTACAAACGACCAAAATTTGAAAGAAAACTACAGCTGTTACATTGAAACTAATGCAGAAACTGTCTACGTCATATATACGTCCGTTAAGATTAGGTGACATCTTCACATATGGAATGGCCGGGAAGATCTTAACGCTATTCATCGTTCTGCCAGGTTTGACGACGCTAACGCTTATACTTGAATCGAAAATGTTAACGTTACCGTTTACCATGCACATACACGTGCACGCACGCACAAACGCACAAAAATATTGATAACCCAAACTGTGGAATTACATACATTCATTTGTTTAGACAAGCCAGTCAATAAAACAGCAGGATGGACACAAACAAACAAACACACACATACACACACGCGCGCGCGCACGCACGCACGCACGCACACTTAGCCCCCTCCTCTTACGGTTTAATATAAAAAATGGGTCAAAAGAAGCATGTATAAAGTGTTGATCAGAAGCATGTGTTCTGTTCCCTAGAGAGCTAACTGTATCAACTACTGCTTTATTTTTGATTGACTGATATATGGGAGGATAAGTGCAAAAAGAATTTAGCTGATCAATCCATGTTGATGGATTTCTTTGAAAAGAAAAGAAAGAGAGAAAATGGAAGATAAAGGAAAGAACATGTGTGTGTGTGTGTGTGTGTGTGTGTGTGTGTGTGTGTGTGTGTGTGTGTGTGTGTGTGTGTGTGTGTGTGAGATAGAGAGAGAGAGAGAGACAGACAGACAGAGACAGAGAAAGAGAGCGAGCGAGCGAGAGAGAGAGAGAGAGAGAGAGAGAGAGAGAGAGAGAGAGAGAGAGAGAGAGAGAGAGAGAACAGACAGTTATGTTGGAAAAACGCCCACATCCAAAACAGTGATTACATGAGGTATTTGTATAGTGTGGCAGAGATGCAGATATTGATTTATAGCTCTCTCCATAAAGATCCCTATTTTCACTCCTTAAATCAGGACTGCTTAAAGAGAATGTCTAAGACAGCTCATCTCCAACCAAACGGAAGGAATACAGACATTTCAGAAACGATGCCGGCAGCCATTTGAATGGAGACAATCCATCGGCCAAAGTAGTTTTATACGTCTGGAGATAACGAAGAAATCGATGGAGACAGTTTCGTTTAATCCTCTGTTTTGTCGAAACTGTGGCGAGCAAATACGCCCCGGGCATCAGACGACAAATCTGTGGTCATCATTCCAACCGTTGAAAAGTAAGACGCCATGGCCAGGAGACACTGAACGTTTACTTCAGAGTCTGCTTTTAGATCGATTTGGTTGCGACCACATGATGGTAAACATTGACTGTTGTTGCTCTCCGGGGGTATTTTAGAAGATTAATTATCAACAAGCTTTTGTATCATTTACAATAAGTAGGTAATGACACAATCCGGGTTCTTTGCATGCTCGTTCTGAGGCCAAAACAAATTCTAAAGTTTTGTACTTTTCTGATTTCCATATTGTAACAATGCGGTTATCTTCATTGCAAGGAAGTATTCGTTTCAATATAGAGTTAATTTATGATTTGAAGATTGAATGATGTTTCTAGTTGAGGCGTAAGGTTGTGATTCCACTTAAAGCTACTGCTGGGCTCTGTATTTCTTTGATTCCGTTGTGATAATAATCCCTTTTCATTTTGTGCTTTATCACTGCTGTAGCACCATATAAAACCTGGTTGAAGGTGGGAGTTCAGTCGCTATTCTAACTATATGACAGAGACTAAAGGTTTTTAAATCTTCACAGCACCAGCTGTCTTGGTGTGGATGGTTTACATTGCACTCTGCTAAATAGGAGGTCACAGGTTTCAGTCCCATCAGAAGCATTTATTTGTGGAATTTGTGGACACTGACTGGTTGTTAACGCAGAGTTGAGTGTGGTATAGGCTAAAATTG
Source organism: Conus canariensis (assembly GCA_033310375.1). Taxonomy (NCBI): domain Eukaryota; kingdom Metazoa; phylum Mollusca; class Gastropoda; order Neogastropoda; family Conidae; genus Conus; species Conus canariensis. The sequence continues at coordinate 81,828,392 of CM065719.1, read as the reverse complement.
ATAAATCTGAGAATCATGAAAACGAGTTTTCTCCACTGAATGGATTCATCTCAGGGAGTGTTGCTCAATTTTCCTGACCAAACTGCATGTCTTTCATGGATAGTTGACGCTAAAATGCGGATAGAACAAGGAAGTGTAGAGTAAAAGCCTGGCCTATTATGTGGTCTACAAACACAATCAAACTCCTTAGCATTATCTTCATCAGTCTCATCTTCATTTATAACAGGAAAAAAAAGTCTTCGATGATAATAGAGAATGAGCGTTATCTTCACCAGTCTCATCTTCATTTATAACAGGAAAAAAGTCTTCAATGATGATAGAGAATGAGTGGGAATGCAATACGAGGCCTGCAGTGGGCCTGCCTGTTTCTTTGGGCAGTTGCGCTTCTGGAGTGGAGATCCTGGACAGAGTTGTTTTATTCACCAGGAAAAAAAATTCACCAGGGAAGTGGAAGAGAACGGCAGCATCGCCATGCTGGACACCAAGATTACCAGAGAGGGGAACTCTTTAGCACTGCAAGTGTACAGGAAACCAACCCATACTGACCAGCACCTCCAGTTTCGACAGCCACCAGCCCCTAGAACACAAGCTGGGAGTGATCCGAACCCTACGTCACCGAACAAATACCATCTGCTCCACCCAGTCAAACCGGGAAGAGGAACTCCGCCACCTCCGGGAAGTGCTGAGCATCTCAGGCTACCCCAAATGGGCCTGGGACTTACCAGGAAGCAAGAAGACCGCTCCCCACCCCTCCACCAAGAAAACGAGCCCCACCCTTGGACATGTCACCATCCCCTATGTCAAGGGTGTGACGGAAGCCCTCGCCCGCAAGATCAGGAAGAATGGCGTGGTGGTCCACTCTAAGCCCTACAACACCATCAGAAGCAGTCTAGTGGCCCCAAAGGACAAAGTGGACCGACTAGAACGATCAGGAGCAATCTGCGAGATCCAGCGTGGAGATTGTGACCAGACATACGTCGGAGAAACAGAAAGGAAATTGAAACTCCGCATCAAAGAACACAAGAGAGAATCATCACCAGTCGGAGAACACTTGAACATCAGCGGACATGAGTTCTCCCAGACAATGTCAGCGTCCTGGACCAGGAGCCTAAATGGTTCCAAAGAGGAGTAAAGGAGGCCATCTACATCGCGGCCACGTCTCCTTCCCTCAACCGAGACCGGGGGCGACACAACCTACCAGCAGCCTACACTTCCCTTGTTCGGTCGCGTGACTCGAGTTCATCTCGAGATCACGGGCACCGAACACAACTCACTCAGCGAGACATTCGGCGCTGACGAAGGCCTCTGGATGGAGGCCGAAAGCTTCGCTTCGGCAAAACTTTCCTGTGTGAAAAGGTAAAAGACTGTGTTTAATCACGAGTTGTTTTATGGTTGAGAATTTCATTAATGACATTACTGAGGCAACCACGGTTGGTAAAGAAATCTGACACTTTGGCTGCTTATGGTTCAAACTCTTCCTCCATTGAACAGACTGCATAGGCAAATGGATGGAGTGCAATATGTTTTGTGGACGCGTGGTGTGTGTATGGGGGGAGGGAATGGAGGGGTGCAGTTTAGTTAAGAGTTTGAGTCGGCAGTTGTTTTTTAGAAGGCTGAGGTGGGCAATGTTCCACGTGTGAGGAAATAGAAATGGTCTAAAAAGACCGTCTGTGAGATTTGGTCGATGAGTTAGAGGGAAGTGTTATAATTGTGCACAACTGTAATGAACTGGAGTATATCTTCTTCAGTTAGGGGTGTGGCGCTCCGTCCATCGTCAATGTAACTCTTACATAGCTCTAGGATAGGGCTTACATAGTCACGACAGATGTAGTGTTTGAGGGTCAAGCGATCAAACAAGCACATCAGTGTCTTATTTTAATGCCATGGCGACACCACTGGTTTGAGGAAGAGCAGCGCTGTTCCATTCTACAGTGGTAAGGGTGAGGCTAATTCTGTCAGTTTTACAAACTGGATGCTGCTGGCTAAGCGCTAGTTGGTATGGAAAGAAGGTCAGGGCCTTCAGTCCTTCAGCGGGTGGGACGGAAGAGTAAAATCAAGAAATGTAGTGTGAAAAGGAGGCTGGTTTGGAAAACAGAGCATGTGATGAATGAGATGATCCTGTTGAATCTGTGTACCCGATACCTTCATAGTTTGCGGGCAGGCTGTGTACTGTTGGTTGGAAGAGGAAGTCAACATTCTATGACGAGTGTTTTGTGGGGAAGGTATTGCTCTGCCCATACAGGATCCCAGTGTCCGTCCCTTGAATCAGGACTGGTGAAAGACAGTTTGAAAGTGGGTTCATTTCAACCTAATCAGGAGTGTGAACATTTCATGAAGGATGTCAACAGCGAGTGAAGACAATCCTTCAACCAATGTTGTCTCAACCATCTGGAGATTAAAAAAAGACAGAACGAAAGATCAACGGAGACAGTTTCATTTAGTGCTCTGTTTTGCGGAAGCTGGGGTAAGCAAACATGCTCCAGGCGTTAGGCTACACGTCTGTGGACATAATGAGTTCAACATCTCAAAGGACAGCGCTGTTGCTAGGAGAGAATGAACACTTACTTCAAAATTTGCTTTTAGGTCGATTTGGTCGAAGCCACACGATGATAAAATATTGGCTCTCTGAGGAAAACTAAACATCAGCAAACTTTTGTGTTACTTACAATCAGTATGTGATGTCACAATCTGAGTTTTCTCGTATGTTCACTCTGACGTCTGATCAATTCTGACGTTTGCACTTTTCTGTTCTCTATATTGTAGCAATAGCGTTTCTTTCATTGCAAGAACGTAAAGGCGTATTAGTGTTTCAATCCGAAGTTGGTTTACGCTTTAAGTGAAGTTTCAAGGCAAGACATACGGTCATGAAATTCAACTTAGACGTACAATTGAGTTTTGTTTTCCTTGATTTTATAGGAATACTGATGCCTTTCATTTTTTGCCTTGTCACTGATGTAGCCCAGTGTAAAGTCTGCTTAACTGTGGGAGCTTCAATCGCTATTCTAAGTATATGACACAGAGACCGTAGGTTTCTTCACAGCACCAGTTCCGTGGATAACATCGCTCGCTTCGAGCGGGAAGTTGTAGGTTTCAGTCCCATTAGAATTATTTATTTGAGGAATTTGTGGACACTGACCGGCTGTGAACACAGAGCTGAGTGCGGTATGGACTGAAATGGGTAATTTGAGAACCATGCAAACGAGTTTCGTCGACTGAATGGATGCATCTCAGGGAGTATTGTTCACGTGTCCTAATTGGAAGTGCGATGGCTGTATTTTACACGCTTAGCTGACCCAAAATACGGATAGGAATTAGGTTGCATAGAGTACAAGACAATCATGTAGTCTCTGAAACTCCATAACATCATCTTTATTTGATTCATCTTCATTTTTAACAGAAAAAGTCCTGAATTACGGTGCACATTGTGTGTGGATGGAATAAGAGGCTGAATAAACTGATTAGCTGCGAGTTTTGATGGTGAATGTGATGGAAGGGTGATGCTGGTGCTCAAAGCTCATGAACTAGTGTATGCCTTATCATGACCGTGATTGTGCACCCATCGTCATTGTGCCTCATGTCCAGGTCTTGGGTGTGACCTGGATGGCCTGCAGATATGGTCCTCCGGTGTCTCATGGACAGGCATGCGTAGGGAAGGTCCCCCTGTTTGGCTACCATGGTGTCACCCTGGTTTGTGAGAAAGTGTTGCAGGTAAATTTCAAACTGTTAGCGGTAAGGACTAATTCCGTCAGTCGTGCCAGTGTGACTGTGGTTGGATGTTGTTGGTGGTGGCTCATTGAGACAGCAGGTAAGGGCCTTCAGTCCATCAGTGTGTGGGTTTGAAGTGCAAAAAAAAAAAAAGACATGTAGTGTAAAGAGGAGGTAAGGATGGAAAAAAGGGTCTGTGTTGAATGAGTTGATCATGTTGAGTGTGTGTGTGTGTGTGTGTGTGTGTGTGTGTGTGTGTGTGTGTGTGTGTGTGTGTGACCTTTAAAGATATATCGATAGACTATAGTACGGGCTAAAAGAGCAAGTCAGTGTTCTGAGAGGTGTTCTGTGGGGCAGCTGCATGCACAGACAATCGATCCCCCGGGCTTGTCCAGTTTGTATACTTTGGGGGGTAAATAGGATGTGGCTTGTTTGGTGTCTGACATGCAGAGGAGTTTGGCGGTCTCAGCCAAGTTATTTTGTGTGATTTGCTCTGTGGCTGTGGAAACCGATTTATGATGTTTGAGGAGGGAATGATGTGGTGGAGGGCGTGGAAAGTGTGATGACAGAGAGCTGTCTGTGGGCTTCATGTGTGCGAAACTACCGCTGTGCCATCCGTGTCAGCTCTGATGTATACAACTGCCATAAAGTAAACACAAAGACCGCCATAATTCAGACCTCGCATGGCAACATGTACTGTTACTTCTTTACGACAGAAATATTACGTTTGTCCATATAACCTTGCCGTTGCAATTTGGTTGCCTTTGTACATAAACTATTGAACCGAGTGTGGAGATTGAATGTGTCAACAAAATTCCCAGGAGAGAGAGAGAGAGAGAGAGAGAGAGAGAGAGAGAGAGAAGAGAGAGAGAGAGTTTGTCGTTTATAAGCAGACTCACGTTGCTGTGCAAAGATTTCAATGATTATCATGGTGATGAATGTAATTTGACGCATTTATTAGAGCTTGGAACTGGTCACATTCCAAAGGTTATGGTATAACACAATTATCTCTCTCTCAGTCCTCTCCCTCTCTTCTCGACTCTCCTCTCTGTTCGTCTGTTTTGTCCCTCTACTGGAACGAAACTTTTTAGCATTGCTGTTGATCTTGGGGACAAATTTTGTTACTTGCTCTTTTCCTGTCTTATGTGTGACTGGTGAAACCATTATTTATGCATGTGACTGCCCTCTTTTATGTTTTTTTTTAATTAGTTATGTGTAGCTGGCGTTATGGTTATTCATGTGACTGCTTTTTTTCCATTATGCATGGGTAGCAGCCACAAACTTATCGTTATTTTATATGACTGCTTGTTCAATATGCACGCCTATGTGTAGCAGCCATTATCGTCATTTATTAGACTTCTTTTTTCACTATGTAGGCCTACGAGTTACAGCCATTACGGTTGTTTATATGACTGCGTTTTCCATTATATACCTCTAGCAGCCGTCAGTGTTGTTTACATGAGTTTTTTTAAAAATATCAAGTGTGTGTAGCAGTCGTCATTGTTGTTAGTGCGACTGCTTTTTTGTATGTACCGTCCTTTGTGTGACTACTTCTGCTAATGTATGCGCAGCAGCCGTTACCGTTACTTGTAGCAGCCGTTACCGTTACTTGTAGCAGCCGTTACCGTTACTTAAGTGACTTTTATAAGATTATGTATGTGTAGCAACTGTTACCGTTATTTATGTTACTGCCTGTTCCTATTACATACGTGCAACAGCCATTACCATTATTTACGTGAAAACCTTTTTACTACATATGTGTAGTATTCATTACCATTATTTATGTGATTGCTTATTTCAAAATTATGTATGTGCAGAAGCTGTTAACGTTATTTATGTGACTGCCTTTTTCTTTAGGTTGGTCCAAGTATTTAGCCCATAAACCTTATTCATGTGACCTTTTCTCCATTATGTGGGCCTATGCCCAGCACTCATCGTCGTTTTTTATGTAACAGCCTTTTTCATTGTCTATGTCTGGTTGTCATTATCATTATATACATGACCGCCTTTTCATTATGTATATGTGGCAGCTGTTACTTTTACTCATGTGTAATTTCCTTTTTCAGCGTGTATTTGTGACAAACGTGACCGTTATCTATGCGTGTGTGCTATTTACTTTATTACAGAAGATCCTGCAGGCACGTGTCTCCTGCTTCTGTGATCAGGACAAAGCACCGAGCTGAACATTGGGATGATGGCCTCTGACCTAATATCCAGCTCTTTCCACAATACGTCTACGTAGGGAGTCGGGTATTGAAAGACTTTTCAGTTGAAGGGGTTATGTGACGATTTTCGCCTGCTACGCTTTCATCCATGCGTGGATACGTCGGGATGGTTTCTGCTGGAACATTTTTCTGCCCGGGTCCTCTCCTCGTTTCAGCCATGCATGGATACGTCAGGATGGTTTCTGCTGGAACATTTTCCCTGCCCGGGTTCCCCCCTCCAATCAGCTTTTTTTTTAAATTTCTGTATCGCATCCGGGTTCGTGTTGATACAGCAAAGTGCCAGCAACCGGCAGAAAACGATTCATGACAGCCCACCGCAAGATCACTCTCTTATGGTGAACTCATAGCTGCTGATTTACTCTGGTTGGGCTCAGCAAAGCCTGTTTTGATTCAGTGCACGGACACCTCGCCTACTAACAGCTCCCTTAACAACGCAACGACACAGTCGTTGAGCTAAGCGGCAGGAGCCTCCTATCTGATTAGAGACTGTCACTATAACTCCCAGTGACAACCCTCGGTGGTCTCTTCCCCCGCCGCCACCTCACATACACTCAATCTTTCCTCAGTCTGTTCACCATGACGACATCGGTACCATCCCGTTATCGGCGTGGAAGTGGAGGGGAAATCGATGTCAGGTTACTAATCCAGCAGGACACGTGACCAGACCAGGTCACGTGGGGTCTGTCAGATGTATGTGTTGAGCGCTGACGCTACAGGGCTGTGAGCGTGGTGATGGCGTTGAGGGAATTGTCAGACCGGTGTGCTGTCCGCGTGGATTTGGAGACTGCGGAACTTATCTACCCTCCATCAATGCCGTGGGGATTTTCAGGAAGAGAAAAAAAAACGAAGAAAAAAACCCTGTATGGGCTGATATTGCCTGAGCGTTTTAGTGAGCGTTAGTTCCACAAGAAACTTTTTCTAAGACGTACATCACACAAGATAGACATGTACAGATAGAAAGTGTAGGGAAGCGTTGATTTTGTCAACATAACCACTGGAGTTGGCGCTGTCGGTGAAAAAAAAAAACATCATCTAAACCCGATTTTGATTGTGTTCGCTCTGTAATCCACATGCAACTGGGTGCTAGTTTAAAAGCAGAATTTTGCCAGGCCCTGATTACGAATGACAGCAAGTGGAAACCGTACTTCAGGAATCCTACGTAAAACAGCCAGGCCTTTGAGCCAGATGGTTGAAATCAGGTAGGCGTTCTGTGGTGACACAGAAGGAGAATTTTTTCACATGGGACTTCCAAACATACAGATCTGCGCAGTGCATGGAAACACGAACAGCAAACGAACAAACAAAACGATTGTGGTTTTAACCGTGCACCTTCATATCTAGAATTGGCGTCAAACTAATCATCGGACCACAAACATTTGACTGACATTCATCACCTTTTTTCGACGAAGTAAGGAATCATTTAAACGTTGATGAGGCATTCATTACACGTTTGACAGAACCAGACAAAAGCCGCGTGAACACAGAAAACAACTGCCTGGTTGTAGGATCTGAAATCCACAACCCAGAAAACATTCTCACACTACATCACTGCGCAGTGGGTCCGTCTGGACCATCGACCGGTATTGTGACAGGCCACAAGTGCTGCACTTCAACCTGGCGGCCTGCAGGTCCTTCACAGTCGGCTGTCAAAACGCTGGCACAGCGGTATCAACCCTCACCACAACGCTCGGACTGGATGCCAGGTATCGTGTAACTGGGCCACACACTCAAACACGGGCACTGGGGTCTCTGTACGTTGCCCCAGCTTGTGTCCAGAGCGCAATGAACTTGGCAGACAGCACCAGACATCTTAGATGTCAACCTGAATCAGACGCCTGATATGTTAGCCATGAGCGATTCAGTGTGTGTCCTGAGTATCACGACCTAGGATGCCACTATCAGACACAAGTCGCATTGTATATCAGCCTTGAGGGGCAAGGTATGTATCCCAAATGAAACAATCATGGCAGTTACTACCAGAGCCCAGTCACATAACATGTCAGCCTTTAGGGGCAAGGTATGTATTCTAAGTACAAAAACCTAGCAGCCACAATTAGACACCGGTCACCTTATATGTCAGCCAAGAGGGGCAAGGTATGTATCCTGAGTACAACTTTTCTGGCAGCAGCTATCAGACATGAATCACCTTATATGTCAGCCGTGAGGGGGAAGGTATGTATCCTTGGTACAACAATCCTGGCAGCAGCTATCAGACATGAATCACTTTATATGTCAGCCGTGAGGGGCAAGGTATGTGTAATGAGTATACCGACCTTGTCCACCACAGTCACACACCAGTCACCCTATATGTCAACCATTAGTCAGCGTATTACGAAACAAGAATACAGCTGTCCCTATGTTAGGCTCTACCAAGTACAAAATATCGATCATATTCAATATCAGCCTTTGGTCAGAGTATGTCTAACACCACGCGCATTATTCACTTTACAGATCAGCCGTTAGTTTGGGTCTACCTAACACTAGACACTAGACACCTTACAGATCAGTCATAATCAGAGTCTACGTAACACCTTGCACTATTCATTTTACCAATGATCAGCTGTGAGACAGGATCTTTCTGACACCATATATCAATCACTTACCAGCCCAGTCGTTATACAGTGTCTGTTCAGCAACAGACACCATCCATTCTACAGATCAGCCAGTCAGAATCAGTTCAGCACTAGACATTCACATTGCAAATCAGTCTTTAGGCCCAGAAAGAAACGGCGGTATAACCCGAGCGAAACATCGATGTTAAACTCACTCAGTTTTGTATACTTATGTTCAAAGATAAGGTAGCTACATGCAGGACAATCAAGCACATACATACTGGTCATATGTCTCACGCGCGCGCGCCGCCACACACACACACACACACACACACACACACACACACACACACACACACACACACATTTGTGCATGAAACATACGTGTATTTGTGTGTATGTACGTGCATGGGTGTAAACAAGCATAAACTGTGAGCTGTGTGTTCATGCGTACTTACCTAGAACTGCCAGCGAGCAAGCGAGTAAAGAGAGAGAGAGAGAGAGAGAGAGAGAGAGAGAGAGAGAGACAGACAGACAGACAGACAGACAGACAGACAGACAGAGAGAGAGACAGACAGATAGATAAAGACAGAAACAGAGGGAGAGGAAGAGAGACAGAGACAGAAACAGAGAATCGCAGACTGTGACACTGTCATCGCCTGACAAAACCAAATCATTTTGCTAAATCGCTTCATGCACAAGCCAGTCACGACACTAAAAGACTTTGCAATACGGTTGTGTGTGAAATCGCTTCATGCACAAGCCAGTCACGACACTAAAAGACTTTGCAATAAGGTTGTGTGTGAAATCGCTTCATGCACAAGCCAGTCACGACACTAAAAGACTTTGCAATAAGGTTGTGTGTGAAATCGCTTCATGCACAAGCCAGTCACGACACTGAGAGACTTTACAATAAGGTTGTGTGTGAAATCGCTTCATGCACAAGCCAGTCACGACACTGAGAGACTTTGCAATAAGGTTGTGTGTGAAATCGCTTCATGCATAAGCCAGTCATGACACTAACAGACGTTACAATAAGGTTGTGTGTGAAATCGCTTCATGCACAAGCCAGTCACGACACTAACAGACTTTACAATAAGGTTGTGTGTGGCCACATCAATCCGAAACGTTTCCGGATTTTCTCGTGACTTACGTATAACCGATGATGTCACACGTCTCCCGACTTCCATCCCTTCACATGAAGAGGGACATGGTGCGTGGGGGGTGGGATGGTGGAGGATGGGCAGGTGGAAGTGTTCCATCAGCAGCCAGTGATGGCACTGATTCTATCGGTGTGGCCAGCCCTGGCACTTCACCGTGACCAAATATCAGCGAGGAACATCATTTGGCGTAAAGTTATATCACGTCCCTCGGCAGTAATACTCTTCGTCTCTATTAGAGAGAGAGAGAGAGAGAGAGAGAGAGAGAGAGAGAGAGAGAGAGATTGAGAGAGAGAGGGGGAGAGAGAGGGAGAGAGAGAGAGAGAGAGAGAGAGAGAGAGAGAGAGAGAGAAGACTGAGATAGATTAGAGAGAGAGCGAGAGAGATAGAGAGAGAGAGAGATTGAGAGAGAGAGAGAGGGAGAGACAGAGACTGCGAGAGATTGAGAGAGCGAGAGAGAGCGAGAGAGAGAGACAGAGAGAGAGAGAGAGAGAGAGAGAGAGAGAGAGAGAGAGAGAGAGATCCACAGACAGTGACACTGTCATTGCTTGACTATGCCAAACCACGTTGGAAAATGTCTTCATGCACAAGCCAGTCATGGTACAAAGAGCCTGTACAACAATGGTGTGTGGGGGCTTATCAATCGGAAATGTTTCCGGATTGTTTTCGTAATTCATGGATAACAGATGATTTCACACTTCTCCCGATTTCGATCCTTTCACATGAAGAAAGACAAAGTTGATGGGCGGGGTGAGAGCTGGGGGGGGGGGGGGGGGGATGGTGGAGGCTGGGCAGGTGGTAGTGTGTTCCATCAGCAGCAAGTGATGGCACTGATTCTATCTGTGTGGCAAGCTCTGGCACTTCACCGTGACCAGATATCAGGGAGAAACCTCATTTGGCATAAAGTTACGTCGCGTTCCCAGCGCAGTATTAATCTCTGTCTCTCTGTCTCTCAGTATTTTAAACAAACACACACATGGACACACACACACACACACACACACACACACACACACACACACACACACCACACACACACACACGCACACACACACAGAAAGACAGAGAGAGACAGTGACAGAGACAGACAAAGAGAGAGAGAGGGGGGGGGCGGGGGGGGGGGGGGGGGGGGAGAGAGAGGTGAAGTCAAACGTATTCACTGAAGTTTTCAGCGTTTGCAAGAGGGTAATACAACACTGAAAGAGAGAGAGAGAGAGAGAGAGAGAGAGAGAGAGAGAGTGAGAGAGAGAGAGAGAGAGAGAGAGAGAGAGAGAGAGAGAGAGAGAGGTGCACAGACATATGGACGGACAGACAGGCAGAAACAGAGAGACAGAGAGAAATAAATACAGAGGCACACACACACACACACACGCGCGCGCGCGCGCGCGCGCCACACACACACACACACACACACACACACACACACACACACACACACGCACGCACGCACGCACGCACGCACGCATGCACACACACACACACACACACACAGACTCAGGGAGAGAGAGAGAGAGAGAGAGAGAGAGAGAGAGAGAGAGAGAGAGAGAGAGAGAGAGAGAGAGAGAGAGAAAGGGTGAAAAGAAAAGCACTGGTTAAACTTAGCTATTTTTCACACTCAGTGTTTGAGAGAGTGGAAGACAATACTGATGACAGAGAGAGAGAGAGAGAGAGAGAGAGAGAGAGAGAGAGAGGAGAGAGAGAGAGCGAGAGAGAGAGAGAGAGCGAGCGAGCGAGCGAGCGAGAGAGAGAGAGAGAGAGAGAGAGAGAGCGAGAGAGAGAGAGAGAGAGAGCGAGCGAGCGAGAGAGAGAGAGAGAGAGAGAGAGAGAGAGAGAGAGAGAGATTGTTTGGGCATTGTTTGAGAATGAATGGAGGAGCGAAGTGCAGGAGATTCATATAATCATGAAGCCGTAGACAGAGCGGCGGAGAGAGGGAGAGAGAATTCACAGACAGTGACAGTGTCACTGGCAGACTAAATCAAATCACTTCCGGTTAAATCTTTATTACTTCATGCACAAGCCATTCATGACATTAAGAGACTTTACAATAATGTTGTGTGTGGGAATACCTTAATCGGAAACCCTTCCTGATTTTCTCGTAATTTACGGATAGCCCATGATTTCACACTTCTCCCGATTTCAATCCCTCCACATGAAGACAGGCATGGTAAAGGGAGGGGGAGGGGGGCAGCGGGGGGGGGGGGGGGGGGGGGGAGTGAGGCTGGGCAGGTGGGAGTATGTTCCATCAACAGCCAGTGATGGCACTGATTCTATCGGTGTGGCAAACCCTGGCACTAGACTGTTACCAGCTATCTGCAAGGAGCATCATTTGGCGATCGCGTCCCCTGGGCAGTAACACTCTCTATCTCTAAATTATTTTTACGAGAGAGAGAGAAGAGAGAGAGAGAGAGAGAGAGAGAGAGAGAGAGAGAGAGAGAGAGAGAGAGAGAGAAGGCAAAGGCAAAAGTATTATTACTATTACCATTATTAATACCATTATCATTATTGTTATTACCATCATCATCATCATCATTGCCGCTATCATCACCATCATCATCTCCACTGACATTGTTGCCACCACAACCATATTGATCGACAATCCTCTAACCCTTCTCCTTTCTCCCCTTCTGTGTCTATAACCACTATCAATACTACAACCACTATTGTCATATTACCACCAAAAGTGGTAATAATCCTCTCTTTATTATTTTTTCAATGTTTCCTTCATCATTATCATTCTTGGTGCTATCATTATGATTAGAATCGTCATTATTATTTTAACTCGCATTGTCTACCTTCCAACGGCCTCGTTTTAATTTAACGCCCATCTTGCGCTAAATCTGAGAAGACGAGAGATTGCTCGATCTTCGTTTTCATTGTCCTGAGTGTTGTTTATCTTGCCTAAAGACCTAAGAGGTCGAAACACTTTGTCTTTTGTCCTGTAATTTGTTTGTCCATGGTAAATGACGGATTTATTTTACATTCCATTTAAAAAGTATTTAAGGTTGAAACATATATGTATTGTTTAGAAACGAAGTACGTAGATTTAAGAGGAAACGGTACCCATAAGAAAAACTTGTTCATAGTGCTGTTGAAGCAAGTTCGAGAAGGAGGGAAAATAAGAAGTAGAAGAAGAAAAAGCAAGCAATAAGTGGTCGATGGTAATACCTAAACTAATGAAAGTTAAGGAAACCTTTCCATGCATGAGTAGAATTCTAATCACTGTCCTACACGGCCAGGCATGTCGGATGTCTCTTTCTCGCGTGTCTTGCAGATGAGAAAAAAGTAGTATGTTTGTGTGCGTTTTTGTTTTAAAAATACTGCCTAGATTATTTCATTGAAATGTTTGAACGCTTTGTTTTTTGTGTGTGTGTGTGTGTGTGTGTGTGTGTGTGTGTGTGTGTGTGTGTGTGTGTGTAGTTCTTCTGTATGTATCTATATTTTTGTTTTGGACATCTCCCCGCCCCTCATCCCGAACCTGTTAAGTGAAGTATACACCTTTATGTTGACATTCTGTTTGTCGTCAATGTCGGTAAATTATTTTCTTTATGTAAAATTTGAAAAAAGCAGTCTTTCTTGTTTCAAGTGCACATGTTAAAAAAATGTAACAATGCGCTGAAAATTCTACACTGTTCCCAAAATAATCCAAACTTTGCACTTTTCATAGTACGTAAGGCATCCGTCTGTCATGAAAACCCCACGGTATGTGACTGAATTAGATCTGTGGCATGAACGTTTCACCCAATGGAGGCCAAAGACAGCTGAGCTGATCACGTTAGACTGCCCCGCTTCCCTTACTGGAATGAAATGGGGTAAAAAGAAGAGAGGGGACAGAAATGCGGGGAAGGGAACTTCGAGTGAAAAATGAGCAATGAGAAGGGCATGTGGGTTAGGAGGAGGCGTGGCTGGTTGAAGCGCGCTGGGCAGATATCCGGCCATCACAATATTCTTAACAGTCAAAATTTGCAATGTCGTCAGGTACTGCTAGTGATGACAGCCGCTCACGTCTTTTGTGAACCCCCAGGAACCAATTCAGTAGTGACGAGAGTCTCAGTAGAGATCCGATCATGTTGATAGCGCACGGGGTATTTGTCTGTCCTATTTTGATTTTTTTTTTCCATTCGGGTCCACGTCTGAAATATATCCTGTTTGAACAGCTGCTGTATGTTGTTCGCCGACAGACGACAGGTTGTTGTTGTTATTCGACTTATCTGGACATACCCCTTTCCGTTTTCATTTGTTCCACCCACTTTTGACCTTCACCTTGCCGTGGCACATTTTCCTCTCATGTGAGTCAAACTGGCGATATGCCTCTCTTGTTCCGACCTTGCACACACACACAACACACACACACACACACACACACACACACACAAGCACAGAGAGAGAGAGAGAGAGAGAGAGAGAGAGAGAGAGGGGAGAGAGAGAGAGAGAGATTGTTTGGGCAGAGAATTAATGAAGCAGTGAAGTGAAGGAGAGTCGTATAATCATGAAAGCTGTAGACGGAGTGGCGGAACGAAAGCAAATATGACTATCATGTAGGCTGGGTTTTATGACAGACTGGGGCCTGCCTCACAGAGAAAGGATCATGCATGGACTAGGAGCAGCACATCCTCACGGGAAACATGTACGAATTAAGCTGTCTGTTCAGTCTTTGTCCATGTTCTCTCCTTGCACACAAATATATACAGTGAGAGAGAGAGAGAGAGAGAGAGAGAGAGAGAGAGAGAGAGAGAGAGAGAGAAGAGAAGAGAAGAAAAGAGAAAGAGAGAGAGAGAGAGAGAGAGAGAGAGAGAGAGAGAGAGAGAGAGAGAAGTTCTCTTTTTTCCCGTCACACATACACACGCACGCACGTACGCACGCGCGCACGCACGTACGCACGCACGCGCGCGCGCGCGCGCGCGCGCACACACACACACACACACACACACACACACCACACCACACAACACACACACCATGCGCGCTTGCTTGCTTGCTTCCAGAAATTGTTATTCGACTTTGAGGATACATATCTGACGTACAAATTACGTTTCTCGACTAACGCTAAAGCATTTTTTTATATCATCCTCTATGGTAATAAGTTTTACACCCTTGACTGGCAGCACGCAAGTTCCACTGAATTCTGTGATGCGGACAGAATCGTTGGCTGCCCCTGGCCTGACGTGAGGGTCTCAGGTGAAAGTCGTTAGCATCCCCGGCATGGCAGTGATGGTTCCCCCCTTCGTGTGAAGCAAAGACACAATTCGACGATACTCTCATCATCACGGGAGACCAAATAGGCATTGTGCCTTTTGTGACTCACATGTGATGAGTAAATACCACAGGAAAACGAAAGGCAAATGGTCGGGGAGGGATGGGTGTGGGAGAGTGATAAACGGGGGCGGACAGAGAGGTATACACATTTCATTTGCAGGATCAAAATATCATTGTCCTTGCAACATCGGACGAGTTTTAATGTTGTCTCATTTCAGTGTCTTTCTTCAGTGTCTCCTATATGTAGCTCTGCATAATTGGCATAAAGATCACAGAATAATGCATGTTTAAACTCGAGCGTGTGAACCAGATTAACGGCCACATCCTTTTTTCCCTTTTCACAACAGATGGATGCCTCTTCTTCCGCTCCTGCGCAGTGACCACCATAAAGAGTTAAAAAGTTTCCCCAGTACCAATGAAAACTATATTTTGGCAAGAGTGGCCTGTTCATGCTACAAAGCCGATCAGCACATAGTACCCGACTGGTACAAAATGTGTAGCACCTGGCGCAGCACTGAATCAACAGACTCGCTTCTGAGAATAGGTTCATTGTTGCTATTTTGTGTGTCTCATCTTCCGTGTCACTTCAATGGCGCTGTACCTACGCTGCGCATTCCAATCCCCTGCCATAGCCTCAGCCTGGTCCATCATTGCCACCGACAATCCACATGGAGCAGTCAATGTCAAGTCGTTATGAGGCAGCCCCCCAGAGGACACACTGCACTGCTGCCGAGTCACTTCGGTGATGTTCAGAGGCGCCTGTTCTGATCCAACACACGCAGGACACCACCTGCTAAGCCCCCTATTGACAACAATAATTGTTTAGTCGTGGAGCAAGCGTGAGTGAGCCCTCCCACCGGTGGGCGCCACTAAGTCCGTCCAACGACACACAATACAAGTAATCACTCAAAACAAGTTTTAAGTAACGCAAATTTGGTAGACTGTACAGAACAGACAAGTGAATTTTCGACACAAAGTCTTCATCAGACATGACAAGTTGCAAACAAACATGAACAAAACAGTACTTCCCTTTTGGCTGACAGGACAGAAATAACAATGCATCCACCAGTAGGAAAGAAAGTGAGGACTGTTCAGAAAACCGCAGTAAAGAAGCAGGCAGCAGAGAGAGGTTAAGGTCAGAGGTGGGAAGGCAGGATCTGAGAAGTGAACAAGAGATCAGAAAAAAGGGGCGGGGGGGGGGGGGGGTGTGTCTCTGAATGTAGGAATGATGTCTGCAGTGAAAGGAGAAAATGCCAGGGAAGTGAACAGTAGATAGAATTAAGGGGAGAAAATGTTCATCCCCCTATAGCACCCAACTAAAGTCTGACCCCAGGATGGTTTGCCCCATCCTGGCACCAAGGAGTGAGATGGAAAACGGAAGAACCCCGGGAAAATAAACATCCAGTCATTCAAAAAGCCAGCTGCGTCTGACTATATTTTTTTCCCGGGGTTCTCCCATTTTCCACCTCATTCCACCTCATCCCTTGGTGCCAGGATGGGGCAACGCATCCTGGGGTCAGACTTTGTTTGGGTGCTATAGGCGGCTGACCATTTTCTCCCCTTATTTCCACCTACGATTCATTTCCCTTGCATCTTCCCTTGTCACTGCAGACATCATACCTACATTCAGAGCTCCCCCCCCCCACACCACCCCCCCAAAAAGGAAGTATTGATTTGTTGATGTTTGTTTGCAACTTGTCACGTCTGATGAAGACTGTGTGTCGAAAATTCACTTGTCTGTTTTGTACATTCTATCAAATTTGCATTACTTTACATCTTGTTTTGTGTATTTGCATTTTGAGTCATTTTCAGTAACGCAACAGACTGTTTTCAGCGTCCATCGACAGTTCACATGAATGTGCCGATATCAGTGATCCCCGATGGAGTCACACCAAAGGGGCAATCGAAGCTGGGGTCACTGTTAGGGCAGGGTATGAAAGGCCACAGAATTTGAGACCGTTTTTATGCTGATCGATGAGGAAGGGGATGATGCTATGGAATTCCACTCAGATTTGAGACTGTATGACAGGGCTGTGCTCAACGCTTACTGTCATATATGCCGGCGTCAACGAGGTCCAAGGGATACAAGACACCTGCAGTGCTGGCCAGAAAATGTGAGCAACATTCTCAGAGACGCATCCATTAAGTGAATGAAACTCGACTGTGTGGTCCCATTCTTCTCAGTGAGCCCGTAGCAAAGTCAGGGCAGAAACATTCCCGTTTGCGTCGCTTCTCGATTCTGCCCATCCACCCAGTATTTCACCCCTCTTTCCTCCTCTGCCTCCATCCCTCTAATTGTCTCCATACCTCATCCCTTTGCTCTTGTCTTTCCCCCCATAATTCATTGCTTGTTCCCACTGGTAGAGGCAGCTGCAGTGACGAAATGAAGCATCGACAGCTTTGTGGTTATTATGCACGGGCACCTGCAGCAGGTCAAAATTGATTCCAACTGGGTCTTGCCTAGTCTTCAGTTGCCCTTCGCATTTCTTCTTTTCATATACCCCCCAGCCCCCCCCCCCCCCCCCCCCCCCCACACACACACACACACAAGCAACTCACCCACCAGCTTTTTCCCTGCACACCACTCTCATTAAAACACCCTCTTCTTCCTCTCTTTTTCCACATTCCCCCCCACTTCTCTTACCCATCCATTTTCAACAGCCATCTGCACTCTTGTTTGTCTTCCCCCCTTTGGTGTCATGGACGAAATGCCGCGTGTTGATGCCGAACCCTTCCAAACATGTGTCACATGCAGACGTTGACTGCGGTCTAACCATACATGACGTCTCACTGCACTTGTTGCGTCTATCTAGTTTCTATTATTCTGGAAGCAGCATAAACTTTATAACACATTCCTATACATTGTGTCATGTATTGTTCTTGGTGAAACAAGCTAGAGTGTTCTGTTTGTAGCTTTAGTGTTTATCTATTTATTTATTCATTTATTTATTTATATACTGATCGATTTATCTATCTATCTATTCAGTTTCTATTTACATTTTTTTAAAATGTAAATGCTATACGTCAAGCTCATGTTGTCCATTTTGGCTGTATTTTGGAACACACTTTTACATGAGGTATTCTGATTCTATACTTTTAAGGACATCCATTTACATCTGTATCTCTACCTGGTATCAGTCACATCCAATAGTCTGATCTTGATAGGACTGAATATCTGTCTATGATATCAATCAAGATACTGTTTCACCAATTTTTTCAGCAATGATTGTACCTGATCACAGTTTCTAAGAAAATGTAAATTTTTGTAGGATTGCAAATATTACTGAAAACGTTCATCAAAGGTTCACGGCCTTCGCCATTCTATGACATATTTATGTAGAGAATAGCTGGTAAGATTTTGACAACTTCTACCCTTCTGCCAAACTTGGTTATTCTGGCCATTGTGATTGTGGGGGGAAAAGCCAACGTCAAAATTTGCCATGAAAACGTTCTCTCTCTCTCTCTCTCTCTCTCTCTCTCTCTCTCTCTCTCTCTCTCTCTCTCTCAAACACACACATCTATCTATCTATCTATCTATCCATCCATCCATCCATCCATCCATCCATCCATCCATCCATCCATCCATCCATCCATCCATCCATCTATCTTTCTATCTATCTATCTAACATCACTAACTAAACAATCATTAGGTTCCAATAGCTTTCGGTCCCAAGTGTCACAGCATTTTGCTTTAAAATCATTTTCAATCAGTATATCATAATGCAGTTTCGAACCTGTGTGAATGGACAACAATTTCTTAAAGCAGAGGGGTGGATCTATTCGTTTGTTATTCTTAACAACTATACCTGACTTCTTCACATGATCAATAATTGAAGACTTAACTTCGGCAAAAGTGACAAAGTCTATACAAACGTCATATTTTTCCATAAATCTTGTATGAGAAAGCATCTTCCCATCGTCGTCAACAAAACGTCCAAGACAATAATATACAGTTTTCTCTTCGAACACTCTTCAAACGATGAATTTAGTTCCAATTTGAATGCGATCGTTATAGCATATTGGCTCAGAAAGAAGTTCCGCAGAATTCGTTGGCATACATTTATACCAAAAGATTTTGTATGCTTCCAAAACGTCTGTCCAGTTAGTAAAGTTTGAAACATACTCTGGACCATGTTTAATTATGAGTGGCCATTTAGGAAAGTTTTTCACCAAAATGTGTATCCATTGATGAGTTGATCGCTCGGCTCTTCGCATCCAAGATCATTTTAAGGAAGTACAAATGTCTTTAAGTCAGGAAAACCTATGCCACCGTTTTTAATACCTTTATGGGCCGTTTTCCGGTTTATCTTGTCTGGATTCTTATTCCAAACAAATTTATAGCAACACTCTTGGCAGGTTTTGAAGAAGATATTAGGTGGATTCGGCAAAAGTAACAACAGGTACGTCAATTTTGAAAGTATAATAGATTTGAGTATTGCTGTTCTGCCAAGGGGCGTTAACAGGCGTTTTACCCATACATTAAAAAAATGTTTTATAATTATCTGCTAATTTTTCAGAATAATTTATGT
>CM065719.1:81781468-81803968 GCA_033310375.1 Conus canariensis | reverse complement strand
CACACACACACACACAACACACACACACACACACAATATATATATATATATATATATATATATATGTAATTTTAATGTCATCGTGTGACGCTATAATCCTGTCATTGCTGTCACTTTATCATTGTACAATTCTACGTGGTTCCTGACCTTCGTAACGTCCTATTGCCATTAAGGACTTTGGCATTCATTCCCCCACCTATCTGATATGGGGACTGATCGTATATAGTCCAAGCAGTAGTGACTGGGCAACAAATCATTATAGAGCCATGCAGAGGGGCATATACAAGAAACAATAGACACGTTCTAGCGCTGAAACGAGAAACTCCAAGAGCAATGCTTAGTGGAATAAACGACGCGCATGCGTGCACGCATCTAGACATATTTAAAAACTGTCATTATAAGCAAACGAACAAATCAAGCGCGGGTGGTTTTCTGTATAAACGGGAGAGAACTATAAAATAGGCATTCTGGCTCACCCACCTCCGCCAGCTCCAACCGGCTGAAGCCGGTTTCGCTGTTGCTCCGCCGGCTTACCCAGAATGCCTATTTTATAGTTCTCTAATAGTAAACACTTTACAAACATACATAATGCGTAGGATTATCTGTTTTTAACACTAATTTAGAAAACTTTTGAGACTTAAGTTTTTGCTTAATCCTTCGTTTTTCTTGATCGTTTTCAATAACATCATTTTCACGCATACATTCATCAAATGCGTGTGTGTGTGAGAGAATGAAAGGGCTGACCTCGCGTTTCAAGGAATCGAAAGTGATGAAGCACTAAAACACAGAATAGACGCCGAAGATGCTAAAGACGGTAACAAGCCCGAAGCTGTAAATTTTGCGTATGGAAATCGCTTTTCCATCCCCTTGGATTTTGAGTTATTAAGCGCGCATGCGCCATACTTTCAAGGAGCATTAAAAGACAGATTGTCATATGAACTAACTTTTAATGAATACAAACGTGTCATTAAATCTACAGACACTGATTCCAAGTACAGCATTTTCGACATCTCGTTAGAGTTTGACATTGTTAGCAACCCTAACTTAGCAAGGCTGATTGAGCAACAATATCAGTCAGGATTAGCAATATATTACGAAAGAGTGATTCATCATACTAAATATCCTAAAAGCAGGGCAGACACTATATGGAATTTTAGTTTTAGTGCCGCAGCAAGATCCCTTAAAGGTATTTTATTGCTGTGTAAAGATGAAGAACCATACGAAAGACAAACTGAAAAGTTTATTAATCCTAAAATAACTAAAGTACAATGTTCAATTGAGGGTAGTCCTAACCAAGTCTACGGTAGCGGGCTTAAACCTTATCATCATTTTGATGAAATAAGAAAATTGTTTGGAGGCTGGAGGTCTAGAAGTCCAACAGTAGACCTTGTGTCTAAAGATCTACACCTTCACAGTGTTAGACTTGATGATTATTTAACAACGAAATACGGTTTATGGATTGACCTAAGGACGACAGAGGATAATCAGTTGCATGGGAGTGGGAGAACAGTTAAAGACGTAATAAACATTCAAATTGATAAAGAAAAAGAGAGTGATAAACCACTTAATGTATATTTGTTTTTAATATATGATGCGCAGCTGAATATTAAAGATAACAGATTAAAAGATATCCAATACTAAATTATTTTTATTTTTTAAAAAAGCATGTCTGTTCAGGTTTATCCAAAAGTGCCCAAAGAAGAGAACTCTGTTGCTGTAGACATAAAAACTTTCAGATTAACAAACATAACACAAATGCAAACCCAACTAGAGCAGGACCTTTCAAAATACAGTAAAACCAAACGAAGGTATTCTGCTGTCTTTAATGCTGTTACATATGTTAATACTGGAACATCGACTATTAGTGCTCTATCAGCAGGAACAAGTGTAGGTCTCTTAGCAACAGGCGTAGGTGCGCCGGCAGCTTTACCTCTAGGCGGTTTGTCTTTAACTCTTGGCGTGTGTTCATCAGCTATAAGTGCTGCCAGCAAAAAAATAAAAACTAAACTCCAAAAGCACACAGCTATGGTTCAACTAATAACAGCTAAACTTAGTTCCTTCAAACTGACAATAAATAAAGCACTTGCCGACTCGAACATCACGGATGAAGAATTTAGTCGCCTACAGGCTGATTTTGAGGACTACAAAAGACAAAAGTTTGATCTTCAAAAAAAGGCAAGGGCAACTTTTTCTCAACAGCCAGACACCGACCAGATAAAAAAGGAATGTTTAAAAAAAGTAAACGAAACATTAAACTCTGTTCTAAACAGCTCACATTAACAACACCAAAGGGCGTTTATACTTTAGTTTATGAGTCCAAGCACAAAAAGACCGTTGATATTGATTCTGATTAAGTATTTTTTTTAATTTAAATAAATATTTTGAGTTAGAAAAGAAGCTCAACATGGATAAGATATATGACAGTTTTGACTCTTGGTTAGATGCAATGGAAGAGGAAGAGCGTTTGTCAAAAGCTTTAAATGAGGTCGTTTTAGAAGTTATTGATCCAACAAACGTGCAGGCAAGCGTTGTACATGCTATTTCTCAAGTTCCAAGTAAACTAACAATAAACCCTCCAGTTAAAGTAAGGGTAGTTGTTTTAATCGACTATATAACAATAAACGAAGAAAATCTAGAAGTCTGGGTCTCAACTAAACAGCAGACTATTCTTTCTTATAATGACTTAACACCTGGTTGGGCAGATCAACTTCTTACACAGTTTAATGAAGCCTCTGAAGCAGCTAAAATGAGAGGCTCTGGTTGGTCAGAGGGTGAAGTCCTAGACATCAGATTAAGACAGGCTAAGTATGAGCCAATTGTAGGCAAGTCTTACATTCCACTGCCTCCAACATTAGTTGCAAAGAAAGCAGTTTTGAACATAAAAAATTCAGACGACAAATGTTTTATGTGGTGCGTTCTTGCTAGGCTGCATCACGTTGCCAAAAATGCAGAGAGAGTATCTAACTATTTACAGTGGGCCAATGATCTTAACTTTAACGGCCTTGAATTTCCTATGGCTGTAGACAAAATTGATCAGTTTGAAAAACAAAATCCGCCAATAACTGTTAACGTATACGCATGGTCTGAAGAAACCAACCTTCTGCCAATTAGAGTGTCAAAGAACAGTCCAACAATAGGCGAACCAACCAAAACTCATGTAGACTTACTCCTAATGCAAAGCCTTAATGGGTTGCACTACACTCTAATACGCACAATGAGTAGATTACTAGTGCATACTACAAAACAACATAGCAAACAAGAATTTTGTAGAAAATGTTTAACAAGAATTCCGTCCGTTCAAGCTGCGAGCGAACATGTAAAACATTGTCTCAGCCCAGTTGGCTGCAATACAGAACTAATTATGCCAAGAGAAGGCAGTAAGGTTAGTTTTAAGAATTACAAAAAACTCCAGAGGTCTCCATATGTTGTTTACGCAGACTTTGAATCGCTTATTGTTCCTTATGAGGGGCCAGCTCCAAAACATTTACCAAAAACAGTTATAATGAATAACCACCAGATTTGTTCATTTGCCTTTATTGTTGTCGGGTCAGATGGTGAACATTCAAAGCCAGAATTATACAGAGGACCACATGCAGCAAAACATTTCTTAAAACGCATGCAAGAAGTTCGTAATGCCTGTTCTAATAATCTATTCTTATCCGATCTTAAGATGACCCCCGAAGATCAAGATCGCTATGACTCAGCCACTCACTGTTGGATTTGTGGTTTAGAGCTAACACCTAAAAGTTTAACAGTAAGAGACCATGATCACATTAGCGGAAAGTTTAGAGGAGCAGCGCATAACAATTGCAATCTTCAACTAAAGTTTGATCCTAGGACTTGGAGACTTCCTATATTCTTTCACAACTTGCGAGGTTACGACTCTCACCTTATAATGCAAGCAGTAACTAGCGCCTTTAGGGTGTCATGCATTGCGCAGTCATCAGAAAAGTACATGTGTTTCACTTTAAATAATTTATCTTTTTATGACTCTATGCAACACCTGATGGGGAGTTTAGAGTCACTGGCAGGATCCTTAAAGTCCTGCCCAATAACAGAAGAATATTTTGACCCAACTCTTGTTAGAAAGGGCGTTTACCCTTATGAGTACATGAACAGTTGGGAAAGGTTTGATAACCCAGCCCTTCCACCTAAAGGCGCGTTCTTTAGTAGTCTTAGAGGAAAGGACATCAGTGATTCTGATTATTCTTATGCTCAAGATGCGTGGCAGAAGTTAGAGTGTAAAACGATGGGAGACTATCATGATTCCTATTTAATGGCGGATACCTGTTTGTTGGCGGACGTCTTTGAAAATTACAGAAAGACCTGCATGAAACATTACAGCTTGGATCCTGCGCATTACATTTCTGCGCCTGGGATGAGCTGGGACGCTTTCTTAAAATTTACTGGAGTACAAATTGATTTATTGTCTGACCTGCCAATGCTTCAGATGATTGAAAACGGATTGCGTGGGGGAATCAGTATGGCGTCGCACCATTACTGTAAAGCAAACAACAAATACTTGGACGACTATGATCCAAGTAAAAGGTCTAACTATCTTATGTATTTAGATGCAAACAATCTGTATGGTTGGGCTATGAGTCAATCACTACCGTTACGTAACTTTAAAATGTACACAGGACTCAAAGACATTCAAAAGTTTTTAAAATGGCTACCTACTCTAGAAGCTGATCGTAAAAGAGGTCTCATTCTAGAAGTTGATTTAGAATATCCTCATGAACTTCATGATTACCATAATGACTATCCATTAGCGGCAGAAAGTCTAAAGATGGCAATGACAGAACCGCCTAAACTTGTGCCTAATCTTCGTGACAAAAAAAATTATGTCTGTCATTACAGACTTCTTCAATTTTATTTAAGACATGGTTTAAAGTTGACAGCTGTTCATCGTATAATTGCTTTTGATCAAGAACAGTTCATGAAACCATACATCATGAAGAACACTGATCTCAGAACTAAATCCGCAGATGCTTCAGAAAAAGACTTTTTCAAGTTGATGAACAACAGCTGTTTTGGAAAGACTATGGAAAATCCGCACAAGCGTAAAGATGTTAGATTGGTCACCAGACAAAACGTTGCAATTAAGTTGACTTCAAAACCTAATTATCAGGACTTCAGAAGATTTCATGATCAGCTTTTTGGCATAATGATGAAAAAAAAGAAAGTCAAATTGGACAAGCCCGTTTTTATTGGGTTTACTGTTTTAGAGCTGTCGAAGCTTTTGATGTTAGAATTTCTTTATGACTACTTTAAACCCTTGTATCCGGAGTCCAGAGTTCTGTACACAGATACAGATTCCTTTGTAATCGACATCCCTACTGAAGATTTTTACAAAGACATGGAATTAGAAGTAGCAAAAGAGCATGCTGGATGGTACGACACACATCTGATTACCCTAAAGATTCGCCTTTGCATTCAGTTATTAATAAAAAGGTTTTAGGTAAGATGAAGGATGAATTATCTGGAGAGGTGATCAAGGAGTTTGTTGGTTTGAGGTCGAAAATGTACAGTCTTTCAAGCCAAAAAAAAGTTGTTAAAAAAGCAAAGGGAATATCTCGTAGTGTTGTGCAGTCAAGCATAACCCATGACAACTACAAAGAAGCATTGTTTGGCAATAAGACTTTTCATCATGACAATTACAAGCTGCGATCTAATCTGCATGAGATTAACACAACAGTTGTAACAAAACGGTCTCTTGACCGCACTAACACAAAAAGAGTATTTGTTAATCTAGAGTTTTCATATGCAATTGGTCATTGGAGAATAGTATAATCATATGGGCTTATATTTTTCAGCAATCGCACGTTCAATTATATCATCATCTAATTTAGCAAAATTAATATTATTTATTAATGCTAGATGTGCTTTAATTTTTTTTCACAATATTCATGTTTCCATAAATCAAAATAAAAGTTTGGGGTTTAAAGCGATTGTCTGGCGATTGTCAATCTTCTCAAATACTTCTTTAATGATATACTGATACTCAAATAAATCTTGCATTAATTTTAAAGACTTTTCCTTTGCCCCATTTCCCTTTGAGCTTCCATTTTAAACCCAAATGTATTTGCGTAGATTAAAACAGTTCGTTAAGCTTAACTATATCATCACCCAATTCAACCAAATTATTATCCATTACTGCTAAATGCGCTCGAATTTTTTTTTTATCTTTTTAATATATTCTTGCTCCCAATCAAAATTTGAGGTTTTGTCTAGCATGGCATGATCAATCTTCTTAAATATTAGTCTAATAGCAAGATTATAATCAAATATTTCTCGCATTATTTCTAAGGACTCTTCCTTCACCATTCTTGCTTCCAGTGCCATTTCACGTAAGGATTCTTCCTTTTCCATTCTTGCCGCCATTTTAATTTAAATTAAAAAATAATTAAGCGACTGGAACTGTGTCTGGAGGGATTATCTGCAGTTCTTCCTTCACAAAAGATCTTCGGGGGGCTGGTCGTTTTGTTGTGTCAGTTTCTCGTAAATAATACACGGGCGGATTCATTTTCACAATTTTTTTTTATCTCATATGGATCAACACTCCAAACTGGATCTGTTGCCCTGATGCGAGTGTCCCCTTCCGCTTCTCCCGGCGAATAAAGGTATCTCACTTTCAAACCAAATGGTAATAGTTTGCTTGATGAAGACTCTCCTTCAACAACATTTATTGTTTGTTTTCTGATTGCTTGTACTGGTTTTAGGACCTTTAAATTCTTCATTATTCATTGCGCGCAAAACTGAGGGCAGCCTTCTAACCCATTCTGTGTTGCGAGAATTGTCAATCAGCTCTCTGTGATACTGGTAGGAGAAAAGTCTTTCAGATAACTGTTTGTTAAAGTTTTCAACCAAACCCTGTGATCTGTGAACACCCGGAATGCCTCTTTTAATGGTAACTCTATGTTTTAACAATAATTGATTCACTTGTCCTTTAAATTCTTTCCCATCATCGACTTGAATCATGCGAGGATAAGTTAAGGGTCCTCGTTGATATATCAGTTGTATAGCGACAGCAACAGCAGAAGCACTCTTTTGTGTTAATGGTTCCGCATCTTTGTATCTTGAAGCTATGTCAATGACTGTAAGTGCGTACTTAAAATCTTTTTCGTCTAATCGTATCATGGGGTAAATATAGAAGATCCATTTGATGGGTGTCGTTTGGAGTTATATTCACAAAGTGTGGTCTCTGTATTCGTTTAGGCGCTGGTAGATAAATTTGCCAAATCGCTTGTTTAGATAACCATTCCTTTGCTGTTTGTTCACTGACTCCAGCTGCTTGGCTTAGCTTTTTAATTGCTGTTATTCCCTTCCAATATCCTTTTGGCGAATAATAGATCTTGTTCATTTTTTATTCAGCCAATATTATGTGCAACAAAATACACAACGGTCATGCCAAAGGCAATAAACAATATTTCTTGCATCTTTTGTTTTTCTGATGGTTGATAAAAATCGCTGAATTTTGGTGGAGGCAATGTCTCGATTGGCTTGCCTGTTACAAGATAATATTCTTTTATTGCTTGATCAACATCTTTAAATGTGTAAGCTGCATGTCCCTGTTTTTTCAGTTCATCGTTAATAAAATCTAACTGCTCAATTCTCTGCTTTTCATACGCAGCTTGTGCTGCGGCTAGATGCTCCATAGCTTTGTTATGTCTTTTTCTCTCGCCGTCATCCCGTAGTTTACTAAATGCGTAATTACTTCCGCTAAAAGCAAGCGCATTAACCACAGCGCCACCAATCATCATTACGAGTGAAGCCATTTTTATAAATGTATTTTTTAAATTTTACATATTGATACTGTCTGGAATTATTCCTTGCTTAACTAGAAAATCTTTCGTAGCAAATGAAGCTGTAATAACAGCAATCAGCTTTGCTGAGTCTTCAAAGTCTAGTTTGCCAAGATCTGCTGGTTTTATTTTTAACAGGCTTTTACCAAGCATTGTGTATCCTACACTTAGGCCTCCAATAACAGCAGAATGGTATACAAGGTTAGTAATAGTTTTTTCGGTGCTCATTTTTAAAAAATAAAATAATATTTATTCATTAATAAAACATGAACTGCGATGATTTACTTCCTGAACTTACAAATGATCAAGTTGATGACCAAGCTATTATGCGCCAAAAAGAAAGGCTGTATTCTTTAGCAGCATGTGGAAAAACAAAACAGTACCTTGGAAATGAATTCAGCATAGAACAGATTCAACAAATGTCGCCACAAGACATTGTAAAGTATCACAATAGGTATGAAGCGCAACTGGGGTCTAGAATGGTAAAAAGTGTTGGGCAAACGGTTCTTAGTTTGTACACTAAACTAGTTAGTAGATTTGCTCCCATTGATTCTGAACAAGATTTTATGTATGATTTAACGCAGGATCCAGTTTTAACAAAGTCATTAGAGTCTCTAGGATGTGATCTATATTACAGATTTGGAACATTGTTATCGCCATTAATCATGGGATTAATTACTTTTAATCATATAGATTTTGTTTCCCTTCAAAATGACCGAGCCAGAAAATCAGCAGAAAACATTGATGGAGAAAGTGACCAGTAAAAAGCCTCCTCATCCTGGGCGCGTTGCAGCAGGAAAAAAATTAGCAGAGTGGAACAAACAAAAAAAATTAATGTTGCAATCACAAAATGTAACTCATAATGAAAACATAACGCCGCCAACGCCAACAGTTGTTTCAATGCCAGCTGTAAATACACAAGTTGATTCAAGACCTACAACACCAAAGTCGTCATGGAATATTGAATTTAAAACAGTTGCCATTTTTGGCGTCATTGCTGCTGGGGGTGGTTATTACGGTTATAAAATATATAAACAACGCCAGCAAAAACCAAAGCAGTCCAAAAAATCTCAGCCACTAAATACAGAAGCCAAACAAAAAAGCATGCCAGAACCGCCAACAACAAAAGATCATTTTGATCCATTTCAGATGGAATAATATTTCAAGAACTTAATAAATAATTATAAGTGACTTGAATAAGAACTTGATAACGACTTGATGACGACTTGATAAAACTTAAATAAGAACTTGATAAGAACTTGATAAAAACTTAATGACGACTTGATAAGAACTTAATGACGACTTGATGACGACTTGTTAAGAACTTGAATAAGTACTTGAATAAGTACTTGAATAAGAACTTGTTAAGAACTTGATGATGACTTGTTAAAAACTTGATGTTGACTTGTTAAGAACTTGAATAAAAACTTGTTAAGAACTTAAATAAGAACTTGAATAAGAACGTGATGCCGACTTGAATAAGAACCTAGAACGACTTAATGACGATTTTTTTTCACAATTAATTGTTACATTCTTTTCCGGGGAGACAACTCCTCTTCACTTCTGCCTTTATGTAGTACTCTAGGCCAGACATGTCTGGCCCCGAGAGAACTATAAAATAGGCATTCTGGGTAAGCCGGCGGAGCAACAGCGAAACCGGCTTCAGCCGGTTGGAGCTGGCGGAGGTGGGTGAGCCAGAATGCCTATTTTATAGTTCTCTACGGGCCTGATTTATTCATTTATTCAATCATGCATGCATTCATACATTCATATATTCATTCATTCATTCATTCATTGCCTTCATAAACTCACAATTCACAATGATAAAGGTCTGATTCTTCGATACATTTTAT
This sequence comes from Conus canariensis, assembly GCA_033310375.1. Lineage (NCBI taxonomy): Eukaryota > Metazoa > Mollusca > Gastropoda > Neogastropoda > Conidae > Conus > Conus canariensis. The sequence continues at coordinate 81,794,310 of CM065719.1, read as the reverse complement.
TGCCTTTTCAAAACGTTGATTACGAGTACTCTCTGGCATATAAGGAAGCGTTTGCGTGGAACATTTGCACCTTCATTTATGTCAACAATCGGCCTGCAAACATCGCAACGGTGAGTAGCGTGGGGATGGCATGGGAGAAGGATGTATATGACTCATGTGTTGTCATATAAGGTGGGGGGATTTCGTCAATAAGCGTTTGGACTATGCTCTCTCTCTCTCTCTCTCTCTCTCTCTCTCTCTCACACACACACACACACACACACACACACACACAACACACACACATGCACGCACGCAGCGCACGCACGCACACACACACACACACACACACACACACACACACGAAGGTAGACAGCTACAAACAAACAGAGATGCAGATAGCTACACACACACACACACACACACACACACACACACACACACACACACACACACATACATACAGAGAGAGAGAGAGAGAGAGAGAGACAGACAGACAGACAGACAGACAGACATACAGACAGAGAGAGACAGAGACAGACAGACAGACAGACAAACAGACACACAGACAGAGAGGGGTTATGGCCTTCATTTGGATAATGATGGTGGCTGTCACTCTGTCTCTATCAACGTCCAGTGAACCAGATGATCTGCCCAGGATTGCCGCAAGGATAAACGTATCCACCGACTGGTCTGGCAATCACATACAGTCACCTCTTATTCCGCAGCCACCCGGACGTGGAACACACACACACACACACACACACACACACACACACACACACACACACACACACGCACGCACGCACGCACGCACGCACGCACACACACACACACACACACACACACACACAACTACACACACATACACACAACATCTTCACACGCCCGCAGGCATGCACACGCACAATACACACGCACAACACACACACACACACACACACACACACACACACACACACACACACACACACACACACACACACGCACTCTCCCTCTCTCTCTCTCTCTCTCTCTCTCTCTAAATATGTTAGACAGGACTCTAGTAGATCTCTCTCTCTCTCTCTCTCTTCTTCTTTCTCTCTCTCTCTCTCTCTCTCTCTCTCTCTCTCTCTCTCTCTCTCTCTCTGTCTGTACGTTCAGGTAAACTGAAATTTGTTTTGCACGTCCAAAATGCGCCATGCAGTTAAAGAAATACGGTTTGTTGCCATGGTTCCCTTGTGCAGCTGGTGAACAATTTTCATATCTGTAGCATATTTTCTTAGTTTCATGTTCCCAGTTTCTCCATCTTCAAACTCCCCCCCCCCCCCCCCCCACCTCCTTGAGTCCAAGTCTTTGCCAAGTCATTACTATGAAGACAGTTCAGTTGTTGGCCTGCGCTTGTTTTTTTCCCTCACTCTTTAGATTGTTCGTCTATGTATTTGTCTGACTTTGTTCAAGTTTAAAAGGCTGTGCCAGTCTTGAGTGAAAGTTACTCTGTGTTAGGTTTTCTTGTGGGAACGGAAGATGCCCCACTTGTTTACTGTTTGTCGTTTGCTGTTCCCTGCCTCATTTAATTTCCGATACGGTTTGTTGCGTTAAAAAAAAACACCCACATGTTAGACCCAAGTCGTAAATAAGTTTCATGTTTCTTAATTCGATTACAAGCAATATCAAAAATAAGCACATTTGCCTGATAGGAAGATTTCCCCAGGCCCACCTAGATCAAACGGAGCTGGCCATACGTGACAAGTCCAAACTAAGGCTTAAGCCTGAAGCTACGAGACTTTTACGGACTCTTCGCGTGCACCACGATAGTGTGGAGCGCACTTTCTCAGCATCTTGCTTGAGCCTGACTGTATGTCAGCTGGATTCACGTCTCGTCAGAGTTAACGAAGCCTTCTTGCGAGATTTGACAGGCTGGGAACATTTTGAAAGTCAATGAGGGATCGAAAGCCCCGTTGACAAGGTTGGATACTTCGAGTAAGGATCGGTGTCATCAACACAGAAGACAAATCTTGACCTGTTCTTTCGTGCTATATAGGTATTTCTTTAGTTTCTTTTCTTTTTTTCTGATTCATCAGTAAATTGTCTGAACAATAGTGGACCTTCGCTTTGTCTGAAGAACACTGGACTTTCACTTTGTCTAAAGAACATTGGACTTTCACTTTGTCTAAAGAACATGGGACCTTCACTTTGTCTAAAGAACATTGGACTTTCACTTTGTCTAAAGAATATTGGACCTTCACTTTGTCTGAAGAACATTGGACTTTCACTTTGTCTAAGGAACATTGGACCTTCACTTTGTCTGAGCAACTCTGAACCATCACTTTCTCTGAACAACAGTGGACCTGAGTTTGTCTGAACAAGTTTGGACCTTTGCTTTGTCTGAACAACAACGGACCTTCACTTTGTCTGAACAACAGTGGACCTTCACTTTGTCTGAACAACTCTGGACCTTTTCTTTGTCACATTAGACTTTCACTTCGTCTGAACAACAGTGGACCTTCACTTTGAACAACAGTGGACCTTCACTTTGTCGGAACAACAGTGGACATGACTTTATCGGAACAACAGTGGGCATGACTTTGTCTGAACAACAGTGGACATGACTTTGTCGGAACAACAGTGGACATGACTTTGTCGGAACAACAGTGGACATGACTTTGTCTGAACAACAGTGGACCTTCACTTTGTCTGAACAACAGTGGACCTTCACTTTGTCGGAACAACAGTGGACATGACTTTGTCTGAACAACAGTGGATCTTCCCTTTGTCTGAACAATTCTGGACCTTCACTTTGTCGGAACAACATTGGACCTTCACTTTGTCGGAACAACATTGGACCTTCACTTTGTCTGAACAACAGTGGACCTTCACTTTAATATACAACTCTGGACCTATACTTTGAGCAGCAACGGACCTGAACTTAAATTGAACGACATTGTAATTGATTTTTTTTGCCCGGAAATTTCTGTGATGTAACAGACATGAACTATTTCAGATGAGTGAACAGAGTGGCAAAGACCGACTTTCGAAGTGTGTGTGGTTGTGGGCAAGAGCAACAGTGACTGGGTGTCTAACTGCGTTGTCATATCTACCCGGTACGTAAATAACTAAACAAATATCTTCTTTCTTAGCTTGCTTTCTTTCAGGGAGGTGAGGAGAGTGGTCGCGTGCGCTCGGGGATCAGGGGGAACTAAACAGGGACAGACATATTTGTTTGTTGTATTTTGTGTGAAAGATGAATAAGTTGTTTTATAATTTCATTGTGCTTGCGTCTTTTTTGTGGGAGTGACGTAATTGCGAAAGACTTTTCTGTGGTACATCTTTTTTCTTCTTCTTGTAATTGTGTTTAAGCAATAAATTTAGTGCGCCGTGACAAGAATCACAGAGTGGAACTTGTGAGATTTTGTAAGGAACAGATTGTTGATGCAGGTAGATTTTTATTTCATGCATTTAAACTCCGATCACATATTGTCAAAGCAAATGCAATTATTTGTCACACTGAGATGTGCATGCTTAACAGAATTGCATGTATTTTCTCTAAATTTGCATAGTGTATTTCTTGTCCTTTCTTAGCGGTACAAAACTTGTTGTATAGTGATGATTCATGCATTGAAATTGGCTGTAATAACTTAGTGTCAGTGTCCGAGTTGACACACACTTATAAACTGACATTCTCCGTTGTTTTAGAATACATACAACGCAAATTGTGTCTCATGCCTTTCATTCTGACGTAATTTTGTCTTCACAAAAAAATTAGACCATGTGTGTGTGCGTGCGTGCGTGCGTGCGTGCGTGCTTGCGCGCGCGCGTGTGTGTGTGTGGGTGCGTGCGTGCGTGCGTGCGTGCGTGCATGCTTGCTTGCTTGCTTGCGCGCGCGCGCGTGTGTATATGTATTCGCGCGCGCGTGTCTGTCTCTATCAGTGTGTTTATGTATGAGTGTATATGGATGAGTGTGTGTATGTATGAAAGTGTGTATGTGTGTGTGTCTGTGTGTGCATGTGGGGGGGGGGGTATGTATGAGTGTGTGGATGTATGAGAGTGTGGATGTATGTAGGTGTGTGTGTGTGTGTGTGTGTGTGTGTGTGTGTGTGTGTGTGTGTGTGTGTGTGTGTGTGTGCGTGCAAGAGAGAGAGAGAGAGAGAGAGAGAGAGAGAGAGAGAGAGAGAGAGAGAAAGCGTGCGCGTGCATGCGTGTGAGTGACGTCTTCTGTAAAAAAATACCTCTGTCTGTCTGTTTGTCTGTCTGCCTCTCTCTCTCCTCTCTCTCTCTCTCCTCTCTCTCTCTCTTCTCTCTCTCTCTCTCTCTCTCTCTGTTTTCCTTCTACACCCCTCTCTCTCCGAGATCTTACCCTTCATCAACACCATCCATTCTCACATCTGTCCAGTGAGATTTGGCTTTGTCTCCGGATCAGTGCATTTCTCTGATGATTTTATCAAGGAGAGATTTTTTTTTTGCTTTGAGCAATTTAGAGTTTAAAACTCAATGCTGCTTTCAATGTCACTTTGAAAAGTGTCCCAAAAGGTTACATCAGAAACGAGAGGTTACATAAGGATGATACTCTACTCAAGAGAGACACAAAAACGAATAGGTTTATCAGTTGCTTGGAGAGAATTTGTGATAGCGAACCATAGAATAACATCACTCTAAATGTGAAATGCTTTATGTCATTAAAAATGTACGTCAAACTGACATGTGTGACGTAACAATGCGCATGATACATTTACATTATCTCTGTTACAATTTTAGTTAATGTACATATCACATAAAATTTGAAACCTAATATCATCTGGAAAAAAACTGCACAGTACTGGATATTATAAGATTGTCAAACCGCAACCTCAATGACCCATTTACACACACACACACACACACACACACACACACACACACACACACACACACACACACACACATTCTCATACAGACACACACACACACATGCACACGCACACAGGCACGCACGCACGCAGGAGCGCACGCACGCACGCAAGCACACGCGCGCGTGCGCGCGCACATGCACCCCCCCCCCCCCACACGCACGCTCACAGCCCTCCCACATTCCATACATACTATTTACTAAGGTGTTGACGTATCTTGCATTCTTTTCTTGTCCATGTCAAAAGCCCAATGGCTGGAGGTCTAACGCACAAGGACGATCTTGACGTTGTGGCCTTTGACACCTTCAGCCCACCACTGTGCTGTACCTGCCGTCTGTCGACCTCCTTTCTCTATGGCTTCGCCTCCTCATGTAAAGTGCCAGTCAGTTTGTTTACCATGTTGATACTGTATTTATGTCCAAAGTGTCCTATTTCCCAGGCACAGACTTTTGAACATCCTTGTCCATACCTCATTGTCTTATTAGACATATTTCCTCTGCAACAAAAAGACAGTTGGAGATACCTGAAGGGCAAAGGGTTTAAAGATGCGCAAACAATGTGGACGGGTAAGATACTGGAAACAGCGAAGGGGCAAAAAGACAGCGGACTGAAGAAGACACTGGACAAAGTTAAGGGATAAACATGAATGAAAACCGGCACAGCCGAAGACGCTGGACAACGTAAAGCTGTAAAACAAATAAGCCAAAGATGTAGACGGTTGAAGAGACTGCCAACGGTAAAAGGATGAAAGATAAGTCAGAGATGTGGACAGCTGAAAACGTTTGAAAACTATGTGTCAAAGGTTTGGCCGATTAGGAACAATAAAGAGTTAAAAGACGCGCCGAAAATGAGAAGGTATGAAGATATAAAGGGTTGAGCAATGGGCGACAGACATGGACAGCTGAAGACACCGGTAAAAATGGGTCAAAACTGTGGTCACTTGCAGACATTAGGAGCACATGCTTGATTTATCTTTTAACCCGTTTATCATTCCTAGCGTCTACAACTGTCCACATCTTTGACTCGTATTTTAACCCTTTAGTGTAGGGTGAAATGGCGTTACAAACATGTCAATAGTTGAAGACACTGGAAACCATAACGGGTTAAAAGATGAGTCAAATATATGGACAGTTGAAACCTTGAAAACACAGGGGTCAAGGAAATGGACCGCTGAAGACAGTAGAAACAATGAAGGGGGGAAAAGATCGAAAAAAGATATGTATGGGCAGTTGAAGACAGATTTGGGGCCAAGAGATGGATAATTGAAGACACAGGTAAAATTATGAGACACGGATATGGAAATCTGAGACACATGAAACAAATGGGCCAAAGATATGGAGTTGAATACACAGGGAAAAAATATGGACAAATGAAGACACTGGTAAAACAAAAAGTGGGTCAAAGACCTAGAAAGTTAAAGACTGGTAAAAACATTGGTCAGAGATGTGAACACTTGGAGACAGCGGGAATAATGAAGGGTTAACAGATGGTTCAAAGTTATGTACATTTGAAGATACTGGTGAAAAGGTGTGTCGCAGATGTGGATAAAAAGAAAAGGATCTTCGTTGTCTACGACAAATAAGACTACAATGAGCGTTCTTTCGGATGGGAGCATTGTCCCACTTCCCTTCGGTGTGCGGTCAACCAGAAGGAAGGTGAAATTAGGTGATAATTGCTTCTGAAGTGTAAGCTTTTTGGCCGCCAAAATAAATGACATCCAGACATAGTGTCCACCAAAGGTAAGAGGACAAGCAATGATACCCATCAAGGAAGCGTGAGGAGAGGGAGCCAATTAGCACCATAACAATACCACCAGAACGACAACAATTAAATTGGGCGATGACAGTGGCATTTTCACAGCCGGACAGCATCGGGATTGGAACTCGCAACATCTGGTTGTGAACTCCTGAAGACTGACAGAACATCTTAAATGACGCAAAGAACAATACACAGTGAAAAACGAACAGGTACCGTAACATTTGCTCCCAAGGGATGTCTCCTGGGAATGTTTAGCCTACTTGTTTCGAGGATGTCCTTGTTTGTTCTGTTGCTCTGTGTTGTGATTTCTGGGAGGATATTCGGTGTTATAAGCACCATTCGTTTGGAGTTAAGGGTGTGTATGTATTTCATCATGGGAGCAAGAGAGTTACCTTATTTGTTCGCTATTTATGAGTGTTCACCCGCTCAGGTCACTGACACAGTCTGTTTGCTACTCATCTGAAAGTCCATAGATACTTCCTCATTTTGTCAACATGCGATCTGAAAATGGTTCCTTTCAAAGCAGTGATGTCCATGTTGGCAGAAGCCTGAAGCATGTCCTGGCTATTCAGTGTCGTTAGCCAACGTGTCATCAAGGGTCCATGAAAAGCTCACAGTCCTGTCAATAGAATGTTGTCAGCCTATTTGTTCATCAAGGGCCGTGAAAAGCTCACAGTCCTGTTAATAGAATGTTGTCAGCCTATTTGTTCATCAAGGGCCTGAAAAGCTCACTGTCCTGTTAATAGAATGTTGTCAGCCTACTTGTTCATCAAGGGCATGAAAAGCTCACTGTCCTGTTAATGAATGTTGTCAGCTACTTGTCCATCAAGGTCATGAAAAGCTCACTGTCCTGTCAATAGAATGTTGTCACGACTTGTCCATCAAGGGTCAAAGAAGCTCACTGTCCTGTCAATGGAATGTTGTCACTACTTGTCATCAAGGTCATAAAAGCTCACTGTCCTGTTAATAAAATGTGTCACCTACTTGTTCATCAAAGGTCATGAAAAGCTCACTGTCCTGTCAATAGAATGATTGTCAGCCACTTGTCCACCAAAGGTCATTGTAAAGATGTTCACTATGTCTGGTCAATAGAATGTTGTCAAGTGCACTACTTGTTCCACCAAGGTCATGAAAAGCTCACAGTCCTGTCAATAGAATCTGTCAGCCTATTGTTCATCAAGGGCGTGAAAAGCTCACAGTCCTGTCAATAGAATGCTGTCAACCTACTTGTCCATCAATGGTCATGAAAAGCTCACAGTCCGGTCAATAGAATATTGTCAGCCTACTTGCCCATCAAGGGCCGTGAAAAGCTCACTGTCCTGTGAATACATTGCCCATCAATCCTCATGGGAAGTACTTTATCCCGTCAATACAGTGTTGTCAACCTGCTTGTCCATCAACGGTCAAGGGAAGCTCTACAGCCTACTGCGTATATGGAAATGGAAAATCGAAGTGGAGAAGCAAGAGGTCCGTGTTGCGCACTAGTATAAGCACGGATGATTCCGCGGTAAGATCATGGCTGATATGAACATACTAAAGTTTAAAGCGAACCTAAATGGTAGAAACATTGACATTTCTTTTCAAAAGCTCATCGACAGTTTTGTGTGATTGGATGCTATCGATAGCATGCTGTAAAATCATAAAATAGTGTACGAATCGACATCCTTGATGTATCTAAATGGGAACAAATTACAGAACACGATGAGTGACATCGGTACCGCTTCTGCTCCTAAGATAAGCAAAACGAAAGGGATCCATGAAATCTGCAATCCGTTTTTGAAAATGCAACAGAATCACACTAACAAAGACCCTTACTACACACGATGCAGGCCTCGACTTAGGTCATTTAGAACTAACACTGGCTGCTTTTGCTGGCAATGAGAAAATGCTAAACGGCTTCCAGGATCTGGAAACTTGACAACGAGTACAGAGACATCTTGAAATACATAACAGTATTTTGTTCACGTTTGATGCTGTTTGACTGGAGTCTTGTTCAATTTACTGTGTGGATTCGGCTTTGGGGCTCGCGCTCTATATCAGATTGGAAAGTACTTATCAACTATGCCATATCCTGTGCCATAGCATGTATTCTCCTGTGCGGAAATTGAACACAGCTGGCCAATGTCAGTGCCCTTCTGTATCATCTACAGTGGATTCCCACCTCTTCAAAACAAAACAAAAAGTTTCGAAGGGATTTAGAGACTGAACGTGTGTTAGCCGCAGCGTGTCAGTGACGATCAGTGATTGTGATTTGTGTATGGAAACAGCAGAGCTGAGAGAGAGAGAGAGAGAGAGAGAGAGAGAGAGAGAGAGAGAGAGAGAGAGAGAGAGAGAGAAAGAGAGAAAGGGAGAGAGATGACAAGTGACACTGTTTACTATGTTGTCATTGCTAAACTAGTCTATGGACATAGGGGTGGGGGCGAGAATCAAACAGAAGAATGAAAATTAGCATTAACAAATTGTATGAGCTGTAAAAAGTGAGAGAGAGAGAGAGAGAGGGGGGGGGAGGGGGTGGGGGTGGCGGACGAGTAAGAAGAAGAGGAAGAGAGGAGAGGGGGAGAACAACAGCAACAACAACAGAAAAAAGACCGAAGATGGTGTTCAAAACTATGCTACCATCATTGCACAGACCCGGGCGTTTCAGTGCATAATTCACTTAACTGGGAAATGTCAATCAACGTTAGTTAAGTCAGGGTCCTGAGTCAATGTGCGCCTGATTCTTCTCTTATAAGTCAAGTGTGGCTGTACATCAATTGCCGATTGATTCGCTGAACCTTCTAATGACATACACACGACAAAACCTGGCGGATCAGAAACGACAGGGGGAGTGGAGAGTGGGTGGGCTGGAACTAAGTAAGGAGAGGAAGCCTGGGAAAGATCACAGGAGGTCAACAAAGGTCAACGACCGACGACTGTAAGTTCACATGCTGGTGTCACTCTCGGTGTAAAATAGAATGAAATACACTGAAGAAAATAAGTGACTGACATTAACCCGACACACTCCGGATGTTTTACCTGAATACCCATCTATCTGCTCGTCCGTCTGTCTGTATTAGGTGCTGGCATTGTGTCTGTCTGTCTTTCCCTTTTTCCCTCCTACCGGCCTATGTTGCTGACCGATTCTGTTCAGCATTTGAAGACGAACATCTACTTTCTGTTGTTGTTCTGGATTTGTAAGATGCCCCTTCATGTAGATACTGTCAGACAGACAGAAGGAGAGACAGAGAGACAGACAAACAGACAGACGAACGGGCGGACACACACACACACACACACACACACACACACACACACACACACACACACACACAGATAGACACACACACACACACACACACACACACACACACACACACACACACACACACGTGCAAACACTCGCACACAAACACAAGCTCAAATCTCTCTCTCTCTCTCTCTCTCTCTCTTCTCTCTTCTTCTTCTTCTCTCTTCTTCTCTTCTTCTTCTTCTTCTTCTTCTTCTTCTTCTTCTTCTTCTTCTTTCTTCTTCTCTCCCTCTCTCTATCCCCCTCTCTCTCTCTTTCTCTCTCTCTCTCTCTCTCTCTCTCTCTCTCTCTCTCTATCTTCTAACTATCTATCCGTCTGTTTTTTCTGTCTGTCTGTCTGTCTGTCTGTCTATCTATCTCTTATTAGTTACAAATCTATATATGTATGTAGCTTTGTATGTATGCATGGTGTGCTTTTATATCTGTGCGTTTAAATGTCTGTTTGTTTGTCTATCTATCTGTCTATTTATCTATCTACTCACCTAAGTCTACCTGCCTGTCTATCCATCCATCCATCCATCTCTCCATCCATACATCTATCTATCTGTCTGTCAGTCTATCCTTCTTACTGTCTGTCTATCTGTTTATCTATCCATCTATCCATCTATCTGTCAGTTTACTGATATCAAATCAAACAGAGTATTGTTTAAGTTTCATCAGAAATGACGTCGCGGCGTAGGAACCGATCCTTCGGCCCCACGCCCTTTCTGTCGTGCGGCCAACGGCCACAGTGCTGTAAGATTCCACAGGAGAAAAGGAGGGGGAGACAGACGAAGTCAGATCAGGGGCGCTAAGCCCACACGCTGGCCGGGACTCCATTGTTGCTCTAAAAAGCAACGTCTCTCTGGAAGTAATAGGTTCTTCGACTTGTAATTTCTTCGTGTTTTCATCCTACATCCCCCCCCTCCCCCCGTATCCACTCCATACTCCTCGCGAGCTTCCCTCAATACCCTCGAGTTGCCTTCTTCCATACCTCTTGCTGTTCTCTTCACTATACGCTGCCAGTATCACTGCCAATGTTAATCTCAGATCTGTCTGTCTGCCTGCCTCTCCCACCCACCCCCCCCTCCTCTCTCTCTTTGTCACTTTTAATGTGGTGTGTGTGTGTGTGTGTGTGTGTGTGTGTTGTGTGTGTGTGTGTGTGTGTGCACGTGTGTATATGTGTGTGCGTGTATGAGTGTGTGCGTGCGTGTGTGCTTGCGCGCGTGCGCGTGTGTGTGAGTGTGTGTGCGTATGAGTATGTTTGTACGTGCATACGTGCGCGTGTGCGTGCGGCCGTGTGTGTGTATATATATATATGTAATATATATATATATATATATAATAAATGTGTGTGTGTGTGTGTGTGTGTGTGTGTGTGTGTGTGTGTGTGTGTGGTGTGTGTGTGTGTGTGATAAATACTGACTGAAAACAACAACAAACAAACACGCAAACTAAGAACAATCACTGGAAATTTTGCTTTTCATATTACAGTTTCCAAGAGAGATAGAGGAAAATAGGCTTTTTGCACTTTTGGGTAGAACTTGGGGAATGGGGAGGGGTGGGGGGGGGGACGGAAATTTCTTTTTACAGATATGTACATCATATATGGAATCAATCTTAACATGTTTACAGCCCTGATATAATCCCCTGCAGTTGGCCGCCTAAAAACTACATGAATTCAGAAGTGGACAGAATGTTCGCATGTGTCCGCGCGTTGCTGGGAGAGGGGGAGGGGGGGGGGGGAGGACGGAAATTTCTTTTTACAGATATGTACATCATATATGGAATCAATCTTAACATGTTTACAACCCTGATATAATCCCCTGCAGTTGGCCGCCTAAAAACTACATGAATTCAGAAGTGGACAGAATGTTCGCATGTGTCCGCGCGTTGCTGGGAGAGGGGGAGGGGGGAGGGGGGCGTCTGGTGATACGCGCTCACTGTCATGACTGGTTCAAGTAACAGTTTGAAGAACTTTGAGCACTTTTGAGGTAAAAACTCAAAAGTATTATTTCATCCCCTCCCCAGACCTTATCGGGAAAAAAAAAGCTTAAACCGATGACAGCCTGTCCAAACTACGATGCATCCACTTCAGCCATGTCAACGTTGAACCCTGAATCTACAGCCTTTATTCCTCCATCCCCACCATTGCACACCCCACCCAAGTCTTGTCTTCCGTGAGGACGTTGTCACCAATCACAACCAGTACTTCTGAATATCGAGGCCGCGCGCGTCACCGTGTTGTTTGAGACTCCACCGGCAAATCGCGTTCAGTAGCATGGGCCAGTGCTGCGCTGTCTTTAGTTCAGTGACGCATTCACTTTCACCGTACCAGTCAAACCACCGTCTTTCAATATGTCAACCAAGTTAGACAGACGAGAACAAAATGTGCGCTTGAAATAGTCACACCATGATCAAACAGAACAGCTGACATGTTGGGCCGTTTACTGGTCATTTTTGTGTGGTCAGATTCCACACTCCTGTCTTCCATCTTTTCAAACAGATCTTCGATACCTTAAGCGCACTCTTTAATCTACCCTAACGAATCTGCCTACTAACCCTCGAATATTTCCGAGTGAGTACTTTGCTAGATTTTAGTGCAGCATTTCACACTGTGAATGACGTCCTGTTCCGACGCACGATCCACTGCCTTTACAGGTTTTGTCCTCGTTCAAGAGCTACTTGATACCATTGCACGCAGTCAGTCATCATTGATGATTTTTAATCTGACGCAGACCTTGTATCCCTTGGTGTACCTCGGACGCAGTGCTGAGTCCTGTCATATTCATTTTGTATGGGAAGCCTCTATGCTTGTTGAAAGTCACTCTATTTTCCACCAGTCATCTGCACCTTTACAGGTTTTGACATTGAGCGAAAACGGACCACACGTTACCAAGCATGACTGCATCAGTCAGGTTAAGTTTTGGATGACTGAGCATGGAGTAAAACTAAATTTTAACAAAACTGAAGCC
>CM065719.1:81771468-81773968 GCA_033310375.1 Conus canariensis | reverse complement strand
ATGATGATGATAATGATGATGATGATGATGATGATGATGTTGATAACTGGATAATGACAGTGATGACGACGACGACGACGACGACGACGACGGTGATGATGATGATGATAATGATGATGATGATGATACTTGACTCAAGTCAAACACACACCCAAACGACTGCTTCTCTTCCTGCTCCACTTCATCCTCCTCCTCCGTCTGCTTCTTCTTCTTCTTCTTCTCTCTGTCTGTCTGTCTGTCTGTCTGTCTGTCTGTCTGTCTCTCTCTCTCTCTCTCTCTCTCTCTCTCTCTCTCTCTCTCTCTCTCTCTCTCTCTCTCTCATTCTCTCTCATACCTCTCACACAAAATCTACGACACAGCTGAGAGAATGCGTTTTGCCGGCGAGCACCCAACGTGTGTATCGGAAGTGTGAAGAGCTTTTCACCGCAAGAACCAAGTGAACAGGGAGAGCGTTGCACGGTGAGCGAAAGGAACAAACACGATGAAAGCGATCCATTAAGTGGCAATATGCGATCCGGCCATGTTCCCAGGAAGCAATGAAGTTCCCTTAATACCGGCAATATCAGTTGCTTTTCGCTTCTCTCTATTTCAATATGAACCTTGGGGTGCTTTTGACAGATTTTATTTGGGGTGCAAAAGATAGATGTGTTCAACAAGAAGACAGATGAAAACAATTCCTGTGGTCTGTCCTGTATGTTTTCTCGGCAGCGGTAGCGGATACGACGTATCAGGGAACGTAACTAATGTTGCAAATGGAATTAGTCTGAGTTCAAGAAAAAAGCGAGAGAGATTGTGTGCTCTTGTTTTTAAAGAGTTAATTTACTTGTTTTGGTACAACATATCGCGAATTAGAGAGAGAGAGAGAGAGAGAGAGAGAGAGAGAGAGAGAGAGAGAGAGAGAGAGAGATGATCTAGGATCATGAAATCGTTGTTGTGTGACCGGATGACCTGATGACCAGCACTTGACCAGGCAGGGGCCAACCTGTCAGTCAGTCATTCCCCTGACCGCCGGGGTCGTTGGGGGATGTGATGAGGAAGCCGCCGTTTCTCTCCAGGCTCTTCTGTTGCTAGCTGTCGTGAGGAGATCTGGCATGGTCATTTTGGTCCAGTCCTTTATATTTTCGGACCAACTCTTTCTCCGCCGTCCTCGTCTGCGCCATCCTTCAACGGTACCTTGAAGGATGGTTCTGGTTTTGGAGAGGGTGTTGTGACGAATGATGTGGCCAACCTGTAGGCTGTCATTATTTCAGCCCTGAATCTCTGCCCTGACGCCCCGTCCACGGCTGTCCGTAAATAATACCATCGCGCTTTATCCACGGCTGAGGATGTGGCGAGGGCTTGATTTGTAACCTACTGAACGAAAGTCCCGTCATTATGCCACGCCCGTTCCTCACAGACCATCTGGTGTCTCAACATCGTTATCAGCAGCTTCCTGTGGTGGCAGACTCTTCGTTTTTATCTGGGTGATAACGTGTGGCTTCTGGGTCATGGTACAATGCAATGGTCAAATTACAGCGACGGTTCCTTGTAGAACAGTTCCAGTCTGTCATTTCCACTTCTGGTCCTTTGTCCCCATCGCATAGAATCGGCCGAAGATGAATGACGTCACTGCGGTCATGACGACCGACGGCAATATAGATCGGCACGAGGGAGGAGAGAGAGAGGGGGGTTTAATGAGAGAGAGAGAGAGAGAGAGAGAGAGAGAGAGAGAGAGAGAGAGGAGCAAACGCGTGTATGAATATTCAAGACAAGGAAACAGACGGAGGACAAACTGACCAAAAAAAAAAAAAAAAGAATGTGTGCTCCCTTGTGGCGATCCATGTTGTAGCTATCAGTAGTCATGACCAGTGTGTCATTCATTTTCTGTTCATTTTCTGTTCATTTGTGACAGAGGAACAAACATGGGAATTACGGATTGGAGCTGTTCTGCGACGAACCATCGCCGTAGTTCCCTCCCCTACTGCACAGTACGATGACTCAGCAGCTGTAGATAATTGCCCAGATAAAAACAGAGTCTGCCACCACAGAAAGCTATCCTCTACGCTTACTTTCAAAACATATCCTGGTGTCAATCACGCTCGAGAAAAAAAAATAGACGCCCGCAGCGTCGGTCAAGAAGTTAGGGAAACATTCTCAGACACGCGTCCATTAAGTGGATGAAAGTCGACCGAATGGTTCCAGTCTTCCTAACTGAACCCACAGCAAACACAGCTCTGGAAAGGAGCCGGTTAAATGCAGGAAAAAGGTCTTTCGCTGTGCTGACTGGCAAAGAAATGGATAATTTATTCTGCTTGTTGATTGACAAAAAAGGCTAATATTTTTGTGTGTGCTGATTGGCTAAGAAATGGCCTTTTTTTCTTTGTGCATTGGCAAAGAAATCGCCAATCTCAGTTTGTGTTGACTGGCAAACAAACGGCCAATTTTTCACAGTGCTGATTGGCAAAGAAGTGACCAAATTGACTCTATGCCAGTTGCGAATAAATGGTCGATATTTCTCGTG
>CM065719.1:81756468-81766468 GCA_033310375.1 Conus canariensis | reverse complement strand
GGTAAAGAATGATGGTGGACTGTGATGGTAGAGGACATTGGTAGACAGTGATTGTAAAGAATGATGGTGGACTGTGATGGTAGAGGACAATGGTGAAGTGTGGTAGTTTAGGACAATGGTGGACTGTAATGGTAGACGACAATGGTGGACTGTAATGGTAGAGAACAATGGTGGACTGTAATGGTAGACGACAATGGTGGACTGTGGTAGTAGAGGACAATGGTGGACTGTAATGGTAGAGAACAATGGTGGACTGTAATAGTAGAAGACAATGGTGGACTGTGGTAGTAGAGGACAATGGTGGACTGCAATGGTAGAGGACAATGGTGGATTGTAATGGTAGAGGACAATGGTGGACTGTGGTAGTAGAGAACAATGGTGAACTGCAATGGTAGAGGACAATGGTGGATTGTAATGGTAGAGGACAATGGTGGACTGTGGTAGTAGAGGACAATGGTGACTGCAATGGTAGAGGACAATGGTGGATTGTAATGGTAGAGGACAATGGTGGACTGTGGTAGTAGAGGACAATGGTGGACTGTGGTAGTAGAGGACAATGGTGGACTGCAATGGTAGAGGACAATGGTGGATTGTAATGGTAGAGGACAATGATGAACTGCAATGGTAGAGGACAATGGTGGACTGCAATGGTAGAGGACAATGGTGGACTGCAATGGTAGAGGACAATGGTGGACTGCAATGGTAGAGGACAATGATGAACTGCAATGGTAGAGGATAATGGTTGAAGTGTAATGTTAGAGGACAATGGTAGACTGTGATAGTCGAGAACAAAGGTAAATTACGATGATAGAGAACAGTAGTGGACTGTCATATCAGAGGACAATGGTATAGAACGAAGAAAGATTGCTTTTCGATAGTGGAGAACAGTAGTGGACTGCCACAACAGAGAACAATGGCAGACTGTGATGCTGGAAAACATGGTAGACTGTAAAGACAGAGAACGACGGGGGACTAAAACGGCCATTGTTTTGGGATGGATTGTTTGTTGCCATGATTTCTTGCAGCTGACACTCTGAGGTACAGAATGAAGGCCGAGTCCACAGATCGCTCACTGTGTGCGGCAAGTTGGAAGAGGCTGGCAGCAGAGGCAGTTCTTATACGTCTGTTGTTTTTCCATTCCCTAACCGTACTCCGGAGACTCAAATCCCTGTTTAACTGACACAAAGCGAGCAATTTAATTCGTAACGTCAACTCCGATGAGCTGACTAGACTGGTTACACTATTGAAAAGCATGCTTCACTGTCGCCATTCTATTGCGCGAGCATGTGAAAAACAAGCAGCGGCTTTTCAGTCAGCTTTTGGTGACGTAAGAACCAACAGTTAAAAGGTGTTATGTAAAATATTAAGCACTAGTTACACTGATCATATTGCCATTAAACAAAAGCGACAAAGAATCAAGCAGAATATCGGAACATATGAAGAAGAAGAAGAAGAAGAAGAAGAAGAAGAAGAAGAAGAAAGAAAAAGAAGAAGAAGACGAAGAAGAAGAAGAAGAAGAAGAAGAAGAGAGAAGAAGAGGAAGAAGGAGGAGGAGACGAGGAGGAGAGGAGGAGGAGAGAAGAAGAGAGAAGAAGAAGAAGAAGAAGAAGAAGAAGAAGAACAAGAACAAGAACAAGAAGAAGTAGAAGAATCAAGCAGAACATCAGAACATATGGAGTAGAAGAAGAAGAAGAAGAAGAAGAAGAAGAAGAAGGAGAAGAAGAAGAAACACTGGCAGCTTCTTTTTAGATTCCAACTGCTAACATATTCATGCCAATGTTTGTTGCAGATTTATGCATGTCATACCCAGAAACATATCTGCTATAAACTGAGGTAGCCATGATGGATGATTATTTTCTTTATTTTGAGCTAAGAAAATAAACAGGGCTGTCTGGACTCAGCTGACATCGATAATGGATGTAAACTACATCTAGACTGTCAATACTCAACAACAACAACAACAACAACAGGATAATAATAATAACAATAATAATAATAATAATGATAATAATAATGATGTAATGATAATGCCTATAATAATAACAACAACAACAATAATGATGTTGATAATAATAATAATAATATTAATAATAATAATAATAATAATGCTTATATAATAATAATAACAACAACAACAACAACAACAATAATAATAATAATAAAAACAACCAAAGCTCCCATTGGCGAGAGTGAAAATTAAGCAGAGAAAAACAATGTAGCTTTCCTCACCGAAGAGACGGACGGAGGGTCAGAGGGCTCTATTGTTGGGGAGATCACTCATGTAGATGCAGACAGAGTGGCCGCCACTTGGCAGAACAGGGCCAGACATCAATTTGAAGTCTGATGAGGCCGACCACACAATGGTAGGGGAGCCGTTTGTGTAATCCCGGGTAACGATTCTTCTCCATTATCGCAGGAGGGGCGGGGGCTCTAGGGATTGGGGGTAACTTTACCTTCGCGGAACATGGTAACAAGGCGGCCCAAATCCAGCTCTTAACACATGTCCGAGGAAAAGCCTGACAAAAACGTGAATCAAATCTGCAGTGATTTGTTCTTGTCGACAATATCACTGGACTGGTTGAATTTCTTAGCTCAGGTTTTTTTTAAATAATTACATTGTAGAGTTTCTTTGTCTCCATCAGAATATTGACTTCATGATTATGCACGCACGTATGCGCATGCGCATTCACAGACACACACACACACACACACACACACACACACACACACACACACACACACACACACATACGCATATACGTACACAGGTTCGTACAAACACACATACACAGAAAGAGACACGCAGATATGCACGCGCGCACACACACACACACACACACACACACACACACACAACAACACACACACACACACACACATAGGAACACACACACACGCATACACATTTAAACACGCGCGCAGACACACACACACACACACACACACACACACACACACACACACACACACACACACACACACACACACAACAAGACAATTACAATAACACCCCTACCCATTCCTCAATTGCATGTTCAGTCTCATCATTTTGAACATCAACTGATCAAGCCGAATCTCTAGACCTCTGACGGCCGCTCAGCTGGAAGAAATCCAACCGAAACAATTACTGGCAGTGTTGAAAGACAGCTGCTCTCTACCCCACTCGTTCAGACCACAATAAACTCTCCCCCACACCCTGTGGTTCTAATCGCCCTCCATGCGCACTCTGATCAGGACAGACGAGCGCTAAAAGCACGAGCTCTAACAAGGCATTCGGAGGCAGTTTACGTTTTGAGGTCCACGCTGAAAGCCTACAGCCGATTGTTTTCTCTAAAGGTCTGCAGTATAGTGCTCTCCGAGAAGCGTAAATGCGCCAAAAGCAACACTGGAGTTGTTTCCTGACGAAAATCTGTCGGGAAACCCATCTTGGTTGGTTATGAAATATATACAAATGCAGGGAAAGCAAGGGCCGTACTACTATGGCAACGTCGAGCTCTCAAGGAAAGAAACCTCTATTTCATGCAGAGAAATCTGTGGTGACGACAAAGGAATACTGTACAGTGCCAGCGGACAGATTCTTTGCTTTCTAACGTCTGGGCATTTGATGTGGAATTCAAGCCTGGCTTGTTCCTTTGCAAAGTAAAGGCAGCCACTCAGTCAAGTAGGAAGCCTTTTTTTCTGTCCATAGATCTTTTCGTTGAACATGTGTGCATAGTTCACATCTACGGGTACTCTCTCTCTCTCTCTCTCTCTCTCTCTCTCTCTCTCTCTCTCTGTGTGTGTGTGTGTGTGTGTGTGTGTGTGTGTGTGTGTGTGTGTGTGTGTGTGTGTGTTAGAAACTTTAAAACAAACAGAAAAAAAAGAAGAAAAAACGTGCAGTCCTTCATGGCCTCATTTGCATAGAAAAAGGGTCTTTAAGGAGAGATCAATTATGCGCCGCAAATATCATTTCCATGTGGCATAAACGATTGCTTTAAAAGAGTGCACTGTATTTTTCATGTCAAATTATGTTTCTGCCTGGTTTGGAGCTTTAAATCATGACAGAAAGACGTCTGCACTGAAATGAAACGTCATCGTATAAATCTCTGTGTGTACGTCCGTGTCGTCTGTTCTACGACGTAAAAAGGGGTGAACAGAGAGAACTGGGAAATGGAGTTACTGTTCTTTCCTCATTACGCATCAGAGCTTAGTGTGGAGCCAGTCCAGACAATTCCCAACTCGGACTACTTTCACAAGAGAACGGCCGAAGTGCCCGAAGCAATGCCGTAGCTGGCGACAGGCCTGCCTGGACCCATATTGTATAATAACTCGAACTGACATATCAGAACAAATGGGCTGTGGCCGAGTGGTTAGAATGAACGAATGGTATGCTGAGGGTCTTTGGTTCGATTTTCACGGGGGCCAGGCTCCTCCTATGCCTCACTGCCTTCCTTTAGCCCTCTTCCCTAGTGACAATGATTTATCTCCAGTGATCAGCATCTTATGTTAACACTACCTTGTGTGCATATATGTACAGCATTACTTTCTGATGTCTCTTAACTTTATGCTTCTTCACTTCAGTACCTAAATCGCCATAATCTGTACTATCACTGAAGAATGACAGCGTTATGCTGTAGAAATACACTTTTTGTGAAGAAAGTTGTATGTAAAGTACACCCTGCCTCTCAACTTCAGAGCCTAAATCACCATATTTTGTACCATCAGAGGAAAAAGACAGCATCGTGCTGTAAAAAAACTTTTTGCGAAGAATGTTGTGAAGTACACCCTGTAAAAATAAGGTTTGGAACAATCTCCAGCCTGAATCTAACAGGGAGCTTCTATGAGCGGCACCGGAATGTTGGAAAAACTGAGGGTATTGTTGTTTCTTACCATCAGGGATTTCTGCCCACTTAAGCAGCGACTTCCAGCCTGGGCAGACATTTACAACCCGCGGCCCTGAAAGACAGAGTAAGGTCGCTAACCTACACCACTCCACTCCCACCTCGTCCTTATCCCAAGCATCTCAGTTCCCTGGAATGATTCAACACGTTAGACCCAAACGTCTACTGTTCTGTGACGTTTCTTTTGAAATCATAATCAAACGATAGGACTGGAGTCAAGTTCAAGTTGGTAACGAAGTTGTAAATGTTCATCCATAACAAGCACAATCAACCAAAATCGAATATAAGTAATAACACTATTTGTAGAGATCTTTGGTCCTTTTAAATAAGTAACAACGTTCTGTAAGATGCGTAAACGTATAACTGTTTGACTTTTTTTTAAAGGGACGGGAAAAGTATGTGTATATGTCTGTCTGTCTGTACGTACGTACGTACGTATGTATGTATGTTTGTATGTATGTATGTATGTTGTGTGTATATATGTTGTATGTACGTATATATGCACGCATGTATATATGTACGTATATACGTATTATGCGTGTATGTTCTGTATGTATGCATGACTGCATGCATGATGGTATGTAGGTACGTACATACGTATGTATGCATGTGTGCATGCACATGGTATGTATGTATGTATGTATGTATGTATGTATGTATGTATGTATGTATGTATGTATGTATGTATGTATGCATGTATGTATGTATGCGCGCATGTACTTTTACTCATTAACCATCTCCATTTTTTCCACCTACTATTACTGGTGCTAACGTTACATTCATTACTATTGCTCTCAGCAGCAATTTCATCACATCATCATTATTAGCACCATCATCATCACCTTCATATAAAAAAAATGAAAAAAATGATGATAATAATAATAATAAAAATAATAACAAATAAATAAACACACACACACACACCACCACGCACGCACGCACGCACGCACGCACGCACGCACACACACACACACACGCACGCACGCACGCACGCACGCACGCACGCACGCGCACGCGCGCGCGCCTATATATGTATTTTTTTTTAATCAGTATACCGTTTGTTACAACTTCATAACTATTACAAATGTTATATTTACTTCTATCATTAATATAATTATTATTCTTCACAATATTTCTGACATTCCAGCTTATCACTTTTCCAGCCTCCTATAGCATCACTATCATTACTATATGGTTACAATTATAATTATTATTAAAACTATTAATACACATATTATAGTTATTAATATACCTATTAGATTCCATCCTTCCCATAATTCATACCTTCCTTCTCCTATTTGCTCTTCCTATCCTTCCCTCCCCCTCCTCCTTTCCCCCCCCTCTCTTCCTTTAGTATTAGTATTAGTACTATTATTATCATTACTATCATCAATATGATTGCTATTGAAGAAATTCTTTTCTTTTTTTTTTTGAATTATATTTCTGTATCATGCTTTTATTATCAATACTATTATTACCATTACTGTTGCTATAGCTGTTAGCATTATCATCATTATTATCAATACGATTGTTATTATTGATATTACCAGCACTACCATCTATAACATCACTATCGCCATCACCACTAAGACCGTTGCCATGGCAGCCATGCTGTTTAAGAATCCTCTAACCCACTCTCCTTTCTCCCATACCACAACTGCGTTTGCAATATTATCGCCAAAAGTAGTAGTAATCCTGTCTTTATATATCTTGTAAATATTTTGATCATCATCATTACCATTATCATTATTCCTATCAGTAATATAACTATCATCGTTACTACTTCGACGCACACAGTGTCTTCTTGACAGCCTCATTTTTATTCAACACCCGTCTTGCACTGCAGTGGATGAAGATAAGTGATTGCTCGTTCATTTTCGTTGTCCTGAGTGTTTTGTATCTTGCCAGAAGAAGACCTAAGAGGTCGAAACACGTCGTGTTTTGTCTTGTGATTCGTTTGTCTACGTGTTCTTGGCGGTTCGCTATTAATTACATTTAAGATTTGTTTAGATTTCCACCTGCAGTCGCCTCACTTTGCAACTATTCATGTTATGTTCAAACAGTATCCCAGCTTCTCCAGAAGATAGAGTTTATAACAATCTAGATAAGTTGATCAAGAGCCTGTATTTAAGTTAAAAACAAACTCACCAAATAACAATAATAACTAGTCCGAATTTGTATGGCCAAGGAAACGGAACACAATCAGACCAATCAAGTGTGTCTTTTGAAAAAGAAATGTGTCAAGCGCTGTTTGAAATTTTTCGCTCTAGTCTGTTCTCTGAATTGCGTCGACTTCTAATGGAAGCCTACTCAGGGACATCACTGAATTTGCTCACCAACAACCTATATGATGCCCATACAATGCTCTACATGACTGCAAATTTCTTTAGGTCTTGTATTCCAATTAGATGCGTAAAGCACATACTAAATGGCACATACCCATATGCATATTTAAAGTACTGATTTTCAGTCCAGCATCTGCGTCAGTCTTCTAGAATCAAGGCTTTGAGAATGCCGTGATTTCTTTAAAGGTATTCGTAACGGTTACCATGTCTTCATCGTTACGAAACAGAAACCAAATCACACAAAGTTTTGCAAATGAGGAAAGGAAAACCGTGGGCTCGTAAACTCTCTTGTTATTCCTTGCTGCGCCTTCGTCAATGAAAGAGAACAGACTATAAGCACAAACTTGTTGCTGTTCAAATTGTGACATTTACTGTAAAGCTGTGTGTGACTGCAAATTGGAAATACATTTATTTAATCTAAAGAAAACAGAGATCGCGGCAGTTTTTTTTTTAATCAGCATGGCTGGCTCGGGCACTAGAAGAAAATGTCAAGTCAGTTGTGGCTAACACATGAGCTGAACTTGGGCATGTGTTAGGGTGTGGGGATGGTACAGGAACGGAAAGGTAAAGTCTGCTCGCTGATTGTGCCTGCCTTCGAAGGCTGTGGCTCCCGGCTTAAATTCTCTGCTTCAGTGCCAGACGTTTTCAATAGAAATAAATGGTAACACCTTCAATTTTGCTTGCACACTAGTGCTGCCAATTTATTCGCTGCCGGTTGGAATTTGGACTGTAAATCGATTGCTTCAATGACATAGGGCTTCATCTTAAATAACAACAAGAACAAAAAAAGAAGAAGAACAACAAGAAAGACAACAACAATACAGCAGATTTAAAAGACAAGCGACATGTTGTGCGTAATGTTCGTGTTTTCAGGAGAGTCAAAGTGGAATGAAAAGTGAACTTGGCCAGTTGAGCACAAAGGACAGAGGCTGCTATGACGGTGTTGAGAGCACAAAGGACAGAGGCTGCTATGACGGTGTTGAGAGCACAAAGGACAGAGGCTGCTATGACGGTGTTGAGAGCACAAATGACAGGCTGCTATGACGGTGTTGAGAGCACAAATGACAGGCTGCTATGACGGTGTTGAGAGCACAAATGACAGGCTGCTATGACGGTGTTGAGAGCACAAATGACAGGCTGCTATGACCGGTGTTGAGAGCACAAATGACAGGCTGCTATGCCGGTGTTGAGAGCACAAATGACAGGCTGCTATGCCGGTGTTGAAATACTTGGATTGGAGCGTTAATAGATGAAATGAGCTGAGAGGTGTTCGAAATGCGTGCCACTAAACCATGGACTGTGAACTTAGATGAGTTGTTTCAAAAGTGATGGCGTTAAACACAGATGTTAAACACAGTGGAAACTGAGTACCGTTCGTTATACGTTTGCTCATTGCTAACACCTCTTTGGGGCAGCACTGTTTCAAAACGTTTTTCGCTTGCGTTTTTGTAGTCTGGCTCCGGTACAATGCGAAACACTGTGTGGCTTATCAAACATATCTTTCATGCAGTTGGAAAACGAAAATTTGACAAAATCTAGTCAAAACGAGAAGTAATGTAAACAAAACAGAAAACTCTTTATTATAAACGTTTTATTTCGTTTGTGTATCTGTTCCATCGTTTTGTTTTTTCGTGCCTTTTCAAGGACAAAGTTCCCATTCAACTTGCATATTAATGGCTGATTAGAGCCCTTTCACTTGACCTATGACCATGTTCCCTCCATCCCTTTCTCCATTAAATTAAAACCTACAGTTTTAAACCTCTTCTCCCCCCCTCTCTCTCTCTCTCTCTCTCTCTCTCTCTCTCTCTCTCTCTCATTCTCTTGTCTTTATGCTCTGAAGTGGTAGCAGGGACACAAGCCAAACACCAACGCCATCATTCATTATCCCTCTCGCTCGTTAAACAGACAGCCAAGCCTATTCGTTTCAAATTCCTTTTTTTTTTTTGGGGGGGGGGGGGGTGGGGGGTGGGAGGGGGATCTATGAGGTTCATTTCCATTAGCCATCAGTCTGGACATGATGGATAAGCCTGGCTGGCGTTTAAACAACATAAATGAACCCTGTTGCCCAGAAACGCAAGTCTTCACTCGTTCACCCCTTCCTCCCTGCCTTCTGGTCCCTAAGGAATGGCTAATATGGATATTTCCCCAACAGATGATAATAAGAACACTGGATATTTGTGGCTTTTTTTCCCTATGAATAGCTCTAAGTGCTTAAAAATACATCCACAAACTTCTATATATGGATGCGCGCACACAAATATACAGACACAGACATACAGAAACGCCTGTACACACACACATGCGCGCACACACACACACACACACACACACACACACACACACACACACACACACACACACAAGCGCGCGCATACACACACACACACACACACACACACACACATACGCACGCACGCACGCACGCACGCACGCACGCATGCACGCACGCACACACACACACACACACACACACACACACACACACGCACGCATATACAAACACATAAACATTATGAAATAATAAGACTATGGGTCAATAAAATATGTAGTCTTGAAAGATGATTTAAAGGAAGAGAGACAGTTAGAGCTGCAGACAGTGTATGGATGTTTGTACCACGCAGAAGTGCTTGAAGAGTGAAAGAACGCTTGGTATGGAAACGAGGCAGAAGGGCAGGAGTGTACAGCTGGATATCATAAAGACATGAAGGAGTTTCACCATTCAGAGACTTGATGCAGGGCAACAAACTTACAATTGATATCTGTCTGAGCAGAAAG
>CM065719.1:81741468-81751468 GCA_033310375.1 Conus canariensis | reverse complement strand
AACACAGAAACAGTTTCATGACAATCTCCAACTTTCACATGGAAGGAAAAGAAGCTTGATCTCTGAGAGCTACAAAGAGAATACTGGGAGTGCTTGTAGAGTGGCTCCTACAGCGATGGGCGAAGATGAAGGTCATGTGTGATTTGTAACCGACTTACCAACTGGGTAGCACGTCAACTAATGGAGAACTAGAGACCTAAATGCCATGACGATGAAATTTGCCTCCATCTCCTAAGAAGCCCTGCATTCAAGAGGACTCACTGCTCGAGTGATCAGAAACCCTATCCTTCTTGTGCAGTCTGCTTAACCCCATTACGCCTCTCCCTACCCTCCCAGCATGAAAACATTTTGATGGTTCCAATCTTACCATTCACCGTATCTGCCTCCTTGCTGAACAAATTTCAACTGTCGCCTTCCCCGACTATAACGCCCCCTCCTCTTCCCAATTCCTGTTTAATAATAAACAGCTTCATGCAGTCTCCTTCACTCAATAACACCTTACCTGTTCAAATCATGTCAACAATCTTTAGAACCTTTACTATACCATTAATGCTATCACCTTCTGATCTGAACGAACGTTCATATTTTCTTCAGCCTGCAAAGCCATCAACTCCATCCCGCCTATCCCGATCCCTGTCTCCGTTCTGTGCTAATCTGCTTTTTACAGTTTCCTCAACCCTACACAAACCCTCATTGATCTGTGGTTACCAGCTTTCAACTGTCCTGTTCAACTCTATATCCCCACCCCCACCCTTTTCTCCCACACACATCTCGATCAGTTTTAAGCACTTTCGTACAGTCCTTTTCATTCTATAAAGCCAGCATCCATCCATTCCCCCAGCCCCTCTCCCCCTTAGATAAGAAACACATTTCCCTCTACAGCCCAGGCAATCTCCTGTTCTGGCACTGTCAATCACCTAGCCGTTTGCATTCCTGTGGTGAGGAACGTCTCGGTGGATGAAGAGGAAATGCACATGTATACAACAGAAAACAGATGTACAAAGCTGACCACGCCTGCAATCTGGCGGTATCTATTGTCGCTTATTCACCTGCACCTCTGTCCTTTGCCTGCCCACGTGTGTTCACAATGAAGGTGTTAGTGGTGATGATGTTGTCACTAGTCTATGATCAGCTTGCAGCTTTCCCAGGATTTGTCTGGGAGTATGCAGGCAGACAAGGTGGCTGGCTTCTGGACTGAACGCCAGCTTCTCTATCTACAAAGCTGACAATCAGTCGGCGGGGGAACATGGAAAGCATGTGTTGGCGCGCTGGTGTCGTGTAAAGTACCGCCCTGGTGACAGCATTGAAACGACGCTTCTCAAGGTTATTAATGACATTTGTTTTTACTCACTTCTTCTTCTTCTTCTTTCTTTAAGTGTCCGCCTTCATCAAGTTGAAGATTCTGACAAACATTGGTGGCAAACAATGAGAATGGGAAGTAATTTTTGTATAAAAATGTCTCAAGGAATAGGAAAAACCGGCAATTCAGCTAACTGACATATAAAAACGTCCTTTTCAGGAGAACTCTCTCGCTCGCTCCATTCTTCCCTTTCTTCTCTCTCCCCCCAACACCCAGCTCTCCCCGAAATCCTCCACTTCTCTCTGTCTGTTCTCTCTCTCTCTAAATTTGTCAACCTCAGACATCTTGATGTACGACAACGTCACTGTGGCACACTAAGAAACTGAATAATGCAGAGTTTATACAAAGGAAAATGGCCACAATACGCATGCGCTCTGCAGTATGTAGGACACGTGCTTCTGTGCAGAAACATTGATCATGCTCGTGGCACCAAGGAAGACAAAGAGACAAAGTCTGTCCAGGCGTACGCAGGATAAATATGTGGAGGTGAACAGGGAAATATCAGCGTGGTGCAACGTCGCTTTCTTTGTAGTGTGCCAGATCCCGGCTCCAGTTATGCCTCTCGCCGAGACAAAGAACTGTGTCTCCATCTTGGATAGTATCCAGTTAGATTGCAAGCTTTTGAAGTGCTGTCTAAAAGCACCGTGACGAGGTAATATTTTGCCCTCGATCATACCCCCTCAGTCTGTTACTTTCTTAGTGTCCCATATAGACAACATGAGTAATTCCTGAATAGAATCCAACGAAACTGTCAACTTTGTTGTTGTTGTTGTTGTTGTTCTCCCTCAACTCTGTTAACAGCTAGCGGGGCGACGCACTGAAGAACTGTTCACCAGATTCCCCCAGCCCCCAGCTCTAAGGGGTTGTGCTTGGATTGCTGGAAATATTTCCGTGTCCACTCTGCAGTTGTGTCAGTCCATCGTGTCGTATGTCTTCTCCGCTGCTTTTCGCCCTCAACAATTTCCCAGAAAGCTGTTTCAGGAAGGCTATGGGATCTGGTAACGTAGCCATACCGACGTAGTTTTCTCTTCTTAACTGACGTCCGCAGATTTCCATTGGGTCTTATGTGCTGCTGGATGGCTTGATGAACTAGTCCATTGGTGAAACAATTCGTACATCTGATGTTTAGTGTCTTGTGATAACACCTCATTTCCTTTGGCTTGGATTCTTCTTTTGAGATCCTCTCCGAAGGTCCATGTCTTGCAAGCATACAGGAAGATGGACTAGACCAGTGCACGCAAAGCCTGATCTGGTGTTTCATGAAGATGATACAGGAAGATGGACTATACCAGTGCACGCAAAGCCTGATCTGGTGTTTCATGAGTGATACAGAAGATGGACTATACAGCACGCAAAGCCTGATCTGGTGTTTCATGAGGATACAGAAGATGGACTATACCAGTGCACGCAAAGCCTGATCTGGTGTTTCATGGAGGTGTTGTCTTTCCACACAGGTTTCAGTCTGGACCAATGTTGGTCCCTTCCATCATGCTGTGCCAGACAAGGTGCGCCTGTAATAACCAGCCTACAGCTGTCAGGCAAAGGAACTTTCACCTGTTTGTGTAACCCTTTCTTACACTAAAAAGTTAAATTTAGTTCACATTTCCTATACTGTTGTTGCTTTGCCGACATTTGAGTCGGATATATATATACATACAACATAATATATATATATATATATATATATAATATATATATATATATATATAACTAATATATATATATATACACTAATAAATTCCAAGGATAAGTACCGAGCACCCTTCCAGCAACTTACAGAGCAGCTTGGTGTTGCAGAGAATTATCTACCACTGCAGATATGAATGCTTATCTCCCCCTATTTCTTCAATCTAAGACATAAGAGAAAGCTTTGTTTATAATTGAATATAATATATATATATATATATATATATATATATATATATATGTAAGCTTTGTACTTATTTGCACAGGGAAGGACAGCCTCTGTGTGCCTCTTGTCCGCCCACCTGCCAGGCGAAAGCGTGTTACAAACAATACTGGCTGACCAGCCGCCGTGGCGAAGTGGTTAGCGTCGCGGACTCCCGGCTGGGAGGTCGTGGGTTCGAATCCCATCAGAAGTCATGTGGGTTTTTCTGCCCCGACCGGCTCCTACCCAGAGTTGAGTTGCTGCGGACTCAGTTGGGAAGACTGGGACCACACAGTCGAGTTTCATCCACTTAATGGATGCGTTTCTGAGAGTGTTGCTCAAATTTCCTGACCAACACTGCAGGTGCCTGTATCTCTCGGGCCTGGTTGACGCCGGGATATATTATGAAAGGAAGCGTAGAGTACAGCCCTGTCATGTAGTCTGAGACCGAAATGGAAATCCATAGCATCATCTTAATCATCCTCATTGTCATCGATCAGTATAAAAAAAAAATGTCTCAAATTCTGTGGCCCTTCATGCCCTGCTCTCATGGTGACCTCAATTTCGATGTCCTCTCCACGTCTGTGGCCTTGGTTTGGTTCCGTCGGGGTCACCGGTATCGGCGAGTCCATGGGGGCTGTCGTTGGACGGACGTGGTGGCGCCCTCCGGAGGGAGAGCTCACTCACGCCGGCTCCGCGACTAAGCAATTATTGTCGTCAGTAGGGGGCTTAGTAGGTGGTGTCCTGCGTATGTTAGATCAGGCGCCACTGAACACCACCGAAGTGACTCGGCAGCAGTGCAGTGTCTCCTCCGGTGGGTTGCCTCTTGACGACTTGACATTGACTGCTCCCTGTGGATTGCCGGTGCCGGGGCTGCGGCGGGGCCGACCGGGCTGTGGCTGTGGACGGGGTGTCGGAATGAGCGGCGTGGGTGCACTGCCTCTGAGGTGGCGCAGAGGTTGGGACAGCAAAAAAAAAAAAACAAACAAAAAAAAACAAACAAACAAAAACAATACTGGCTGGGTGCAATGTGGCTTTAACGCTGTCACCACGAGACCAAGAGTTACTGTACCTGTTTATGACTAGAAAGGGACAGAAGCACGTCTCTGGTTCTCCAAATATAATTTTCTTCCGAAAGCATGCCGTTTGATTACTTTCTCTCCTTTCTCGTTCTTTTTCTCTCGTTTCCCCTTCATCTTTCCCTTTGTCAAATCGCTTAGACTTCACCTACTCCGCCCCCTTTTGATCTACTACCTAAAAACATCCAGGACCCCTCCCCCCCCCCTTCACCTCCCCAAGTTCAGTGTTTCCTCGTCCCCCCAAAAAACATGATGTCTTCGCAGACACTCCGAGCCCAAAAGATTTCCAGTTCTGTCGGAGATGTGGAATTAGGTTAATGGAGCATGTGGCAAACTATGGGCTGGGGAAACTTCACTGGGATGGCCGCAGGGTGGCGAATCTTCCAGCGCCAGTCTAATCAGGCAAATGTTATATGTATTGAAAATCTGTCTAGTAGACCAGGGACAGTACTAGAGAAAATCTGAGTGTGTGTGTGTGTGTGTGTGTTGTGTGTGTGGTGTGAGAGAAGAGAGAGAGAGAGAGAGAGAGAGAGAGAGAGAGAGAGAGAGAGAGAGAGAAGAGTGGAAGAAGAAGAAGAAGAAGAAGAAGAAGAAGAAGAAGAAGAAGAAGAAGAAGAGAGAGAGAGAGAGAGAGAGAGAGAGAGAGAGAGGGGGGGGCTTGTTGCTCCAGAACTGATTCTGAACCGATTTAAAATTTGATAATTCTTGCTTCAGTATTTTAGTTGTAAAGCAGTCTCAGCTTTGAACCACAAATCCAATAGGCTTTGTCTGGTACCGTATTACATATACTTTTTTAGCCAATGCTGTTTACTTCTGCTGAATCGCAATAAATCTAATCACTGATCGTAAGCCACTTAAAACTTTACACCTCATTGCATACCTGCAGAACAATAACTATTTTGTTGTTAACTTTCAGTTGAAATGTTATTTCGGCCAAGAGTTGATGTTGGAATTTACTTGCTTAATATTGTGTTTGCAGTACTCCAACAAAGACCAGTTACAATAACAGAATAAGCCACTTTTTAAAATAACGCCGATTCCTTTCAATCACTCCGAAATTAACTGCTGACAGTATTTTAATCTATCATTTTTTTCATCAGTGTGCCAGTTTCTCAACAACAAAAAACAGAGCTTATAAAACCTGGAAAAGATAATCAAGGACTTGGAATGAAAAAAAACAAACACAACCAATTGAATTAACCCGAAAGAATTTCTCCGGGCAATGAAACAATAAATAATCCAATTCAATGACGTGCGTCTTTTTAAACCGAAATGCGTCACGTGGTGCTTGAAATCTTCGTTCTCGTTTGTGCCGTGAATCTTACTGACTTCTTACGGACTTTTACACAGAAATATTACTGACTTTGTTCCAAAATAACCTATGTTTTCTAAGGACAGTTTGCACAGTACAATCTTTT
Source organism: Conus canariensis (assembly GCA_033310375.1). Taxonomy (NCBI): domain Eukaryota; kingdom Metazoa; phylum Mollusca; class Gastropoda; order Neogastropoda; family Conidae; genus Conus; species Conus canariensis. The sequence goes on along the minus strand of CM065719.1, from coordinate 81,745,723 downwards.
AATACGGAAACCAAGGACTTGCATTCCCGATTATTACCAAGCAAACAAAACGACAAACAAACAAAGAAACAAAAAACAAAACAAAAACAAAACAAAAAGAGAAGCAGATTCTGATTGTTCACGAACTGTTTCAGAATGCCTGAACCGTTAAAAACTCTATCTTTTAAAACAAAAATAATCGCTGTGATAGTGACGTGAAGAATGCGCCAATAGACCTGTCTAAAACTGCAGAGAAACAAAAATAAACGTCGGAAAACTGTGCCAACGAATGAACTTTTCAAACACATAAGTACCGTGACCTGACCTTTCGGTCTTTGAACGCACGACGTAAAGAAGCAAGGATGATATAAAGCTGTAAAGCTATTCTTTAACCCTCAACAAAGATAATTTTGACCTGACTTGACTTGACCTGAACAACATAAATGGGTAAATTACGAGGAAAACAAAACAAAACAGAACAAAACAAATGCCGGTAAGCAAATTTCTGTCGCTGTGAAAGTGACTTCACAAGATTTTTAATAGGGGGCGGCTGAGAAAGGGGAGCGAGGGAGAGATGGGATTAGAAAAAAAAATTAAAAAGTGTAAAGATCGAATCGTTCACTGCCAGTAGCTGGAAACTTTTAGCTGTGTTATGAAAGATCAGTTGTTCAGGTCTGTCGAGGTTCAGCTTTCATCTTCTGGGTGAGCACTCTCCAGCAGTTACGGCCGGTAGCCATTGTGACAGTCTAAGCATAGTATCCAACATAAAACACCACCTGCATTTATGAACATGAATATGCAGGTTTTGCTAGCAAGAATAAAACGATCTACTGTTCCTGCAAAGACTGTAAATGAGTGCAAGCTTGTTTAAATCTTGATTGGAATCAGATGCCTGAGGCATGTACTGAATAAGACATAGGTATGTAATGTTGAACACTGATTTTTAGTTTAGCGCCCATGTCCCAATTCTAGAATCCAGCTTTTGAGAATGACATTACTTCTTTAAAGTTATTCGTATTGGCATAGCAACACTTTCTTGTTATGAAACGGAAACCGAATCTTACGAAGTTTCACAAATGAGGAAGGGAAATATTGGGCTTGTGAATTCTCTTATTTTCCCCTGTTGCAGCCTCGTCACTGAAGCGCGGGCACAGACTGTGGTAATGACTCCCTTGTAAGAGTAGTTTCGTAATCAGCATGGCCAGGTAATGCACGAGGAGAAAATAAATTGTTTAAGTCAGTAGCTGGGTAATATACAGGTTCAGCTTTGAGAAGCGTGAATGTAAACGGGTGGCACGGGGGTGGAAAGGTAAAGTCTGCTCGCTAATTGTGCCTGCTTTCTAAGTCTGTGGCTCCAGTTGGAATTCTCTGCTCAAGTGCCAGACGGCTTCAATCAAATCAACGGCAATGCCTTGAGTTTAGCTTACATATCAGCTCTGCTGATCTAGTCGCTGCCCATTAGGATTCGGGCTATAAATCAATTGCTTCAATGACGGAATTGTTCAACTGAAAGAAACACACACACACACACACACACACACACACACACACACACACACACACACACACACACACACACACACACACATTCTATTTTCACCGCAGAACTGGTAGCCATTCTCATGGCTCTGCGATACATTGTTAATCTTCCTATGGTTATATTTCCAATACTTTTTTGTGTTGACTCTAAGTCTGTCTTATTTACACTGAAATCCATGAAGTCTAGAGACAGATGTGCCGTAGTAATTGAAATTAATTATCTCATACATTTTCTAATTCAAAAGGGTTCCAGTGTAACATTTACTTGGGTTCCATCACATTGTGGTATTTATGGAAATGAATGGGCAGACAGAGTAGCTAGAGGAGGTGCAGAACAAAGAATTCATTGTGAAACATTCATATTCTTTTGTCTGTAAAGGAATGCTATAATCTTTTAGAAAAAGACACCAAAGCTCGTGTGGGTTATAATGTAAATCGGCACACCTCTTACAGCATGTCTTTGTTGAATGTTTTTCCAAGGGGAATTTCCAGTTTGTGTTTTAGACTTAAATATAATTGATTGAAATGTAAATATGTTGATACTGCAAAACGCATATGTGGGGAAAAACTTTTGACATTTCATGTACTATTTAATTGTCCTATTATGCGGCAGTACCTGCCCAATTTTCAGTTACCAAATAATCCTATAATTGATGATTTTAAGACTCTAACTTCAAATCATTCATTTTTGGCTAATGTATCAAAATATTTACTTCGCAGTCCTATTGGTACATTAGTATGAGATTTCAGTATTTTTGAAGCAAACATTGTTTATGTTGTTCATGTTCACTGATTTAAGCTTTATTTTCAATTATGTTTTCATTTGTATGATAATATCAATGTCATCTTGATGTATATCACTTACAAGTATCACAATCGTCTAAAAACACACCTTGTAAAAAGACGTAAAACTAAACACACACACACACACACACACACACACACACACACACACACACACACACACACACACACCACACAGCACGCACGCACCACGCACACACACACACACACACACACAATGACAAAACGCTCAAAGAAAATAAAACAAACAAAAAGCAGAATGATATGGACAATAATAGGCAGCAGGCATCCTTCAGTCTCGGAGTTGCGCTCTAGGTGTCTATTCTGGTACAGCGACGGGTGTGGCTGGCCAGTCCGACGCGGGAATGACAGTCCCTGTGGCAGAGGGCACAGATGAAGCTAAAAGTTTCCAGCTGCTGCCAGCAACAAAGCAAATTACAAAGAAAAGCGACATGTTGAGCGTGATATTCGTATATTCAGTAGAGTCAAAGTGTAATTAGAAATTAAACTGGCCAGTTAAGCACACATTGATAGAGAATGCCACAAAGTATTGAAAGCCTTTTGAACTGGAAGTGTTATTGCATGGAGTGAGCCGAGAAGTGTTTGAAGCGTGTCCAGCTAAATACGAAGAATGAAATATGGCAAATGAGTTCTTTTGAAAGTATGGTATAAAACACAGAAGGTGGATTGGCTAGGAATGTGAGTGTGCCAAGACCGGTGTTCGTCACCCTCCCTTAACTCTGCAAGGAGTATTTGCAAGGCCACACTGTAGAACTGTTAACCACGCTGTTCGAAATATTAACAGTATACCAAGGCCTGGTTTCTATGGGAACATTTTCCTGTCCATTCTGCGTGTCGTCAGTCCATAAATTTTGCTGTCTCCCCTTCCGTCTCTGTCCTCTAACCATACCGTGCAGTATTTTCGCCAGCCACTAGATCTCGTTCCATGGCCATACTAACGTAGTCTTCTGTTCTTGACTGATGCCAGCAGAGCTTTTCGATGGCTTGGAACACCTGTTCATTAGTGATATGGTCAGAAGTCCCATGTTTCGGATCTTGTAGTAACAACTCATTTCCATGGCATGGAAGCTTCTTTCCAGATCCTGAGATGTATACAGTTAGATGGAATATTCCAGTACACACAGGAGTCTGATCTTGCGTTTCATGGAACTGTTTATTGTCTTCTAAACAAGTGTTAATCTGGACGATGCCGATGTTGTTTTAGGTACCTTGAGAGCATTTCTGGTTGAAATCCCTCTTGGCTTATCATGAAATTCCCGCTATGTGACCTGTTGGATAGTTCTAGATTCTTTGCATGGATAGAGATGGTGGTGTTGTGTATGATCATCAAAGTGGTCTTATCGGAGCTGATTTTTCTGTCACGTCTTGTCGACGTTTTATCCAATCTTCTGACAAGCTTGCTACGTTCTTGTCCACTGTCTGCCAAATGGACAAATCTAAGGTGCGTGATGATTCTTCCTTCAAATGCTGATTGTGCTGACTTGACGTTCAGGTGCACCAGTCATAATGCTTTCCAAAAATATGATGAACAGTACTGGAGATAATAAGAAGCCCTGAAAAAAAAAACTCCGACTGAGTATGGAACCTTTCGAATTATGTGTGAGTACTACGTATAGCTTCTGTATGGTATTAAAGAATATTGCATCGAGAAGAGATTCGTAGTGAGTCATAGGTATAAAGTGTAGCGTGCTAAGAGGGGGTATTATCAACACAAGAGTGTTGATGTGTTACGGAATGGGAAGCGTAGCGTATTGAGTGGAGCGTTCCAGATAACTGGATCCGGGGTAGTGTTACAGTGTCATGAAAGCTGACTGCAGCATGTTCAGTGGAGTATTGACGATCCGCGAATCAAGAGAAGCGCGTCGGGAGAGTCATGGATTGTTAAGTGAGTAGTTTTAAGTGAAGTACTTAA
>CM065719.1:81728968-81733968 GCA_033310375.1 Conus canariensis | reverse complement strand
ACGCCCCCAGAGGAGGCATCAAGGGTCATCAGACCCCAATCTGTGCCGCCGCGCTCATACCCATTCTGGTGTCGCCTTCCGCGGCCCCTGCCGAGAGGGGAGGCAACACTCGCCCTATAACCATTGGCCGTTCGTCTCTCAGTCTGGTCGTTAATATCACCGCGTTCATGATACACGTTTTATTACAGCACCTCTGTGAACTGTTTCAGTGACTCCTCATGCATTTCATGGATCATCTCATATCCCGTCTCTCAAGTTTCTAGCAATCATCCGCTAGAACTCTCTCTCTCTCTCTCTCTCTCTCTCTCTCTCTCTCTGTGTGTGTGTGTGTGTGTGTGTGTGTGTGTGTGTGTGTGTGTGTGTGTTGTGCAGTCTGTCTCTCTAATTCTGCATGAATGCTTCATACAGTGAGCAGTGCTGATCAATACTACGGGGCTATTTCAGACCAGTTGGGATCGTATTGCTCTGGCCTAGGGCTCACATGTCACTTTGATCAAGGTTGTGTTACAGTGTCCGAACGGGTCCGTCAAGGCCACAGCCACATCTTTGAAGCCACGGAGCCACAAAACGCAGGGTTAACAGCTAGGTCAGCATGCACATAAAAAGAACGACTCGAGGAAAAGGGGAGTATGGATGACACAGAGCAGATGCTTATCTATGTCTTGACCTAGCGCTCGGGTCAGACCTTAAGCCATTTTTTCATGTCTCTGAGAGCTACAAAGAAGAAAAAAGACTAGGAGTGCTTGCAGACTGGCTCCCACGGCGTTGGGTGGAGGTGGAAGATATTTGCGGATTTTTTTCATTGATTTTACTGTACGCAAACTGATGAAAAACCACAGAATTCTACGCCATGACGATGCAATTCGCCTCAATCACCTTGAGACCCTGCAGCTTAGAGAGCTCGTTGCTCAAGAGACTGGGAACTTTATCCTTGTCGTGCAGTCATCTTAATCCCTTAGCAGTCTCCCTCCCTTACTTGTATGTAACAGCCTTTGACAGTTCTGACAGCGCCCTCTCCCCTACCCTCGCTTTCTTCTGGCTATCTAGCTGTCTGATCTTTGTTAAACAAATTTTCCACTGTCGACATCCCTGAACATAATGTCCCCACACGCCCCCCCCCTCCCCCCCCCCCCCCAAAATTGTACACATTCTTGTTCTATGATAAACAGCTTTCTACAGTCTCTCTCACTCAAGAAGCACTCTAGCTCCTTATCCATTTGTGCTTAATACTCTTCACAGTCTGTTTCCATTCCATAGCTCCCCCACAGCTGGTCTGAGCAACTGCTTTACTCTACATCAGTCCGTGAAGCCCAAGGCCCCCTCCCTCCTACACCACCCCCTGTGCAGGACCTGTCGGAAACTGCTTTTACACACAATCTTCCTGATTCCACACAACCCTCCTGGTCTGCACAAACCAGCTGTCAACCGTCCTTTTCAACCATTATACCTCACTTCCTCCCCCCCCCCCCTTCCCCCACCTCGATCTGCGTTAAATTCCTTTATCCCATACAAATGAATGAAGAAAAAGACAATTCACTAATTAGCACTGACAACGCATTAATCAGGAAAATGTTCTCACTTTCAGTCTTCTTCTCTTTCTTCTCACTCTCTAGTTTGTCCCCTTCTCCAGCCCCCTGCCCCTTTCCAAACACACATTGTGTGTGTGTGTGTGTGTGTGTGTGTGTGTGTGTGTGTGTGTGTGTGTGTGTGTGTGTGTGTCTCCTCTCTCTCTCTCTCTCTCTCTCTCTCTCTTCTCTCTCTCTTCTCCTTGAATTTATCACCATCAGAAATCTCGATCACAACAATGTTATTGAGGCACAATGAAAACACAAGACAGAGCCGAGACACTAGGAAAGAGAAGAGGCTACTGCACGCGCGAGCTCTGTAGAATGGAGGACACGTGCTTCAGTGCAGAAACATTGATCATGCTCATGGCACAAAGGAAGATAAAGAGGCAAAGACTGTCCAGTTTTCGGTAGGACAAATGTGGCGAGGTGTAGTGGGAGAATCTGCGTGGAGCAACTGTCGGCTTATTTACAGTGTGCTCAATGCACGTTCTAGCCATGCATCTGGTAGACATGAAGAATTTCTGTATCTTGGATAATTCCATTTGGATTGGTCACTTTTGTCAGGTCCCTTAAAAGGACCATGACGAGATATTATTTTGTCTTGGATTATGTCCCCTGAAACCGTTACTATCCTTAGCGTCTCTTGCAGACACATGACTAGTTCCTGGATAGTGTGCAGTCACATTATATGCTGTCATACTGCCATTTACAGATAACAGAATGAGGTGAGCTGTCCTGGATAGTGTTCAACGAAATGGTTAATTTTCTTCTTCTTCTGCTTCTCTGTAAAGAGTTACCCGGAAGTCACACTAAGGATTTGCCCAGCTCTGTCAGACGTGTGCTAGGGCTCAGATCTGCCGCCTTTTTTGTTTAACCTATTTTAATTGAAAAAAATATTTCTGTGTGTAATATACCGTTGCTGCTTGACGGACATGGTAGGCCGGAGTATACGGGCGAGCTGGGAACAAAGAACGTCTTTGCACTGGGATGGGCAGCCTCTGTGTGCCGCTTATTTGCATGTGTTCCAGGCAAAGAGTCTCATAAGCAGCATTTGGCTTCTTTTACGTGTCTTTAACTCTTTCACGACCAACAGTTACTGTAGTTGTTTATCATTAGAAAGGGACCGTATTATGTGTCATTGTTCTCTAACGTTTGTTTTGTTCCGAAGGAAATGTGACGAGATCATTCGTTCATTCACACAAAACTGGTTGGACTTGTCGTCCTCTTTCACTTCTCTTTTTTCCCCCGTTTTCCGTTATACCTAACTGTGTCTGCTTTCTCAGACTTCACCAACTTTGTTTATCTTGGCTTTTTCATTTTCTCTGTCTGCCTGTCTGTCTCCCTGTCGGCCCGTCTCTCTCTCTCTCTCTCTCTCTCTCTCTCTCTCTCTCTCTCTCTCTCTCTCTCTCTCTCTCTGCCCCCCCCCCCCCTCCCCCATTCCGTATATAAACTAGAACAAACATGTTCGATTGTTTCACTAGTTCGTGAAAGTTAAACAGTAATTTTGTTTATTCCACGTTACACTTTTCTTTTTCAAGTTTTAACATGATTGATATCCTGTATGGTTGGTGAACCTGCCTTCGTCATCTAACATGTTGAATTTTACGCGCATCGGTCTCAAATCTCTTTTTTTATGAAGTAACCAAATGCATGATTTGGAGGATAAAAACAGCGGACGTGAGGTAACAGGGTTGATGATGGCGGGGAGGGGCGGGGAGGGGCGGGGGAGGGGTGGGTTAGGGTCTGACCTTTTCTCGGCTAACAATCTTAATCACGCCGGATTTAATGAATTCCATGGAGGTGTTTGGTCAGATTTGCATGGAAACAATCATCGAAAGGCGACAGGGAATTCAGTGTCCCATCACGTCAAACGACTTTCTGCTGTGTTTTTGTCGTTATCGCAATGACAAGGCAGTCAGGCGGGAGAGGGGTGGGGGGTGGGGGGGCGAGAAAGGGGGGGGGTGGAAGAAGGGAGGCAGGGCGGGGGGGGGGGGGGGGGTGAGGAGGGGGCTGACCACGCCGGTGCAGGAGGACTGGAATGGACGTCAGGCGGATGAAAGGGATGGAAAAGAAAGAAGAAGGAACGTTAGGGAAAGGCAGTGAGTAAGGCAGTTACCCACGTGACATCTTGGAAAAGAGGAAAGGGAAGAATATCACGCATATCAAAATAGTGGGGAAAAAACTGTCCGTGTAAAGTATGAGAAAGAGAGGAAACGGAAGAATGTGTGGAGGAAAAGGGGGATGGACAATTTTCCTTGTGAAATCTAAGCTCAGAGGACTAGTGGGAAACAAGGAAGAGAAACGGAATGGAGAACTGCCCGCATGAAACGTGGGAAAAAGAGGAAGTACGTAAGAAGAGCAACGGAGTGCCAGTTGTCCTTGTGAAGTCTCGGGAACATGAAGGGGAGGCATATTAGGAAGAAGAAATGAATGGAGTATTTCCTCAAGGAATCTGGGAAAGAAGAACAGAAAGGACACAAGGAAAAGGAAAGAACCACTGTCCTAGTGAAGAGTTGGAAAAGAAAAAAAGGGAGAACTACAAGGAAGATGAAGTGAGTGTTAAAATGCCTTTGTGGACACGGGGAGAAACGGAAAAGTATACGTTAAAAGAAGACGACTGTAACGGGAAGTATACTTCTAATCTCTGTGGGGAAAAGAAGGGTAGTTGGGAAAATGAGCCTTATGAAATAGAGGGAAAGAAGTAGGGTATGAGATATTGCCCTTGTGAAGTCTGAGTGAAGAAGAACAGGAAGAGCATAGAGAGGCGAAAGGATGTAGGGAACTGCCCTATGAAATCTGAGGACAGAAGAACAGACAGGATATCAAGAACAGAAGGGATGTGGGGGGGGGGGGGGTTGTCCTCGTGAAATCAGGAGAAACAGAAAGAGAAGTCCATAAGGAAGAGCAAGAGAGCTGGGGGAACATCTTCATGTCAACTGGAGAAAGAGGGAAGAAAGGAGAGGAATGGAAGAACAAGAACGAAACTGGACACTCGTCCATCTTAACTAATACACCGTAGGAAAAGGAGAGGACGGGAATGTCGTGAGGAGGTGGAAAGGAGTTAGGAAACTGCCTACGTGAAGCGTGTGGAAAGAGGAACGGGAGGAACATTAAAAAGAAAGGAGTGGGGAAATGCCTGTACGAAACAGGGGAACTGAGGAGGGGGAGGAACACGACAGGGTGAGGAAACTATTCCTATGAAATACGGGGACAGAGAAGAGGGAGACCACACTGCGCATGATTTAGCTGATGGATAAATGAATTAATAACTAAGATGAGAGAATTTAAGAAGAGGGTCTCGTGGCTACGACCGAGTAGATGTCTGACGTACGCATTTGCCCAACGTATGGGGAAAGAGGTAGGGCGAGGCGTGAGGAAAGTACCGTCCACAAGGATGAGGGAAAGAAGAAGTGGAATGACAGAAGGAAGCGG
>CM065719.1:81721468-81723968 GCA_033310375.1 Conus canariensis | reverse complement strand
AACATTAAATTTGTAATACTTTAAAATACCGAACATTATCAATCTCAACATCAACAACAACAACAATACCACAACCACCAACAACAACATCAACATCAACTCGACAACAACTTGATCAAGTGCTGATTTAGCCCACTTCATTTTATATCCTTCATCAAACAGCAAATCATAATGAAATATTATTTACGTAAATTACTCATTACCTTGTTTAGTGCCGTAGACAATGCAAGAAACTTTGCTCTTCTTCCTGTCTCTGTCTCATTCTGTCTCTGTCTCTCTCTGTCTCGCTCTCTCGTTCGCTCGACCCCCTCTCTCCCCCCCAGATTCTCTCCGATTCTCTCTCTCTCTCTCTCTCTCTCTCTCTCTCTCTCTCTCTCTCTCTTCTCTTCTCTCTCTCTCTCTCTCTGGCGCGAGCGTGCGTACGGGCGCTCACGTGCTAACAGCTGTTCGTTTTCTTCCAATGAATTGGCAATCTGGGCAGGATCAATCTTCACCAAAGAATGCACTTGGATATCTTGTTGAACATGGCAGAGAAGTTTTTTTTATTGTGCTAATTTCGGGTTCGGTACTATCCATCAGAATGGAATTTTCCTAAGCTTAAACAATCCCTTGTCATTTCTTACAGACATGAAAATGATACTCTTTTCCTAAAGATCTTTCACCGAAGCCTGCAAAGTGACATTCTATATTTCAAAGACCTGAAAATGACCCGTCAGTCTTGGAATCCTTCAAGACTTGAAAGTATCACTCTAGTTTTAACAGACGTTCACTTCCTGTGTCTAGGTCTCGTTCGCCATTTTCAGCAAGGCAAAAGACGGTTTGGGTACAAGGGAAACAGGGCTTGGCAATACTTCAGTTCTCTAGACGCCCCCCCCCCCCCCCCCCCAATCTCCTCCCCCGACCATCCTCTTCGCATTGATTTTAACGCTGCATTGTCATACTAATCCGTTGCATAGTCATGACTACATTTATTTAACGGGGCGTTGAGTTGACAATGCTGGTTTAAGTGTTGCATCGTCCTGACAATGATTTCAATGTTGTATTGTCTTGCCTACATTGCTTTAATGGTGTTTTGTCTTGAGTACACTGAATTGCATGATGCATCGTCTTGACTATAATGATTTGAATGATGCATCGTCTTGACTTTAATGATTTGAATGATGCATCGTCTTGACTTTAATGATTTGAATGATGCATCGTCTTGATTACACTGATTTGAATGATGCATCGTCTTGATTACACTGATTTGAATGTTCTTTCACTGACTTGAATCATGCATTGTCTTGATTACACTGATCTGAAGATTACATTGTTTGGCCACGTTGATTTTAACGGTCCATTGTTTTGACTACGCTGGTTTGACTGTTCCATTGTCTTGACTACACTGATTTACTAGTGCGTTGTCATGACTACACTGATTTTAGTATTGCGTTGTCTTGATTTCACAAATCAGAATGTTCCATTCTCTAACAACATTGATTTAGTGTCGCATTGTCTCGACCACAGTGATTAAATTGGATATTGCTTTGTCTTCACAATACTGATCTGAATATTGCATTACATTGACTACATTGATATGAATGTTGCTATGTTTTGGCTGCACTGATTTCGGTGTTGCGTTGTCTTGACTGCACTGATTTCAGCGTTGCGCTGTTTTGACTGCACTGATTTCTGTGTTGCGTTGTCTTGACTGCACTGATTTCAGCGTTGCGCTGTTTTGACTGCACTGATTTCAGTGTTGCGTTGTCTTGACTGCATTCATTTCAATGTTGCATTCTCATTACTACATTGATTGAATGCAGCATTGTTTTGACTGCTTTAATTTCAATGTTGCATAATTATGGGTGTATTGATTTTAATGTTATAAAGGATTTTTATGTTAAATCGATTCCAGTGTAAAATGTTCCCCGTTGCTGCAATTGTGTTGGCTTCTTTTTGTATCCACCTTTTGTTCTCAACCGTTTGACTGCTTATTTCGTGGAGGCAGAATTATTCATTGTCTCCTTTGTTCATTTTTTTTCTTCTTCGTCTGCTTCGCCCCAACTCTCTAAACTTTTGATCTAATGACCTTTCCTCCTGCAATGACATCTCTGCCCCCCCCTCCCTCTCCCTCTCTCTCTCTCTCTCTCTCCACACACACACACACATGCACGCCTGCACGCACGCACGTACGACCGCAAAGGCACAGATATCATGTGTCAGGACATCGGAGAGAGAGAGAGAGAGAGAGAGAGAGAGAGAGAGAGAGAGAGAGAGAGAGAGGAGAGAGAGAGAGAGAGAGAGACTTGCATGCTTTTTATCCGGCGAAATAAAAAAAAAACTAAATAAGAAACTAAAAGTGAAAACAAGCGCGACACATGAAGAACCCCCCCCCCCCCCCCCCCCCTCTCGGATCGAGCTAAAAAATGAATCCATTTCTTAGAAACATTACCGGCATTCAATTTCTCTCTCTCTCTCTCTCTCTCTCTCTCTCTCTCTCTCTCTAACACACACACACACA
>CM065719.1:81713968-81718968 GCA_033310375.1 Conus canariensis | reverse complement strand
AGGTTTTATCTGTATATCAAACATTTTCCAAAATATACCACAGTCTGTACAATTCAGTTTTCTCAGGGATTTCAGAATTTCAATAGTACCTTTTTCCCTTTTCTCAGAGATTCTTCCCATGCGTAACGGAAAGTTAATTTTGTTGAAAATATCATTCCAAGATATTTATATGAATTAACTACTTGAACATCTGCATTTCCATAAGACCATTTTTCATACACTGATAGGTGGCCACCCATTCTAAAGACCACTATATTCGTCTTATCCAAGTTAACTGATAAACCTAAGCGGTCTGCTTCTTCTTTCAATACATTTAGTTGGTTTTGCAAACCTACAACTGTTCCGGACAGGAAAACATCATCAGCATACAGTAGTAAAACTAATTCAACTGCTCCAGGTATCATCTGGATACCATGTCTTCCTTTGCGGGACAATTCCACCGCCAGTTCGTTTATGAAAAAAAGAAAACAACTGTGGACTCAACAAGCATCCTTGTTTTACTCCATTTGGACAATCAAAATAATCTGAATACTCACTCTTCACACGCACACATGCAAGCACTGAGTTGTAGACCCCTCTAATAGCCATGTACAATTTACTATTAACACCACTTTTACGGAGTACATTCCACAAAGCATTCGATTTACCGAGTCAAAGGCCTTCTTGAAATCTACAAATGCAATGTAGAGCTTCGATTTGCAGAGTAGATGTTTCTGAATCAAAGAATATAGTGTAAATATATGGTCTATGGTGCTGTAACTGGTTCTAAAACCTGCTTGTTCTTCCACTATTTTTTCTTCAGTTTCAACCCATTCAGTTAATCTTGCATTTAGTATGTAAGGGTAGATTTTACTTAAAATGCTGGTAAGTGATACTCCACGATAGTTGTCGGGATTGTTCACGTCTCCTTTGGTCTTTGTAAATTGGTACAATTATAGATTTAGCCCATTCTGATGGAAAGATACCATTATAAAACAGTTGGATGAATAAATGAACAAGAAAATCGATTACAGTTGTGTTTGCATTCTTCAACATTTCTGCTATGATTCTATCTGGTCCTGCACTCTTTCCTAATTTTAAATGTTTAATACCAGCAACGACTTCTTCACTGGAAATAGGTTGATTAAATAATGGCTCAATTTCATTTTCTTCTACCATACCGGTCTCTTCTTCCTTACTTTTATTATCAAAACTATGAAAAAACCATGCTGAGAGAGAAGGGACAGAACGAGAGGGGGGGAGAGAGAGAGAGAGAGGGAGAGAGAAAGAGAGGGGGAGAGAGAGAGAGAGGGAGAGAGAGAGAGAGAGAGAGAGAGAGAGAGAGAGAGAGAGAGAAGAGAAAGACAGACAGACTGACAGACAGACAGGCAGACACACAGACAGTCAGACAGACAGACAGACAGACAGACAGGCAGGGGAGGAGAGAGAGAGGGAGAGAGACAGACAGACAGACAGACAGACTGACAGACAGACAGACAGACACACAGAGTCAGACAGAGAGAGAGAGAGGAGAGAAGAGAGAGAGACAGCGAGAGAGAAAGAGAGAGAGACAGACAGACAGACAGACAGACAGATGACAGACAGACAGACACACAGAGTCAGACAGAGACAGAGAGAAGAGAGAGAGAGAGAGAGAGAGAGAGAGAGAGAGAGAGAGAGAGAGGAGATTGAATTTCATCAATAGGTTTCTGATGTTTGTCTGAGGACAACATGGATGATAGTACTTTGAGAGAGAGAGAGAGAGAGAGAGAGAGAGAGAGAGAGAGAGAGAGACAGACAGACAGACAGACAGGACAGACAGACAGACGCAGATGACAGACAGACAGACAGACAGATAGAGACAGAGAGGGAGACAGAGAGAAACAGAGAGAGAGAGAGAGAGAGAGAGAGAGAGGAGAGAGAGAGAAGCAGCAGACAGACAGACAGAGAGGGGGGGGGGGGGATACTGAATGTCATCTATAGCTTCAGATGTTTGACTGACAACACAGATAAAAGTGCATTCTTTTTACACCATGCGTGAACAGATGAAAGAAGAGAATAGGCAGATTAAGGGGAGGGGGGGGGGGGGGGGGCATGCTTGAATTCCTACTACTAAAAGATAAAGTTCAGAGAAATACATATAAAGGCATGAATTTAGCATGCAGTTCTTAACGTTCTCACTCACACACGAGCAGACATATTTTGGGGTACTATTTTTTTAAGCTTAGGATGAAACATAAAGCTTATTTCGAGTCTAAAGTCGTCGGCAGATATGTATCACATATAGAGGTCTTATAAGACCAGAAGAGAGTGAAAATTCTAAGAATTGATGACAATTATTGATGTAAATGAACATAAAGGATCTTTCACTGGGCCTGAAAACTCGAGTTGAATATCGGCAGAGAAATTATTGTAAGCTAACGGAGATGCATTGAAGAAGAAACCTGATTGTTGATTTTCGTTCTAATGTAGGAAATGAAAGGGTTTTGCATTGTCCAGTAGACGTACAGATACCTATTCCTCTCTCTTCACGAACCAAAGTCTGTAAGGCAAGAAACATGTTCTGTTTAAACATAATTTTCTACGTTGTGTGATCAGGGTTACTTTTCCTAAGAGTGGCGATCAGCGCAGGATTCTAGAAAGTTAGTCACTGGAGCTAATAAATCACAACGAAACGATATAATGGTTTAGTTTGAATACAACTGCACACAGAAACAACACACACACACACACACACACACACACACACACACCCCACACACACACACACACACACAGATAGTACTGGAGAGGGACACACGGAAGTCAGTATGAGACGAGCGTAACTGGAACAACAAGAACAAGAAAACAATGAAAGCCATGCACGCATAGAAGAAACAAGATAGAAAGACGCTGGAGGAGACGAGAGTCGGAGAAAGACACACAAAAACCCCCCACCCTCACCCCCAGACAGACTCAACCGACAGCTAGCCAGGCAGGCAGGTCCTACCTGAATGAAGTGGGCGATCTTGCACATGGCGTCGCCCAGGAACCAGGTCTCGGTGACCGTCTGCAGCACGGTGGGCGGGGAGGAGAAGGTCAGCACGATGAAGTCGGCCACTGCCAGGTTCACGATGAACAGGTTGGTCACGCTCTGCATGTGCCGGCTGCGCAGCACCACGAAGCAGACTAAGAAGTTGCCGACCACGCCGATGGTGAAGATGACGACGTGCAGACAGATGAAGAGCCATTCCATGGGCGTGGGGAAGATGTAGTCGTGGACACAGGTCCTCAGCATCTCCAGGCTGCAACTGGTCACCTGACAGAAGTCCTGGCAGTTCTTGGTCGTGTTGTCCCAGTAGGTGGCGTTCTCCCAGCTCAGTGTCTCGTCATAGGCAGAGAAAGGGTAAGTTTGGGGCGGAGGCGTAGAGGAAGCCATGGTTGATCGTTGTTGACTGCTATTGTGAACAGTATCGTGGTGTAACCTGACCGTCGTTGTGCCGGCCAGGTGAGAGGACTTTTGTCGCTGATTATACAAGCATAAAGGAGACTTTGTCTTATCAAAACCCCGTCTGTATGTCAGTAATCGTTTGGGAAAATTTGAGTCACACCCTAATCTGAAGTATCTTTGATGTTTAGACACTAATCTGATTGAAATGGCAGGCATAAATCAGAGATCTAAAACAAAAAAGTGAAAATTTAGTACGTATATCAATACATTTACAAAAAAAAAGCTTCAATACCTCTCTGATCGTCCCTCTATGTACGAGAACGAAAAGTTTATGAAGTGTCACTGCAGAAAAGCATAAAAATCACTCGTCAGCGCTGAAAAAAAGTTATAACAGGCATCCGTTATAGATAAAAGATATTCTCATCAAATATTTGTTGAAAATCATACGTGTTGGCAGTTAGTATCCTCAGCTCAGAACGTACTTTTTTGTCAAATGTCACAAGTTTTCAACGATTTGGGGGGGGGGGGGGGTATACAAGATTGTCCTACCAGCGGTCAGGAACACGTTATAGTGTATGAACAACAGACTGGATTGCAGGCAGGGACACTGACGCGCCTGCTGTGTAATCATAGCAGGTGCCAGAACACCCAGTACAGGCAGTGCCTTACTTCAGTCAGTTGACCCACAGACACGCTAATCACGGGAACGCTGAGAACCGAGAAAGTGCCCGCTGTGAACAACGTTCCGCAGTTAACGCTTTACAGCAAAATTACTTTATCACTTCTTCTTCAAATGAAACTTTTCACATACACAGAAATTATCACGACTCTAGTTTGAACTGACTTAGTGTCGTAACTGGGGTTCATGTATATTGGACAGTCGTAGCTCTCGCAAGGTTTGAAGTAACCCAGGTTTAGATGGTAAATTCGCTATCTATACGGTGGCACACGTTATTCACTTTCCAGTTATGCAGAGAATGGTCGCAGCAACGGTTACGGCAGCCAGTAAATCGAAGTTGACAGACGTTGGAAGCTTCAGCTTCAGTGTCTGCAAACTCTCCACATGAGCCAGTCACAGTGACCAGCCCCAACTGCACTGATTCCTCACGATCCACACAGAACACAGCAATGTCGCAACTCCTGTGAAAGTCCCCAAAGCTGCCCAAACACATACACAGTACTCACTCCCCGCAAGGGAACATCCCAGTCAGTTCCCGGGCAGATCCTGGCCGACAGTGTCCTCCGGTCAGCCGTTAACTCATCCCTCCCGGTCCCCGACTCGCTGAAAGCGTCAATCAGTCCGCGTCACTACCAGGGGCCGCCACTCACACCCACCATTCTCGCCGCGTCACTTCCGGGGCGTAGTCCTGGTGGTACCAGCCCGGGGATTAACCAAGCGGTAAATTCAATCAGACTTCTCGGCACACCTGAAAGAACATAATGATGCTTTAAACAGACACGCTGTTCGCAAAGATATGTCAGATATTTTACAGCATACAAAGTAAATGAATACCCCTAGTATTTAAAACAGGTCACAAGACGGATAGAGTTCAATGCATGCAGGGCTTGGTTGGGAGGTAAAGAGAAGGGG
>CM065719.1:81706468-81708968 GCA_033310375.1 Conus canariensis | reverse complement strand
CATTGCACTACACCACATTGACTGACCATGAGACCATTGCACTACACCACATCGACTGACCTAGAGACCACTGCACTACACCATACTGACTGACCATAGGACCATTGCACTACACCACATCGACTGACCTAGAGACCATTGCTCTACACTATACTGACTGACCATAGGACCATTGCACTACACCACATCGACTGACCATGAGACCATTGTACTACACTATACTGACCATAGGACCATTGCACTACACCACATCGACTGACCATGAGACCATTGTACTACACCACATCGACTGACCATGAGACCATTGTACTACACCACATCGACTGACCATGAGAGGTAAATTCAGGCACTCCCCCTCCCCCCCCCCCCTTCACACGCTCCGCACCCCACATCCCCCACCCTCTCCACGCCTGCCCTATGCTCCCCCTTCCCACCACTGGTCAGAGCATGGCAATGGGTATGTTGGATGAGCTCAGCTGCAGTGAATCATCGAACTGAGTGAGCTCAGTTCCAGTTCAGTTTCATCAAGGAGGCGTCGCTGCGTGCGGACTTGTCCATACACGCTACACCACATCCGCTAAGTTTGGGGACCACCACACTCGCATGATTTTAATCTGATGGATAAATGAATTAATAACTAAGATGAGAGAATTGAAGAAGAGGGTCTCGCGGCTACGACTTAGCAGATGTCTGACCGAGGCATTTGCCCAACGCGCTGGTCAGACCTTCAGTGCCTACATTGGTTGTGCCTTTTTATCATTGTATGTGTGTTGTGAATGTACACATGTGTGTGTATGGATGTGTGGGCACGGGCGCATGTGTGCGCGCGAGCGCATGTGTGTGTGCATGATGTGCCTGTATGCATATGCATAAATGTGTGTGTGTGTGTGTGTGTGTGTGTGTGTGTGTGTGTTTTGTGTGTGTGTGTGTGCATGCGTGAGTGCGCGCTTGTGTGTGTATGTGTGCGCGCACATGTGTGTGTGTGTGTGTGTGTGTGTGCGCGCGCGTGCGCACGTATGTGTGTGTGTGCGCGTGTGTGCCTGCGTGTGTGTGCGTGTGCAGAAGTGCATGTGCGTGCGTGTGCGTGTGTGTGTGTGTGTGTGTGTGTGTGTGTGTGTGTGTGTGTGTGTGTGTGATTTTGTGGGTTTGTATGAGCATAGGCACGCATCTGCATATGTATATGTACATATATGTATGTATATGTGTGTGTCTTTATTTGTGGGCGTGAGTGAGCAAATAAATAGTGGGTGCGGAGGGATTTACCAACTGTCCACTGAAGTGATGTAAACAGGACAGCTCATAGTCAGTTAACTCTCTCCAGGCCCTGGATAAAGCAGTATACAGGCCAGCCGATTATTAGTCAGCTCTTTGCAGGCCCCTGATAAAGTGGTGTGAGCAGCACAGACGATTAGCAAAGAACTCTCCCCAGGCCTTAGCGATTCAGACAGGATGGGCTCATGGACGCTGACTACCCCCTCCCGCTTCCTTCCCCCTTTCTATCCCAAAGTTTTCTTTTTTTGTTGACAAATGTCCAACATACTACCCAGAAGTCTGGTGAACATCAAAAGGCAGTTTAGTAATTAGCTAACAGTCTCCAGGCCCCGACCATATTAACAGAAAGTCTGATCGTCCGTCAACAGCAGTAGGAAGCTGTGACAGAGCTGATGCATGTTGACCTAATAGAGGAAGTAATATATACAAAGTAAAATGACACGATTCCATAAACTCTTAGTCATGTCCATTCAAACGACAATGATGATAACCGCAAAGACCTAGCCAGCTTTGGTCTATCTATATGTGTAAAACCACTCACGCCGATTTACGGGGAGTGACAAGCCCATTTCAACATAACCGTGTCATGGTGCGACTGAATCACATAGTTGTATGAAACAGCTGTCCAGAGGAAATTCAGAGCGTTGTCTTCAAGAGTGTTCTCTTGTCAGACCCAGTGTTTCTCCTGTCAGCAGAAGAAAGAATAGGCTGAAGAAATAAAAAGAACTCTGAAATGAATCGGGGGAGGGAAGAGAGAAAGAGAAAATTGTAAGCAAGAAAAAGAGCTCTTGCTCCTCTGTTGGGACAGGTGCATGCCCTGACCTCCAAACAAATGCTGGTTATGGCACCAGTTTGCCTAGGATCGATGCAGACACAGGTCGCACGGAACAAACAAGGGCACATCTTCAGATCAGGGTGTTCCAAGCTTTATGACGCAGCCTGAGCTCAACAGATGTACACAGCATTAACAACCGAAGAACCAAAACACAAATTCACCTTTTTCAAGAAAGAAAAAAAAAATGAAGAAAAGAAAAACGAGAGAAGGCGATAGTAAACACATAGATGACCGATTCTTCGGTGGTCAGTTCCTACCAGTGATCAATTGCAGAAATCAGAGATGGTGAAGGTTTCGCCGAGATCTGGATTTGGTGGCAAGTCAGCAACGATGAACCTGGGGTCAATTAGAAACTACGTGATAAAGCTGTTACATGTCATTTTTTCTGAATAT
>CM065719.1:81686468-81696468 GCA_033310375.1 Conus canariensis | reverse complement strand
CTTTATCCTAGATTTAAAAAAAAAAAGCAGTTTGAAAATATTGCTGGAAAACATCACAGGAAAGACATAAAAGGACATATGGACAAACTGACCCTCAGCAGGGGTGTCTAGTGTCCATACTGGACAATGATACACGCACTGTGCGAACATGCTGATGCTGAGTCGGTTATCTATATTGAAGTATTCAAGTTAGAGCGGTATTTGAAAACTGGACAAAGAGGACGGGAACAAAAACACAACAGCCGCTGCGCAGCAGCAGCAGCAGCAGCAGCAGCAGCATGAGCAGCAACAACGGCAGCAACAAACAACAGCATCAAGCAATGAAAACGAATAGAAAAGCTGGGAAGATCACTTTGAAGAAAACCAAGCTTGAGGGACATAGGATAAACACACGACATTAACAACAACAACAAGAATAATGATGATGATATGATGATGATGATGGTGATGATGATGATGCCGATGATGATAAACATCACAAAGGGCATTGACACATACACAAAAACAAATAAACAAAATAGATTACGTAGCAGGAACAGAATACCCCTAAGCCACCCACTCGCCACCCCAACATATCCCTTCCCCATGCTTTCCCCTACCGCTCACCTACCTGTCCACTTTTCAGTTAAAGACAATGACGGCCGCCGCTCTCAGAACGCGACTCAACACACACACACACACACACACACACACACACACACACACACCACACACACATACACACTCACACACACACACACACACACACACACACACACACACACACACACACACACACACAAGAGAGAGAGAGAGAGAGACAGACAGACAGACAGACAGACAGACAGACAGAGAGAGAGAGAGAGAGAGCTCTACCGACAACCCCTCTACCCAACTACATAACAGGTCTCTCGCTATACCCCACTCCCCATCACTAATAATTTTCCCACCAGTTGTGGCCACGGACAATTAGGACGAGCAAGGTGTGCAGCTGTTGAAAGGCCTTTACACCCGGACCGCTATCGTGCGGCCTCCAGGTGTCCAAGCTGTAAACATCATGTACTGAAACGTACCGGAGCTGAAGTATTGAGGGAAGAAAGAAGATCTCGCCTCGCATTCCAACAACACATCTTTGTTGGAGTCCCGTTCCCTCGCCGCGCAGGTCACAAAATATTTTCGGGCACCTTGATAGCACACACAATGAGAGGATTGTTCAATGGACTGAGCCGCCCTCTCAAGTTGCGGCTAACGCCAGCCTGCTGTTGTCTGCTGATCAACGAGGTCAGTCCACTGTCTGCACAAAGCCTTCGCCAGCTGACAAACCACCCAGTGTGTGCTTCAAAGCTGAGAGCTTGACACAATCAACGGCGACGTGCGAAAAACAGTCCAACCGTAAGCAGGAAGTACACAAAGAGCCAGTCAGATCGACAGAAGGTGATGGATGGTGATGAATGCCGTTTATATGAACTATGGAAATCAGCAAAACCATCAAAAGACAGACACTTAACCTCACTTCTCTATCTGACCAGAGACATCATTGACTACTTCTAATGTCAACCTTTGCTGACTTCACCAGGCCGATGGAAGGCCACGCCAACCACCACCACCATTCTGACCCAGTTGTAGACAAAGATCATACCCACCAGCGTCACTCAGACCAAGCAGTAGGCAAGGTCATTGCCACGGGCCAGACCATACTCTCCGGCACTGTTCTGGCCAAAGAATAGGCAAGACCATGCCTACCATCACCATTCTGACCAAGCTGTAGGCAAGGCAATAACCTACTAGCACCATTCTGACTTAGCAATAGGCAACAGCATACCCTTTGGTCC
This sequence comes from Conus canariensis, assembly GCA_033310375.1. Taxonomy (NCBI): domain Eukaryota; kingdom Metazoa; phylum Mollusca; class Gastropoda; order Neogastropoda; family Conidae; genus Conus; species Conus canariensis. The sequence goes on along the minus strand of CM065719.1, from coordinate 81,694,657 downwards.
CATTGTGACCAAGCTACTAGTAGGCAAGGCCATATCCGCAGTTATCTTTCTGACCACGCAACAGGCAAGGCCATAGCTACCAACACCATTTGACCATGCAACAGGCAAGGCCATAGCTACCAACACCATTCTGGACCATGCAACAGGCAAGGCCATAGCCACCAACACCATTCTGACCATGCAACAGGCAAGGCCATAGCTACCAACACCATTCGGACCATGCAACAGGCAAGGCCATAGCCACCAACACCATTGTGACCATGCAACAGGCAAGGCCATAGCTACCAACACCATTCTGACCATGCAACAGGCAAGGCCATAGCTACCAACACCATTCTGACCATGCAACAGGCAAGGCCATAGCTACCAACACCATTCTGACCATGCAACAGGCAAGGCCATAGCCACCAACACCATTCTGACCATGCAACAGGCAAGGCCATAGCAACCAACACCATTCTGACCATGAAACAGGCAAGGCCATAGCTACCAACACCATTCTGACCATGCAACAGGCAAGGCCATAGCCACCAACACCATTCTGACCATGCAACAGGCAAGGCCATAGCTACCAACACCATTCGGACCATGCAACAGGCAAGGCCATAGCTACCAACACCATTCGGACCATGCAACAGGCAAGGCCATAGCACCAACACCATTCTGACCATGCAACAGGCAAGGCCATAGCTACCAACACCATTCGGACCATGCAACAGGCAAGGCCATAGCTACCAACACCATTCTGACCATGCAACAGGCAAGGCCATAGCTACCAACACCATTCTGACCATGCAACAGGCAAGGCCATAGCTACCAACACCATTCTGACCATGCAACAGGCAAGGCCATAGCTACCAACACCATTCCGACCATGCAACAGGCAAGGCCATAGCTACCAACACCATTCTGACCATGCAACAGGCAAGGCCATAGCCACCAACACCATTCGACCATGCAACAGGCAAGGCCATAGCTACCAACACCATTCGGACCATGCAACAGGCAAGGCCATAGCTACCAACACCATTCTGACCATGCAACAGGCAAGGCCATAGCTACCAACACCATTCGGACCATGCAACAGGCAAGGCCACTAGCTACCAACACCATTCGGACCATGCAACAGGCAAGGCCATAGCTACCAACACCATTACGACCATGCAACATGGCATAGGCCATATGCATACCAACACATTTTAACCATGCAACAGGCAAGGCCATGCTACCAACACCATTCTGACCATGCAACAGGCAAGGCCATAGCTACCAACACCATTCTGACCATGCAACAGGTAAGGCCATAGCTACCAACACCATTCGGACCATGCAACAGGCAAGGCCATAGCTACCAACACCATTCTGACCATGCAACAGGCAAGGCCATAGCTACCAATACCATTCTGACCATGCAACAGGCAAGGTCATAGCTACCAACACCATTCTGACCGAGCCGTATGCGAAACAATGTTTTTCAGCATACTGAGCGTTACATATGGCGAGCTACACACCGACAGATTTTATAAACTGAACCTGGAGCGGCTCATGAGGTCAGCTATCAAAAGCTCTTCATGCAGTGCTTTCAAAAGAACTGGCTCAACACATAAACATTTTTGACTAATCGCAACTCTCCCTTTCTCTCTCTCTCTCTCCCTCCCTCCCTCTCTCTCTCTCTCTCTCTCTCTCTCTCTTCTCTTTCTCTCTCTCCCTCTCTCTTTCTTTCTCTCCTCTCTCTCTTTCTCTCTCTCTCCCGTTCTCTCTCTCTATCTTTCTCTCTCTCCTCTCCCTCTCTCTCTCTCTCGCTCTCTCTCTCGCTTTCTCTCTCTCTCTCTCTTTCTCTCTCTCTCTCTCTCTCTCTCTAAATCATCATCATCATCATCATCATCACCATCATGAAATAATGATAGTGAAAAACACCACAATTCACACTGGATGCTTTTGCACCTACCTTCATGTTTACACACATGAGAAAGTGCGCCAGGCATACCGTGGTTTCCAGTCTGGCATGATGATGAAGTAAAAAAAAAACAACACCAACAACAACCAAAAAGGCGAAGAAGAAAAGAAAGAAGAAAATCCAAGGCAGACCCTGCAGTTACACCTACTTGCACACACAGCACACACACACACACACACACACACACACACACACACACACACACACACACACACACACAGGGCACAGGTGTTCCGACGCCTCTGCGATTCACGTTACATTCCAAACCTGTGTCCTCTTCACACGTTTACAGAACATTAAACTTCTACTGTAATACACTCAATTTATGATCAGAGTGCTGAAAATAATAAGTATCTGTAATGAATCAATGACACAGATAGGTTAAAAAAAAAAGAAGCAGCACGGACTGTGTAACCACGGAAAGCATATCAGATGAAGAGGAAGGCGTAATAAAGAGTTGAGTGACCGCGGTGTGTGTGTGTGTGTGTGTGTGTGTGTGTGTGTGTGTGTGTGTGTGTGTGTGTGTGTGTACGTTGTGTGTGTGTGTGTGTGTGTGTGTGTGTGTGTGTGTGTGTGTGTGTGTGTGTGTACGTGTGTGTGTGTGTGTGTGTGTGTGTGTGTACGTGTGTGTGTGTGTGTGTGTGTGTGTGTGTGTGTGTGTGAGTGCGTGCGTGTGCGCGCGCGCGTGTGTGCGTGCGTGCGTGTGTGTTTGTGTGTGTGTGTGCGCGCGCGCGTGTGCAAAACGTGTGTGCGTGCGTGGATGCATATGTCTGACGCGTGTGCGTGCGTGTGTGATAAATGATGCGTAATGAAGTCTGTCAACCCTGTCACGTGCCGCCTGATACCTCCGTTCCCCCCCCCCCCCCCAGCCCCCCTCCCTATTCGGTCTCTTATCTATTTAATTAGAAAGCGGACTGTCGCCCATCGTGTCGGCGCTCCCATGTGGTGTTAAGGCTGGGATCTCGGCTGACGTCCCTAACGCTGACATGTTGATGTGTGGCTGCATTCTGTTCGGGTCTGCGTTGATTAACCTCCCGGGCCCGGGTCGCCTTGTTCGGGTCAGCCTGCTTTGAAAACCACTGACAACGCGAGTTTGACGCCATGTCGAAGACCCCCCTTAGCTTTGGCGATTAAAAAATAAAGTTTCATGTAGAATGAATTTTCAACGCGCGCGGGCGTGCGTTTGTTCTAGCGCACGCACGCACGCACACACAAACGCGCACGCGCGCGTGCGCTCTCCGTCTCTCTCTCTGTCTCTTTCTGTCTGTCTCTCTCTCCTTCACACATACACACGCACACACACGCGCGCGCGCGCGCGCACGCACGCACGCGCACGCACACAAACACGCACGCACACACAGACACAGACAACACACACACACACACACGCACGCACGCACGCACGCACGCACCCACACGACACACACACACACACACACACACACACACACACACACACACACTCCTCTCTTTCTCCACACACACACACACACACACACACACACACACACACACACACACACACACACACACACACACATGCACGTGCTCTCTCTCTCTCTCTCCTCTCTGTCTCTCTGTCTCTCTCTCTGTCTCTCTCTCCCTCTCTCTGTCTGCCTCTCTCTCTGTCACACACACACACACACACACACACACACACACACCACACACACACACACACACACACACACATGGATACTAGTTTCCTTAAAGTATCAAAATGGTAAATGTGTATCTATAAAACCAGATCTTTGGGTTGCTAAATTATATATGGTACATCTTGAGAAATTAACGACCGTGTCCCATCTCGTAAAACTGAAAAAAAAGTTAAAAAAAAAAAAAAAACAAACGCAAAAATTCTGGATCGCTTCACAGCTCTATATTCCCCCACCAAAATGTATGCCTTCGTCCGTGGGTTGATATTCCATCCTTCCCCCAATTTTCATGAAGACCTGTGCGACAGCTTTGAGCTGACAGGCAAACAAGTACAAGCCAACAGATGCAGGCCACAAGGCAATCTCCTCGACGGATATTACGACAGTAAGTGGCTCGGGCACTCCGCAAACTGATTCCTGGAGGTGTACCCTCACAGACGGGGTGACACGTCAGCTTTGGCTGGAATGAAGATGAGTCTTCGAAGAGCTGCCTGCCGGCCGATAGACAAGTACAGTGGACGCCGTGGACTCGCCAGCTCTTAGCACCACACGACAGATGGCTGGTGACATGACCGACAGCTCCGGAATGTGGGGGACCGGGTGGTTTGCTGACGACATGAAACCTGTACCGTGGATCTTTGGGCAGATTGGTTCACTGAGTGAGAGAGAAGTCATCTTATTGTCACTTCATTAAAAACGGCGCATCAGTGATCTTGCTACCACATCTTTCAAAGTATCAATCGAATCATCTTATTGTCACTTAATTGAAAATAGCAAATCATTCGTCCCACGTCAGTTCAAAAATGAGAATTAATATTTCTATATCACTTCATTTTAAAAAAAAAAGTCATATTGTCGCTTTATTAAAGATCTAAAAAGTGTAAGCTTGTTACTTTACAGGAACGTAGAAACCAAGTCTTCGATACTTCTCTGGAAGAATATAACGAATAGTTTTATCGTTACTTTATCAAAAATGACATGTGGATCATTTCAATTCGATCCATATTCATGTTGTTTATAGCCTAGCCAATCGCAGAAGCCCACATCAGGGCTGTTACCAGATCAAAGTCATGTCCATACATGCATGTAACAAAATTCCACAAGTATTAAAACCGCTTAAACTCGGGTCTATTTTGTACAAAACCATGCACTAAATACACATTTACCTGTTTTAGAAATCAACAATAATCTCGTTTAATGTTCCTCAACACTGTCTTCGTGTAAAGTCCTCATTTGCCATGCCATTCGACTTCTTAGACTATTTAAGAATATTCTGAAGATTGAGTGGCTTATCAATTGCACGCACGCTATAGCTTCCCAATATTTGTTTTTTAAAGATACGGTGTTGTGAAAAAGGAGTGGCCTGTAGCTGTGTACAATAATTACACCATTTTTCTTTTTTGCGGACATTAGTTGCAAGTGGTAAAAAGTAAAAAATTCGGACATATTTGAAGACATGTATAGTTAATATCTATTCAAGGCCTGTTGCAGAGGTCTTTAACGTAACTGTGGAATTTGGGTGTCATGTCAGTGTAAGGATTGGGACATGTTTGTGTTGCTTCTGGCATTCTTGGCAAGATGATAGGCCATCCTACCGCCTCCAGTGTCAACATCACCTGGAAACCTAGCGAGAATCATGTCGTTATCTTTAGATTCCAGACAGGTATAACACTAAACACAGTTCAGGTGTTCAGGGTGTTGAGGTTACCACCAGCCATGGCCCACAGAGCAGAAAGGGAAGGGAGTCTGAGACAGTCCTTACGTCCAGAGTGCCCGGACTAAGGCTGAGAGCTGGGCAGTAATGATAGAGCTGTCAGGGGAATGCGTGTTGAGCGTTCTTCAGCGGGAGCAGCAGTAACGGCTGCTTATTCAGATCTGGATCATTGGTCATATTTTTTGGAAAGGACAGAAATCTTCAATACAGTTCATGACATAAGGTCTTGTATGCCAGAGATCTCGTGAAATCATTGCGGAAAGAAGTAAGATCAAAGCAGAAGTCTGGTGTTCAAAAAATCAATGGTCGACTGTCTTGCTATTTGGAAAGATCATAAACAGCTCCAAATTCAGTTAAGCATTTTATAAATGGGAAACAATACGAATTCCTACGGCTGGGGTACAGCTAGGAAGCTCTTCAAATTATTTCGATTTTCTGGTTAAAAACACAATCATTAGCAGAGCTCTTAGGTTCAGAAAACACATCCAAACAATAATTCAAAACGATACTACAGGTGGAGAAGGGTGGTTCCCACCCCAAAACCATACCCCCCCCCCCCCCGCCCCCATCCCCAAACCCCAGACTTCCGTCCCCTTCTCCTCCCAGCCTCTGCATATAAATTCTGCATACAGACGGTATGCAGGAGTGATGCAGAATCCCCTGAGACTGAGTCGAAGCCCTTGGTGGTTTATGGATAGAGAGGTTTGAGATATCACTGTCTAGCAGAGCCATGGATGGCGCGGTAATAGTACAGTAGTTAACCGACTGTCACCCAGTGAAGATGGAGAAATGATTTCTTACCAGCACCTCAATCTGTTTAAGTAGTGGGTGTGACTTTGAAATTGTGTATTTGATCGACAGTAATTCCCAGAAATTTGGCTTCTCTCATAGTTGCAATGATGATTTTTTTCCTGATGAATCTCATGGTCAAGATTTTCGAAAATTGTGAAAGAAGTTACTGTTGGTTTTTGATACATAAAAAATCATGGCAGAATGTCAGATCTTACTGACGCCAACCTAGAGCTGGCATTGAATACCTACGTTCGTGGCTCCAACTGTACAAGGTGCAAAGTCAGCGAATCGGCCAGACTGGGACCCCTGGTTTGCAGCGGTAAGTAGGTCTGCGATTTGACTATGAAAGAGAGCAGGACAAAGAATGCTTCTTTGAGGAACACCAAACCCACGGTATGGATATCAGAAAGCGTGGCGCCTACAACACTCTGGAACTGTCGATCTGCCAGTTTGCGACGGAGGGAGATAGAAGGCCTCGAAAATCTTGATTACGAACATCCATATTTCCAGATGGTGTCACGACAGTCAATCTGCCAGGAAATTTGTGATGAATGGAGACAGATGGCCTCGAAAACCTAGACTACGAACAACCCTCAGATTACCAGATTACCTGGTGGTGTCACGAGCTTATTTCAATTTTTGGTAAAAACGATGGCTAACATAACCTTGCTTATTCGTGTCATACTACCGTTACTTCACATCAAGTGACAAATCAGTCATGATATCATTACTTCACTGAAAATAGCAAACGCGCATTTTTTACTGCTGCTTCGTTGAAAATGAGAAATACATCAGTATATAGCAGTTTCATCGTAAACAAGAAACGTGTCATCTTACTATTCCTTCACCGAAAATGTTGAATGAGTCTTACCGTCGTCACTTCACTGAATAGTGGATGAATTGTTTTTTTTTTCATTTTCTTCACTCGGATACACAACCAGCAATACAATGAAGTGCATGCAGGTTCAACACGCCCCCCCCCCCCCCCCCCCCCGACTCTCCCCTCCTAACCCTTCCCCCACAAACCTTTATGCGCTTCTGCTTATCGGTCTCTACCATTCTCGAAAAAAGTGTTACGTGATCAATTGTTTGACTACAGTTCAAGACACGCACACACACGAGTTACTGTTCATCATATATATATATATATATAATATATGTATAGTATTATGTATATATATATATACATATTTTGTGTTGTGTAGTTGTATTTGTGTGTGTGTGTGTGTGTGTGTGTGTGTGTGTGTGTGTGTGTGTGTGTGTTGTGTGTGTGTGTATCTATCTATCTATCTCTATTCTCTTTCTCTCTCTCTTTCTCGCAATCACACACACACACACACACACACACACACACACACACACACACACACACACACAACACCCCACACACACACAATGCATACAAACTCACACATGTTCTACTGTGTTACCATTGGAAATTAAGACATGGTCTTCTTTGAGATATTTCAGCCAGCCAGTAACGTGATTCACCTCTCTCTCTCTCTCTCTCTCTCTCTCTCTCTCTCTCTCTCTCTCTCTCTCTCTCTCTCTCTCTCTCTCTAACCCATTTTCGCATACTTCAACATTTATTGCCTTGTCTTATTTTGCACTCTTGAAACTACACAGGGCGAGACTGGATATAAAAAAGTACGCCAGAGCTTATCTATTATCTCCGTAAATAAAGAACCTTTGTTTTGCCCTCTCTCTCTCTCTCTCTCTCTCTCTCTCTCTCTCTCTCTCTCTCTCTCTCTCTCTCTCTTCAATTACTGTTACACAAAAAAATTACATGTTGCTTTTATCGATTTTTAGAAAGCTTTTAATTCTGTCGCTCGCTCGAAGTTATGGGCTGTCCTGAAGAAAAGGGTATTCGAGGGAAAATTTACCAGGCTATAACTGGTATATATAACATTGTAAAAGCAGGAGTTAGAGTTGAAGGTGACCTGACCGAAGCATTCATGTGTCTCATTGTTTTAGGACAGGGTGAAAAGTGCAGTCCTGTTCTGTTTTCTTTATTTCTAAATGAATTGGCTGAAGAAATTATCCAAAGAGGAAAGCATGTAATTCAGCTTAT
>CM065719.1:81666468-81668968 GCA_033310375.1 Conus canariensis | reverse complement strand
TGAAAATACGGTCGCCCTGCAAACGCAGAGTGTATATATTCACACATTTGCGTGCAGCAGACGCCGTCTTTCGCCGCTTCAGCTATTCAAGATCGCACGAAATTATCTCCCTTTCCACGTAGCCGAAGCCTGCCCAAGATCCGCCGGTAGCGGTTCGTTTTCTGTTGAGACCTTCAGTTTTTCTTTCTTCTTCTTTCTTTTAAATTTTTTGTTCACATTTTTCTTTTCTTTCAGTCTTTCTTTCTTTCCAATGGTCTAGAAAAAAATGTTTAAGGTCGGCAGAAGAAAAGAGTCGGTCGCGTTACCATTAACAATACTTTTTTTTCCCTTACAGTTATTTACTAGCTTACATGGTTCTCTCTCTCTCTCTCTCTTCTCTCTCTCTCTCTCTCTCTCTGAAATTCAGTGAAGCTTGGTTTTTAAAAATCGACCGCCTTCCAGAATAAGTTTCTTATCAGACAGCAAGAGAATGAGTACAATTTAATGTGACAATCTGATCTCCCCGGTCCGTGGAGATATTAGCGAGCCTGATATAGACCGAACAAAGGTCAGCGCTTCCCTAAAACTGCACCGCTAACTGTCACGGGAAGTTTATCATGAAGCAACACTGATACGACGACAAGAAGGGACGAGCGAGGGGAAGAAACGAGGGCATAAACCGCAGGTTTGGCACGGCACACTCCAAAGGTCGGCCCACAAACAACAGCTAGATCGACACTACGCCCAGAGGAAATCAATGTAGTTTTTTCATATCACCCAAATCTCTTTCACTTCCATAAATATGAATGTCTCCCTCCATTTATCAACAAAAAAGAAACGTCGACAAGAATTACATTTTCTCTCAAGCAGTTCTTTCAACTTTTATTTAGAGCACGGAGACTTAGGTTTGACGTTTGGCGTCGTTCATCAGCCACTGACGCACACCCCTTTCACATGACCCGTCACAGTGACAGCAAACTAGCACCTGACATGGATTTCTCAGAAGCCAGCAATTTCTCTTCATGGTTTTTTCCCCTCGTGCAGTCACAGTGATCATTTCGCGGTGTTGCCATACAGATCATGGAGAAACCACACAAACCTTGCAACATGGCGAGAAAGAAAAGCCATGCAGTGCTTTGGTTCTGTTCAGTTTACAGATACTAACTGGCATTGTGCTGATTCTACTTCTTCCTCCACTGGACAGTTTCCCTAATAAACTACTCTTCCTCAGACACCAAATCACTCTTCCACAAATGAAGCACGGTCCTATCTGCCACCAATTGTAATGAAGTTTACAGAAATCAGCAAAAGTTTTTAAAAAAATCTAAAAATCACAAAGTCTCAGATTCTTTTTTCCGATCACAGTCCATTTTAGCGTTGATATAAGCAAGGTATAGGGTATTTGTAAGGGCTGGAAGAAAAATAAAGAACTTAAAAAAAATATTTTCAGCCATTTTTTTTCACAAGCGCCAGAAATAATGACGTGGTTTTATAGATAGATAGATGAAGCGATCAGAATTCTCACCTTCGTTGGTCAACTTCCTTCTCATCGTTGGTATTTGTGATTGGTAGTCACAGCCCGGCGCCTAATCCCGCATGAAACGCCAGTGATAGAAAGACATCTAATTACCTTCATCGAGACAGCTGTTGTCTTGTGGTAACCACCAAATTTGGTGAACAATGGAGGAAAGGAGGTAGTGGAGCGCGACACTTTCCAACGAATCTGATGCCATGTCTTACTATTTAGCCTGCTTTTGTATTTCGCGCTCAAGTAGCATCCACATCCTTCACCCAGAAGCTTTATTTCAGTTCGACCCACGAAGACGAATGTTAGCCAGATGAACCCTTCCTCACAAACGTCCAGCGTCGTAGCATTTTCTGGTACAATCAAGCATCTCTCCACGACTCCCTGTATACGAATAGTTTACAGGGAACGGTGCAGAGTGCATACGTATATCGCCATGGCTCCGTCTCCTCAACATCATTCAGCAGGATACAGTGGAGGGTGGTCATGTATCTCGCCATGGCTCCGTCTCCTCAGCATCATTCAACAGGATACAGTGGAGGGTGGTCATGTGTCTCGCCATGACTCGCTCTGTCTAAGATAATTCTTCAGGGTTCATGTACCTCGCGAAGATTGGACATGCACCTCGCGAAGATTGCCGTCTGTCTAGGACCGTTCTACAGGGTACAGTAGAGGGTGGACATGTATCTCACTGTGATTCCCTGTCCAAGACCATTCTACAGGGTACAGTGGAGGGTGGACATGTATCTCACTGTGATTCCCTGTCCAAGACCATTCTACAGGGTACAGTGGAAGGTGGACATGTATCTCATCGTGATTCCCTGTCCAAGACCATTCTACAGAGTACAGTGGAGCGTGGACATGTATCTCACCGTGATTCCCTGTCCAAGACCATTCTACAGGGTACAGTGGAGGGTGGACATGTATCTCACCGTGATTCCCTGTCCAAGACCATTCTACAGGGTACAGTGGAGAGTGGACATGTATCTCACCGTG
>CM065719.1:81646468-81653968 GCA_033310375.1 Conus canariensis | reverse complement strand
ACAGACAGACAGACAGACAGACAAGCAGACAGACAGACAGAGACAGAAACAGAGTGAGACAGATTTTCAAGAAACTGTCTCTGCTCCTTCCTCTCTGTGTTGACAGTGCACAGAATTTGTGATACCCCACAAGATCGATGAGGTCTATCAGGGGGGAGAGTCAGGGAGAAAATGCAATCAATAGTGTACTACAATCTGCATTCCCCACACCACAAACAGACAGCAGCTGCGACTACTCAATACCCCGACAACACGCTCAGCCCGACGTTTGATTGGTCAATACTCTTGGGGACCCGTTGGCCCTGGCCTCTGATTGGTCAATACTATGAGTGACACGCTCCACCAGACGTCCATGCAGGATCCCAGGAGGAGATCCGTCTGGGTTGAAAGGAAATCGGAGCGGGACAGAAGCAGTGTCTGTGATAATGATGAGATCATTTTCAGCGTGATGGTGCAAATTAGTGACGAAAAGCAAGGCCAGGAAAGTTTGTATTTTCTGTTATGAATAGTGTGCAGAATGGGAGTTTGAAGGGGGAAGAAGTGCTGACACTGAGAGCAGAATCTACGAGGACAGACACTGACACAGAACATGTTACATGACTGTGATTGCAGGGATGAAAGCTATAACAGTTATGAGAACCCATATGGAGAGATCTCCCCGCAATTAACACTGAAAGTGCCGGAGTGCATGCCAGTGCAAAGAATATGCACCAACACATAAACGCACACACATACACAAAGCTCATTGCACACAAGGAAAGTAGTTGCACCGTTACAAGCATATCCATCGTGCCCATATGACGAGAGCCATTACATCCAAGCAAACTGTACCCACATAAAGAAAAACATAATACCTGTACAGACGAAATCAGAATACACGCACAAGGACAGCCGTACATGGTGAGCTAATGTATAGGTACAAGAAGTGACATTATTCCTATACATGGAATGCCACTTTCACCTTGGAAGGAGTGTTATGTACCCACACAAAGAGTGCCATTGTACTCACACAAGGAGACTCGTTTTGCTATACATTAGAGCAAGTGTGTCCATGGAATTGCGTCACGTATCTACATATGGAATCTCGTTATACGTCTGCCGCACCCATTTAAGGAAAGCCAGTCTACTTAGATAAGAATTGCCTTTGGGCTCATGCAAGAGCTTTCATTGCACCCATACAAGGAGTGCCAATGTATCCATACAAGGAGTGCCATTGTATCCATACGAGGAGTGCTGTTGTATCCATACAAGGAGTGTTATTGTATTCATACAGGAGTGCCATTGTGTCCATACAAGGAGTGTTCTTGTAACCATACAAGGAGTGCCATTGTATCCATGCAAGGAGTGTTATTGTATCCATACGAGGAGTGTTAGTGTATCCATACAAGGAGTGCCATTATACCCATACAAGGAGTGCCATTGTATCCATACAAGGAGTGTTGTATCCATACAAGGAGTGTTATTGTACCCACACAAGGAGTGCCATTGTATCCATACAAGGAGTGTTCTTGTATCCATACAAGGAGTGCCATTGTACCTCCACAAGGAGTGTGTAGCATTCACGCTCTCCCGAAGATACAGTCATTCGGAAGATTCCACCAGATATGATCTTCCTGGCATGAAGAAGGTGTTTGTGATGCTTTCTCTGCACAGGCATAGCAGGATAAAGTGTCATTCCCTGTCTGTCTGTCTGTCGATCTGTCGGTCTGTCTGCCCATCTGAATGCGAATTACCTCCCTTTTGTCACATGACAGGGGCATGATGGTAGGGTCAGTACCTGCAAAGGTCAGAAATCAATGACTCAAACGTTGATGATATGTTAAAAAAAATAAAAGACAAACAAAGAAAATGGACAACTAGTGATACCAATGTACGAGATGTACACTATCTTCCCCTGTCAGGAATGGCGGTACATCGTGCAGGGGTTGCGTCCTCTCTCACATTCCTCACTAACTTATAAAACCTTGTGTGTGTGTGTGTGTGTGTGTGTGTGTGTGTGTGTGTGTGTGTGTGTGTGTGTGTGTGCGCGCGCGCGCGCGCGCGGTGTGTGTATGTGTGTGTGTGTGTGTGTGTGTGTGTGTTGTGTGTTGTGTGTGTGTGTGTGTGTGTGTGTGTGTGTGTGTGTGTGTGTGTGTGTGTGTGGATATGTCATTCGCCTGGTGCTGTAAACTGTCTGCCGATTGTTTAATGCTTCCTGCAGCGTGTGCCAGTCTAGTAAACAGAAGCAACTCTCTTCTGTTTGTTCAGGGAAACAAGAATGTCAAGTCGACCGAGTCGAGAAACAGCCGATGGGGCAGGATTGAAATGTCGTCAATTCTGATCGAACCATTTGCTTTTCTAAACTGATATTCTATTGATCAGCATCATCTTCTAGGATGACGCATAGTAAGGCAGACAAAGCAGCGCCTCTGTGTTTTTTTCTCCTTTTTTTGCGTTTGGTATCCGCCATGGGAATCCTGGAGGCCATGTGACCTGCGAGATAAATGACCCACAGCGGTAGCTGCACCAGCAATACTAGTAATCATGGTAGAGTGAAGTAGTAATTTGAAAGTCAGCAGTAGTACTTACAATAACAATAATAATAAATAATAATTAGAGAAGAAGAAGAAGAAGAAGAAGAAGAAAGAAATTAATAATAATGATGATAATATCAATAATAATAATAATACGATAATAATGGTAAGAACAATAATGGTGATGATGGTAACAACAACAAGAACAAATGAAAACAATAATGATGATAATGGTAGAGACAAGCAGCAGCAGAATGACTACTTGTAGAATAGTACAGCGATAATAGTGCAGCGGAGGTCGTAAAAATATAAACAGCAGCAACAGTAGCAGTAACAGCAGCAGCGGCGCGCGGCAAGTACGGCAGCAGCAACAGTAGCAGGGGTAACATCGACACCAGCGCAGCAGCAGCAGCCAGCAGAAACCACTGCAGAAGTAAAAGGTAGTAACAGCTGTACCAGCACAACACTAGAAAGACTGGTAGTCGACAATGTCAACCGGACGTCGACGGTAAGGATGACGATAACAGTACTAAAAATGATAGTGACATATATCATTCCAAGGCATTATAACAACTTTTTTTTTTTCTCATGTCATTATCGTATCAATGATTCTGTTGACACTACGTAACAGAGACGTAAAGCCTTCTTTTGAAACCTGATCAGATCATGAAACCTGCACACAGGGCAGATGATGGCACATTCTGCACTCTACCCTGTCCCCGTGTCAGGAATATCCACTGCCTTCTTTCTCCCTCCACCTCCCCTTACCCCCCCCCTCCCCCAATGCATTTCCACCCTCACCACTCCTCTTTCTCTTCTGCATCTGCATCCCAACCCTCTTCTTGCACATGGTGGGTTGAATGAGAGATTCTGATCATCGTTTGTTGAGGGAAAACATTAGGCTTCCTAGGGCTTTCTGTTTCGTTTTCCCCGTTCACTGCGTGTTCTGTTTGTTTGTTTAGGGAAGACACCGGGCTTTCTCACGGTTTTCTTTTGATTTGCCTGCTCTCTCTCTCTCTCTCTCTCTCTCTCTCTCTCTCTCTCTCTCTCTCTCTCTCCTCTCTCTCTCTCTTCCTTTGTTTTGTTTGCCGATGTGCTTGATCTGGATTTTTCGAACTTTATGGGGAAAAGCAGGGGATTGACCGATTGGAGATGTAAACATGTTTTCCTTCTATGGTCTGTGACATTTCTTTGGACAGCTGTACATTCCCTGTTCTTCATACTCCTGTGTGTTGGCGCCGAAGCTGGCAGTTCACCAGACTGTTGCAGTGATAGTTTCAAAGTAAGGGGACTGCAGGCAGAAACTGAAAGAAACTTAAAAATGATTGTTCCGACGAACGAAAGAGACAGACAAATTATAAGACAAAACACGACGCGTTTTGACCTCTTTGGTCTTCTTTCGGTCATCCATTTTGTGCCTAATTTGAGGAGATAAATGATTGTTCGTTCTTCGTTTTTCATTGTCTTGATAGCTGTTTGTCTTGCCTGAAGAAGACCAATGAGGTCGAAACGCGTCGTGCTTCGCCTTGTTTGTCTCTTTCGTTCGGCGGAACAGTAATATTTCTTTTCAATGTGTTCACTGCAGTGATGCCAGTGTTGTCTGTGTTCTCCAGAAATTTTCTTCCAGGTTTACATGTGTGAAAAACATCTCGTTCTTTAGTGCATACAGTATTTGTAGATGGTATCTGTCCTGGAATGCTCACAAACTGTTCAAAGGGATGGTTAGGGTGGGGGTAGGGTTGGACGGTGCCTCGTAGGATCTCTTTGACCGCTAAACAAGACAGGTCTTCGCACCTGATGTCCATTTATGTTTGTGTTGTTGTAATCATGTTCCTATTGCCGTGTGGCGATGTCGACTCCAGCCCTGGGCCACAATTTCCATCCGACCCAGCTCTGTCATACCCACATGTGTCACACACGGAACGCTATCTTTAACAGCTGAGCGGCAGTCAGCCAGCGATTTAAAATGTTTGCTGTCTTGATTCTTTATGTCATTCATTGAAGAAAATACGTAGCTCAAGTAGAAAGCTTATTATCTGTCTGATAAATGTTCTGTTGAGGTCTTTGAGGGTTTTTTTTTTAGGTCTCTTAATCGCAAGAATGCTTTTTGAACATGTCTAAACATTGTCACGATCATCAAGACAAACTTGTTTTTTGCTAATACAAGGTAAGATCTTTTAGCACATGAAAAGCCCGCCCCTGTGATATTTCATGACCTGCGCTCGTAAAGTCATTGAGCTGCTCATTCGCTTCAACCCTATCAAGACATGCTCCCGAAAGGGCAGAGAGCCAGCTCATCGCGTATGTCCACGGTACCAGACCAGCTGCCTTCAGACAGCCATCGAACGCCTATGCAGCTGGTCTGACAAGTTTTCCGTGCTGCATGAAGGCGAATGCAGAATGGACCTGGCATGTTGGGTATCCGTGCAGCCGCTGACCTGACAACCCATCAGTAAGGTGAACTGCACCGACAGAGAGACAGCGTATTTCAACAACTGTCGTCGTTGCGTGCAGGAGCTAGACCGCCACACCACAGGACACCGAAACGACGAGGGAACCAGTGCAACAGCCGGCACTAGCGTGAGGCTGGACACAGGGCTCAGATGGGATCCTGTAAGACAGTGACGAGCCTGTCGTCAAGACCTCAACCAACTCTCCAAACCCGCCCTCTCGTGGCCCTCAAACCTCTTCAGTTCCTCGTTTTGCTTCCTCTGCCTCCCGCTTCCGCGTTCCCTTTATTTCCATCGGCTCCACCTCCGTCTTCCACTTCCTACCGTCCTCATTCACCTTCAATGCCTGTCTGTCCCCGTCCTCCGTCCACTTCCACATATCTCCTCCCCCCCCCCCCCCCCCTTCTTTCCACTTTCAGCTGTCTCCTTCCGTTTTTCACTTCCACCCTTTTCAACTTGACTTCCACAGCCACCATTCTCTTCCGCTCTGCTCTTCCAACTGTCTCCCTCTCAATCTTCCACTCTCGTTTATCCCCTTGCGCCTTCCACTTTCATCTACCGCCTCCTCCATTCCGAGCTCTGAGGGGAGTAAAGAAAAAAAAATCAATTTTTTTTTTTTTTTTTTTGCTGTCCCAACTTCTGTGCCACCTCAGTGACAGTGGACCCACGCCGCTCATTCCGACACCCCGTCCACAGCCACAGCCCGGTCAGCCCCGCCGCAGCCCCGGCACCCGCAATCCATGGGGAGCAGTCAATGTCAAGCCGTCAAGAGACAACCCACCTGAGGAGACACTGCACTGCTGCCGAGTCACTTCGGTGGTGTTCAGTGGCGCCTGTTCTAATCCAAAATACGTAGGACACCACCTACTAAGCCCCCTACTGACGACAATAATTGCTTAGTCGCGGAGCCGGCGTGAGTGAGCTCTCCCTCCGGAGGGCGCCACCACGTCCGTCCAACTACAGCCCCTATGGAGTTGCTGATACCGCTGACCCCGACGGAACCAAACCAAGACCGCAGATGTGGAGAGGACATCGAAACTGAGGTCACCATGACAGCAGGGCATGAAGGGCCACATAATTTGAGACTTTTTTTTAATGCTGATCGATGAGAATAAAGGTGATAAAGATGATGTTACGGATTTCCATTCCGGTCTGAGACTGCATGACAGGGCTGTACTCTATGCTTCCTTTCATAATATATCCCGGCATCAACCAGGCCCGAGAGATACAGACACCTGCAGTGTTGGTCAGAAAATTTGAGCAACACACTCAGAGACGCATTCATTAAGTGGATGAAACTCGACTGTGTGGCCCCAGTCTTCCGAACTGAGCGCGCAGCAAACTCAACTCTGGGTAGGAGCCGGTCGGGGCAGAAAAATCCCACATGTCTCTGATGGGAATCGAACCCGCGACCTCCCAGCCGGGAGTCCGCGACGTTAATTACTTCGCCACGGCGGCTGGTATGTTAACTGATTTAATATTCGATCATCAGGGTCGACAGCTGACAATTCTAAGGATGAAAATGTTGAATGAGACAGAGAACACTGGCCAGTAAATTACAAACAAATTGGGTAACTTTTGCTCCCCCGGTGAAATAAATACAGTCCCTCAACTCTAAACGAATGCTATTTACGACACCAAATCGCCTAGCAGATATGACCACACACAGCACACAGAACAAACAAGAAAGGGGAAGTGTCCTTGTTTGTCCTGTGTGCTCTGTGTTGTCATTTCTGGTAGGAGATTTGGTGTCGTAAGGAGAAAAAAGTTGGTGGTTGTGGGCCTGTAACTATTTCGTCGTGGGGGCAAACATGTGAGGAAATTCCAATTGTAGTCTTTTTCTTGTATTGCTTTAGATATCGGATTTTCTCTATGCATTTTCCAGCTCAGCTTTGGCGTAAAACAGGACTCCTACAAATTTTCAGTTTTGTTACACTGTAACAACGGGACATGTAGATAAAAGAATAATGGTATTAAAGGATTTGTTCCATTGTTTAACATCTTTTTTGTTGATATTTTAGTCCCTTTTCTTTAATATAAGCAGATAACTTGTTCAATTCCTCTTGATGTAACTTCTGCACATGATGTAACTTCTACACATGATGTAACTTCTGCACATGATGTAACATCTGCACATGATGTAACTTCTGCACGTGATGTAACTTTTGCACATGATGCAACTTCTGCACGTGATCTCTCATTTGCCTGTTTTCTGATATTGATATTCATCCAAAGAACAATGTCGTCTGTAAATTGAACCAAGTAGGTATCTTTATGACAACGCACTTGGAAGATCATGAGGATAAAATTAAAAACGAGTGTAGATGTATACATGTGTATGCATGACCAGTGTCTTTGACAAACATGCCTAGTTTCGACGGAAGAGCGTTAAACACAGATACATACTAACTGGCTAATATAAGACATTACATTTGAAGACACTGATACCTGCTAACAACACCGGTACGAGGAGCGATTAACAAATAACAGAAAGTCGAAAACTATGTTAGGTACCGTGGTCGGCAGACACTTTCAAC
>CM065719.1:81631468-81636468 GCA_033310375.1 Conus canariensis | reverse complement strand
GACCTGCCACTGAAACCTGCAGCGAATGTGGGTACGCCTCTGATTTCCCAAGTTGTGAAGAGAGTATTCCACAGACTGAAGGGAGGTAAGTCAGAACGGGCGGATGATGTGACGTTTCAACTTCTGAAGTACAGCAGAACAAACGTCATCAAGGTGCTGACAACACTGATACCACGTGTCTGAGGGTTTTGGAAATTGAACAACGCTGGAACCCAAGCAAAGGACACCATTCCTAATGCTATCTTTGCAAAGAAAAAACTGCCACTCTGTCAAAATGACGTGAATCTTAGTTTAAAACAAGCAGCCCAGTAAAAGGTCAAAACGACAGGAATATCAGTTTAAACAAGCAACCCAATAAAATGTTAAAATGATATGCGCATTAGCTTTAGCAGCAGCCCAATACCAAACCATCATTCTGTGGTCCGAACGGTCTGATGCAACGGACTGTTTCTACCACAACACACAGAACACCAGTCAGTGTTCATGTTTATAATCAAAACATGACTCATCCTAGCCTCCGATCTTCCCAGGTTATGGGATGATTGATGGAGATAATGTGGTCCCGGTGACTGGTCAGCAAGAACTGACTGCAATGTGTCATCCTGATGCACACTCTTCTTCCTCTCCTCGCTTAACTCCACGAAGAGTCACTGGAATGCTGCACTTCAGAATCATTCAACGGTTTCTCCAGCTCTGCCAGGAGCAGGTCTGGAAACATGGAAGCAGGACAGCATACCAGCACTCAGTGGCCAATCCTGAGGAATGATCTCTGATACAGGAGTCAACCCGCTTCACGACATAGGGACCCCACAGCACCTCTGACCAGAGCAACTATCAGAGCAGAATAAATGAACTTCACCCGCATCATCACCACTCTATGCAGACCTTATTCTAAGAACGATTTATTCTTAAGTGTCTGAGATGAATGAGACGGCAATGGTGTGTCAATTCCACCGTACATTCCACCTGAAGATCCTCTCATACCTTGTGTCGTAACACCGGATGAGAAAAACAAAAACGTGACCTGAATAGCTGAGCAGTCTGACATGATCAGAGAGACAGGCGCCAATGGCTGACATGATCAGAGAGACAGGCGCCAATGGTCAGACGGAGACTGACCTCATCCCTGTCCTTCCCAGTGGGAGAAAAAGTCGAACGAGAGACCCAAGCTGAAAACGTCTGTGTGGGGACTTAGCCCAAAGATGCACAGTAAGCCTGTTTCATTGCCCTTAATCCTGTCTGTCTCCACACGAGATGACAGCAGTCTGACAACAATTTACCTCCATACCAAGAAACCACCCACACTGTTTTATGGATCGTTTATCGAAGATAACGGAGAACCTAGCGGCTGTAGGCAATGGCTCAGAAGCTAAGCTATGAAATAAAAAAAGAAACGTTGTTTCTATGCGAATACAAAGAAAATGGACACACTGAAGATGGATACTGTTACAAATATTCCACATAATACTGGCAACAAATTAAACCTAAAGAAAAGGGATTTACAGATAATACACACGGCTTCACTATAAAAGAGGGGCAGCAATGAGCATTTGCTGTGGAGATGTAGCGAGATGGGGCTGCACTCTTCATGGATAAATACCGGATACTTGTCCATGTTCAAACAGCAAAAGTCTTAACGTTATTTGGAGCTGAGGAGAATTTCTCAACTTTGATCTGCTGATCTTTCCAAGTGTTTTAACACACACACACACAACACACACACACACACACACACACACACACACACACACACACACACACACACACACATATATATATATATATATATATATATTAGCCATATATATATATATATATATTAGCCACTTACAATGCTTGGGTTATTGAACAGCAGAGCTGACCACTCAGACTGTTCCACATCTTTTGATCTCCCTTGTATCCTTGAATGGATCCTCAAGCATAGGCTCAAAGATTGTCCCCTATATCTTATACTGTGTGCATAATGCTTTTAGTCTTTCAGCAACTTTTTTCCTCTCCACATTTTTGTTTTGTTCCATTTGCTACCCTTCGCTGGCTGCTTTCGGGGGTGCTGTTGCATTCTCTTTTGAACCCTTGGTGGTGAGAACACCACAAAATTATGGACTGTGGTGTGTCTCTATTTGACACCAAGAGCACAGACACAATCAGCCGTGTCTTCCTGATGAGTCCGATCCAGCGGACGAAAGGCCTAGGAGCAGGCAATACAAATAGATAGCGCCTTCGAGAGGGATTGCGGTGGTTTCCTCAGGCGCTAGTGAAGGGTTTCTCATATTTATAATATACTCCCCCCCCCCCCATTTTCTTCATCCATTTTTTTTTCCTTTCTAAAAGTTCAAATTTTTGCCAAGTCATTACTATAATGACTATAGATATATATATTATAGAGAGAGAGAGATAAAGCTGTAAACTCCGCACGTTATGGTCTCATTTCTAGGCAGAATTGGTGTAGAGTTTGTGAACTAGTCCGCACGCAGTGACTTCTGTTTGATGGAGCTGAAACCTTCACTTGGGAGCACTGAATACAGCAAAAGAGAACATCATCTTCCATTTCTAGAGGTATCCAAAAGGTGTTCTTACTAGCTTTGAAACAGAAGAAGAGATGGACAAACATGATTCCAAAACAGTGATGTCGCGGACTAATTATTAGCTTTGTGCTGTCGCTGTAAAATTCGTTGTGTACTGTTTAGTATGGTAGACATGTGAAGACATGCTTGGTCACATATGTAATGTTCATAGCAGCAGAGTGTCTCCGTTTTCTATGTCATTACGTGTGTATGGCGCTGTGTGTAATATGAGGCTGATGAGACGAGAAGAGAGAAGAGAAGTTAAGAAGTGCAAAATTCTGCCCATGGGGATCCTATTTGAATGGAAGATCTCTCCCTCCCTGTCCTTCACTGTTTGCATAGCGTGTCTCTGCATGTTCGTATGTGTGGCAACGAGTGTGGTGGGTGTGTGGGGAAGAAGAAGAAGAAGTGAACTAGGAAGATGACAGAAATATACACGCCGACGGGCGGTTGGATAAATCCAATAGAATGGCATGTAAAGAATTTTTTTTTCTTTTTTGGTTGTGTGTGTGTGTGTGCTTAGTACAACTGGATGATTAACTGGAGTAACACTGAATGCTAAGTGTGATGATTATGAACTAAATGATATGATAGTATAATTTTCAACGCTATCGTGTATCATTCATAAAATGGAATGAACAGTTTTAAAGACTTTCTTTCTTTCTTCCTCTCTTTATCATTGTTCTTCTTGTCTGTCTTTGGAAACTTTCTTTCTTTTCCATTCGCCCCCCCCCCCCCCCCCCTTTATTGTATTCTCTCTCTCTCTCTCTTTGTCTGTCTGTCTGTCTGTCTGTCTGTCTGTCTCTCTCTCTCTCTCTCTTCTCTCTCTCTCTCTCTCTCTCTCTGCATTTTAAAATCTTTTGCTTTTCATAAAAATCACAATGCCACTCATCTAATTTTCGGCCACGTGGCCTTTTTCAAGAGAAAAAAACAAAAACAATCCAACTACGTGATGTCCATCTTTGGCAACTGGTCAGAGCAAAGAATTGACGTCATAAATATAATGCGCAAGTTCTGACATCATAATATGTGATGTCATCAACAAGGAAAGAAAAAAAAAAAAGGGGGGGGGGAGGAGGGGGGGGAAGGAGGAGGGGGGTGCAAGTTGTGTGTGGGTGTGTGCGTGCGTGCGCGCGCGCGCGCGCGTGTGTGTGTGTGTGTGTGGGGGGGGGGGGGGGGGTTAGTTATACTGTAACCAATGTACTTCAAAAACATAACAATACGCTCCATAAATCACAATGAAAATGAAACCATAGAATAATGTGACCATAGTCCTGTCTGTGACTGTGCATGGCATACAAGAACTGTCATATGAATATATATATATGATATATATAAATTTTCTGCCAATCATCAATGTTGTTCGTAGGTAAATCTGGATAGGGTTGTTACAAATTTGTCTTAATATTACATCCATAACATTAGATACTAGGATGCCAAATCCATAACAGATACTAGGATGCCAAATGGATGTAATGTTAAGACAAATTTGTAACAACCCTATCCAGATTTACCTACGAACAACATTGATGATTGGCAGAAAATTTATATATATATATATATATATATATATAGAGAGAGAGAGATGAGATGAGAGAGAGAGAGAGAGAGAGAGAGAGAGAGGAGAGAGAGAGAGAGATTCATATGACAGTTCTTGTATGCCATGCACAGTCACAGACAGGACTATGGTCACATTATTCTATGGTTTCATTTTCATTGTGATTTTATGGAGCGTATTGTTATGTTTTTGAAGTACATTGGTTACAGTATAACTACCCCCCCCCCCCCCCCACCCCCCCCACACACACACAACACGCGCGCGCGCGCGCGCGCACGCACCACACACCCCACCACAATTGCCCCCCCCCCCCCCCCCCCCCCCCCCCCTTCCCCCTTTTTTTTTCTTTTTCTTTCCTTGTTGATGACATCACATATTATGATGTCAGAACTTGCGCATTATATTTATGACGTCAATTCTTTGCTCTGACCAGTTGCCAAAGATGGACATCACGTAGTTGGATTGTTTTTGTTTTTTCTCTTGAAAAAGGCCACGTGGCCGAAAATTAGATGAGTGGCATTGTGATTTTTATATAATGTTTTCTTCCCTTTGGGGGACTATTGCTTTTGTTTCTTTTGCTTTTCGTTTTTCTCTTTCTGCTTCTCAACATCGGTCTGTGCTCTTTGAAGATTCGGAAAGACTGGTAATGAAAGATGACAGGTTATTAGATAAGAAAGGAAAGAAACGGGGGTGGGGTGGATGTAAAAGGGAGGGAGAGGAGGGGGGAAAAGATACAGTGTGCAGTTGTGGAAGAGGAGGCGGGGAAGAGGGGTGCGGAGGGTCATCGGAGCACCAAACGACGGGTTTCGGTTCAGATCTCGGCAAAGTATGTTGAATGAAGCGTGATTTGTCCTAGTGGGTGATGATGGAACCTGATT
>CM065719.1:81616468-81621468 GCA_033310375.1 Conus canariensis | reverse complement strand
GGGAATTGACAGATTTGAGTGTTTGGTAAAGATGCCAGGGAAAGTGAACGGCAATCAAAGTCTGCTTTCTTGGGGTTTCAAGAACGAACAGCCGGTTTTGACGGCTGGAAGTGTCAGGAAAGATCCCCTCGGACGCAGGTGTATCCCCTGGAAGATTCCACAGTGACGATAGCTATATTCCTTGTTGTCCTTTAGGATACATGTCAATGTGATAACGGTTTTATTTCTTGCTGTCCGTAAAGATATATTTCACTGTGTTTAATATGACGGTTGTGAGATTTCTTGCAGTCCTAGGATACCATTCACTATGACGATGGCGGTATTCCTGGCAGTGCACGAGGCTACCTTTTTCACTGCAGAGGTGGCTGTTTTCCATGCGTTTCCCGAATAATCTTGTATTACTTTCAATGTGATCATGGGGCCGGAATAGCTCAGAGCGCCGGACTATTAATCTTGGTCATCCTGGGATTGCGGGTTCGAATCTCCTCTGGGCCGTTTCAGTACAGGGAGATTTTTTCCCTCGGAATTAACATTGGTTCTGACTCCATTTCCCATACAGTCCTTCGAATGAGACTATAAACCGAGGTTCCGTGTGTGAACGCACGCTTAACATCTTGCACACACGTAAAATCCCATCACCAACTTTCGGAAGAGAAGGCCAGTTTGGCTGTTGGTATGGATGATACGTTACACATAACACGCACCTTGCGTGAGAAATGGAAAGAATGAAGGAAGTAAGGAAACTTAGTGAACGATACTGAACGATACTGACTGGATGACACGGGAAACGACTGAATGAAGCGCCAGCTGGCAGCTCTTCAGCCGGCTCTACTTGTAAAGCGCTTAGAGCTTGGTCTCTAGCCGAGGATAGGCGCTATATAAGTATTCCTAATTTCAATAATAATAATAATATGGCTGTATTCCTTTCAGTAATATAGGACGCCTTTCACGGTGATGATGGCTGTGTTCCCCGCAGTTCCCTGAGAAATCTTTCACCGTGATGATGGTTGTATTCCTTGCAGTAATATAGGAAACCTAACACTGTGATGATGGTTGTATTCCTTGCAGTCTCTAAGACATCTTTCACTGTGATAATGGCGGCATTCCGTGCAGTCTCTAAGACATCTTTCACTGTGATATAATGGCCACATTCCGTGCAGTCCTCTAGGACATCTTTCACTGTGATAATGGCCACATTCCGTGCAGTCCTCTAGGATATCTTTCACTGTGATAATGGCCACATTCGTGCAGTCCTCTAGGACATCTTTCACTGTGATAATGGCCACATTCCGTGCAGTCCTGTAGGACATCTTTCACTGTGATAATGGCCACATTCTGTGCAGTCCTGTAGGACATCTTTCACTGTGATATGGCTACATTCGTGCAATCTCTAAGACTCTTCACTGTGATAATGCTACATTCCGTGCAATCTCTAAGACATCTTTCACTGTGATAATGGCGGCATTTCGTGCAGTCCGCTAGGACATCTTTCACTGTGATGATGGCGGCATTCCTTGCAGTCTCTAAGACATCTTTCACTGTGATAATGGCACATTCCGTTGCAGTCTCTAGACATCTTTCACTGTGATAATGGCCATTCCGTGCAGTCTCTAGTACATCTTTCACTGTGATAATGGCCACATTCCGTGCGGTTCTTAGGACATCTTTCACTGTGATAATGGCACATTCCGTGCAGTCTCTAAGAATCTTTCACTGTGATAAATGAGCCTAATTTCCGGTGCTATTCGTCATCTTAGGACATCTTTCACTGTGATAATGGTCATATTCCGTGCAGTCCTCTAGGACATCTTTCACTGTGATAATGGCCACATTCCTCGCAGCCCTCTGGAACATCTTTCATCATGATTCATGGCTGTATCCCTCGTATCCTCTACGACACGTTTCATTGTGATTTCTTGCTGTCCTTGGATTCTGTTTTAATTTAGAACATTCCTGTATTCCTTGTGGTTCCTTAAGACATCTTTCGCTAGGAGTGTATTCCTTGTGGTTCCTTAAGACATCTTTCGCTAGGAGAGTGGCGGTATTCCTTGCAGTCTAAGATACCATTTTCTGCCCTTTTCTCCCAAGAATAAAAAGATTGTGCTCTTCATCCCATCCCTACCGATCTGCTAAGGCGGCGCTAATCAAATCCATTGTCAATACCTCACTGTCCTCAGGTGCCGTTTAATTTTCCCTAGAATTGGCTTCTGTCACTCCTGTTCTGAAAAAAGCGAATCTATTTCAAACAATCTTTAGAATTATCGAATCGTGTCCAGTCTCCCCTTCATTTCCTAAGTCCTTGAGAAAAATGTCCTCAAACAGCTACAGAAGCACCGGTCTGATAATAATCTGTCTGGAACATACCGGTCAGCTCAGATAGTAAATCAAAGTACCAAGATAACCATCCTTTTTATCATTAAAACATTCCCTACAACTATGGCAAATCACTTGTATGTGTTTCAGTTTTCTAAGACTTAACAGCTGCATTTAATACCATGATCATGAAATAATATTGAAAAATATACCCACCATGTACGGCATTCAGAACGTAGTTCCTGACTGGTTCAAATCCTACTTCTAAAATTGAAAATCAACTACATCTACTGGCGGCCTTTTTTGCAGTTTATCCCTCTTCCCTTTGGTATTTCCCCAAGGGTCTGTGCTGGGCCTTATTCTTTTCACTTTGTACACACAGCCATTGTCTTCCATCATTGAGAATCATGAACTCAACTTTCAGAAACTGCTTATGACACTGAAATTCAAAGAGCTGCTTTACCTCTAGAATTCAATATTATCTTGAACGAAATAATACCACACATTTGTGATGTAAAAACATAGATATGAACAAATCAAAACTAAAGGAAAATAACAGAGAAAAGTAAGCTACGGCTGTCTGTTTCTATCTTAATCAAGTGAAAAAAGACCTTTTGGTCCAAGGCTCAACTTCAGCTACTTTTAGGCCTTGTGTCGAACACCTAGGCGTTCATCTTAATGAAACGCTATCCTCTCTCTGTCGCACTTCAAACTTTCACCTGAGGAAGATCGCTGCTATCAAGCCTTATCTTTCAAAAGAAAATGCAGCACAGCTAGTTTCATCTCAGGAACTGCTGTAACAGTGCACTTTCTGGTCTTCGTTCTTCATCTCTCATCCAACTTCAGAAAGTTCTACACAGTGCTGCTAGGGTTGTACTTCGAAATCAAAGTCATTATATAAAAGAGGTACGTCAGATTTCAAACATTTCAATAAATCAGTTCCTATTTCTCTGTCTGAAGAATGTTCATTTCATGTATCTTCCAGCACTCCTCCCTCTGGCAGCAAGAAACTCATCAAACTTCCTGACTTCACTTTAAGATCTGCTGATCGAAGATCCTTTACTTTCAGTGTGTTGAAACATGGAACAGTGTATTATGATGCCTTCGAGCTAGTCCATCACTTTTCACATTCAAAAGGAACGTAAAATGTAAGTTGTGTGTTACCGCCTGGGCTTAACATTTGGTGTGTTGTGCGCGTTGTGTTGTGTTGTGTGTGCGTGCGTGCGTGCGTGCGTGCGTGTGTGTGTGTGTGTGTGTGTGTGTGTGTGTGTGTGTGTGTGTGTGTGTGTGTGTGTGTGTGTGTGTGTGCACGCGCGCGCGCGCGCGCGTGTGTGTGAAAGTTTCCTTTGTTCAATAATGTGTTAATCATGAAAGAAAGTGAATATGTGTTCGCGAAATATGTATGAGCATCTTAGTGTAAGCTGTACGCATGGAAGTATATACAGTAATGTTTCTGTGTGCGTTTATGTGTGTATTTATAAAACATATTTATGGGTGTTAAGTAAGTGCTCATCTTTACTTTTGTACATGATTTTCTCAGGTGTTTTGAGCTGGTGCATGTTAGTTTGTTGCGCCCAACAAATGCTATTTATTTATTTGTTTATTCCGGGCTGTGTTTGTTCATTTATTTATTTGTGTATTTATTTATTCATTTATACTCAGAGGCATAAAAAACGCGAAAACAAACTGTATAGAAATTTTGATGTAATTTGGCCAACGATTCCTTTGAACTGGTAATAGAAAGTGAGAAAAAGCAATCAAACTCCGATAAAGTGTCTTTTCAAAGTTCATTCTGGTAGAAAATAAGGTCACATGAACTTGACCTTGACCCTGTGTTAACAGCAGAATGTCAGTATCTGGTGTGACCACCTCGAGCATTGATCACAGCTGTGCACCTGCGGTACATCGAGCGCACCAGAGTGTTGGTCTGCCTCTGGGGGACTTGCCACCACACCTGGCCCACAGCGACAGCAAGCTGAGCTGCTGTCTGGGGTCTGGGGTTGAGCTGGTTCAACTGCCTCTGAAGGGCATCCCAGAAATGCTCTATTGGGTTAAGGTCGGGAGAACGGGCTAGGTGAGGCAGCAGATTGATGTTGTTCTGCCTCAGGAAGTTCTGCGTAGCACGGGCAGTGTGCGGCCTTGCGTTGTCCTGCTGAAACAGGTTCTGTGGATGCCGCTGGAAATGCGGCAGGATGTGGGGCCTCAGAACTTGGTCGATGTAATGAACAGCAGTGACCCCGTTACCACGTCCTGGACCCACATTCTGGAAGATGACTGGCCCAATACGGCGATTCATGCTGATAGCCCCCCAGATCATGATGCTTTCACCACCCCATGGGTCCCTTTCGGTGATGTTGGCATCCATGAAGCGTTCCCCTGCTCTTCTCCAGATCCGGATGCGGCCATCGCCTGGGTCGACGCAGAACCGGCTTTCATCACTGAAGAGGACTCGGCCCCAGTCCCGATGGCGCCAATGTACGTGGATCTGTGCCCACTGCAGACAATTCTAGCGATGCTGGAGTGTCAGGATAGGTCGCCGGGCTGGACGCCTGCATTGGAGACCAGCTGTGTTCAGTCGGCGACGCACAGTCCTGCTGCTGATTGGCCTGCCATGGTTGCCGACGGTGTTCCTGGCTGTGTTGGCAGCGGTTTGGTAAGGCTCCCGTCGATGCTGACGCAGAAGATGG
>CM065719.1:81601468-81608968 GCA_033310375.1 Conus canariensis | reverse complement strand
AACGTGACTCGTGATGAAAACACGTGACAAAAGCACATGATGAAACGTCACAACAACGCGTCACAAAACATAATAAGTGTCACTCCCATTTTTTTTTTGCGCTGATAAAGTGATAGAAATCCCTGGTGCTTCACGAACGCACAAATTGTTCTCTCACGCACTGCACAGTTTTGTTGCTGTCTGCAGGGAAAATCTACATCGTTGTCCCACCCACTCGAATGAGCCTCAAAAGCCATGGTTTGTAGGTCAATACATTACACATTTTAAACAGATTCTTGTTGTGTAATGGGAACTACTTTGCCTTAGATCAAACCTGGATGCGCGTATGAATAAAACACTTCCGCTGGTAAACAAAATGGTTGACTTCGTGTCTGTCTTTTATGACAGCTGAGAATGTGAACTATCCACTTTAACAACCCACAACAACAATACTAAAACGACATGGTGACAGAAGTGGGATTCAAGTAAGTTACTATGACATTGTTTTGATGCTCTCTAATTAAGATGGCGTTTAAACCACCTCATGAATTTGACTTCATGCAACCGGCTTCGTGGTCGTTATGGAAGGAGCGTTTTTGCCGATACAGACTCGCAACGGAACTAACTAAGAAAGATGGAGAGATTCAAGTCTCATCTCTTCTGTATGCCATGGGGGGTGAAGCAGATCGCATGTTTTCCACTCTCACGTTTGAAAATGAGGACGCAAAGAGAGACTTTAATACAGTACTAGCAGCATTTGATGCACATTTTGTGCCAGCAAGAAACATAATTCATGAGCGTGCAAAATTCCATCGTCGCGATCAGAAACCTGACGAGAGCATTGAGCAATACGTTCGTTGTCTGCATGAGTTAGGAGAGACAGCACAGTTTCAACAGAAAGAAGAAGCGATTAGAGATAGGCTCGTCCTTGGTGATGTTGATCGAGAACCCTCTGAGAGACTTCAGTTGAAGGCAGATCTGACCTTTGCAGATGCAGTGAAGAAAGCACGTCAGCTTGAGCGTGTAAAACAAGAACTTCAACAACAGAAGGGCGCCAACGTAGACAGAATTAAGGGCACAGGATACTTTGAAACAGTGACAATAATAAGGAGGCTCACAAGAACAGACACAGAGAAAGAAACTACAGCAGACCGAAAGAGAAAACAAATTGACAATGTGATAGATGTGGAACGGTCCGTCCACAAGGTAGGTGTCCTGCAAATGGAAAAAAAAGTGCGCCAAGTGTGGCAAACTCTCACACTTTGCAAGAGTGTGCAGAACAAAGACAAAGACAGATGAAGTGCAGAAAGAAGAAAAAGAAGAAACAATAGAGTCAGATCAGTTCTTCATAGGCTCAGTCGCATTAAATGAAACACCTTGGAGAGTGAAACTTGACGTCAACGGGAAAATTGACACAGGGTCTGATGTGAACGTTGTCAGCAAAACAACATGGCAGCGCCTTGGTAAACCAAAACTATTGCCATGCAGAGCTCCTCTCCACAGTCCGGCGGGACAACTTCAGACATTGGGACATTGCAGTCCAGTCCTGAGCCAGAAGGTAGATGCAGAAATCTACGTCATCAACAACAATTGTTGACAGCCTACTTTGTAGGGGCACAGCCGCAACTCTCAATCTCGTGAGAAGCGTAGACACAGCCATTCTCAACACAGTGAAGTGGAGACCAGTCAAATCCAAGTTAAGGAGGGAACAAAGCCCTACAGTGTGGCGACAGCGCGTCACGTACCAGCTCCTCTGTATGAGAAGGTCGAGAAGGAGCTAGAGAGAATGAAAGAAGGAGGGGCGATAAGAATCAATCATCGTACCAGAATGGGTCTCCCCCATGGTGCCAGTACTGAAACCAAGCGGTCAAGTTCGAATCTGTGTAGACCTGAGAAAACTCAACGAAGCAGTTGAAAGAGAGCGCTACGTCATTCCCACCATGGAAGACATGCTGCAGAAGCTGGAAGGATCAACAATATTCAGCAAACTAGACGCTGAGTCAGGGTCTTGGCAGCTACCACTGGAAGAGTCGTCTGCACAGAAAACCACATTCATTACGCCATTTGGACATTACTTCTTCAAAAGACTCCCATTTGGCATATCCTCAGCGCCTGAAATCTTCCAGAGAACAATGATTGAACTCCTTAAAGGCATCGAAGGCGTGAACTGCTACTTTGACGACATTTTGTGCCACAGCAAAACAGCAGCCGAGCATGAAACTCAACTGAAGAAAGTGGACGAGAGGCTGAAAGATGTGGGTCTCAAGCTGAATGAGAGCAAATGTGAGTACAGGAAGAGTGAAATAACATTCCTGGGCTTCATCATCAGCGCACAGGGCGTCCACCCTGATCCCAAGAAAGTTGAGGCAATCATCAAGATGGAAGAGCCCAAGAACACAACGGAGCTTCGTCGTATATTGGGCATGGTGAACTACCTGGGTAGACATCTCCAGCACTTGTCCACCATCGTGCACCCCATGAACGAACTGTTGGAGAAAGATCGTGCATGGTACTGGGGGCCAGAGCAGGCCGCAGCGTTTGCTCGTGTAAAAGAACTCATTACTTCAGCCCCAACCCTCACATTCTATGATCCTTGTAAGCCTACGACGGTCAGCGCTGATGCAAGTTCTCACGGAATTGGAGGTGTTCTTCTACAAGAACATGATGGTGAACTTCGTCCCGTAGCTTTCTGCTCAAGATCACTGTCAAAAACTGAGAAGGGCTATCCCATCGAGAAAGAACTGTTAGCAGGAGTTTGGGCGTGTGAAAGGTTTGATCTATACCTGACAGGGACTTGAGAGATTCACACTCCATACTGACCATAAACCACTTGTTCCACAAATCAATACAAAAGACTTGTCAGAAACTCCGCTCAAGTGCCAGCGTCTCTTCATGCGGTTAATGAGATATAACCCACATGGTGTATACCAACCTGGTAACACCATGACAACTCCAGACACTTTGTCCAGAGGCCCGTTGTCCGACACCAGTGAGACAAAGCTGACAACAGACGTGCAAGAGTACGTTCATCAAGTGACGTCGACATGGCCAGTGAGTGACGCGAAACTCGCTCAGATTCGAAGATAATCGCAGAAAGACGTGAACACTAAGTACGCAATGGAGCACACCTTGACAGGGTGGCCCGAAAACAAAGAGAACGTGATGTTGGCTGCGAGAGACCTCTACGCAGTACGCAATGAACACAGCGTACATGATGGACTTTTGATGCGTGGTGACCGCTTCGTGATACCATACAGCATGAGCAGGAGATCTGGAGAGGATACATGATGGCACGGGGGCGTGGTCAGTGTCGTGCAAGATCCAAACAAGGTGCGTGGTGGCCTGGAGTGGCAAGGACATTAGAAACGAGTGGTCACATGCGGAGAATGCCTGGAGTAGCAAAGGACATTGAGAAACGAGTGGTCACATGCGGAGAATGCCTGGAGTAGCAAAGGACATTGAGAAACGAGTGGCCACATGCGGAGAATGCCTGGAGTAGCAAAGGACATTGAGAAACGAGTGGTCACATGCAGAGAATGCCTGGAGTAGCAAAGGACATTCAGAAACGAGTGGTCACATGCAGAGAATGCCTGGAGTGGCGAAGGACATCATAACGAGTGGTCACATGCAGAGAATGCCTGGAGTGGCAAAGGACATTCAGAAACGAGTGGTCACATGCAGAGAATGCCTGGAGTGGCGAAGGACATTCATAAACGAGTGGCCACATACGGAGAATGCCTGGAGTAGCAAAGGACATGAGAAACGAGTGGCACATGCGGAGAATGCCTGGAGTGGCAAAGGACATTCCGAAACGAGTGGCCACATGCGGAGAATGCCGGAGTGGCAAAGGACATTCGAAACGAGTGGCCACATGCGGAGAATGCTGGAGTGGCAAAGGACATTCCGAAACGAGTGGCCACATGCAGAGAATGCCTGGAGTGGCAAAGGACATTCAGAAACGAGTGGCCACATGCGGAGAATGCCTGGAGTGGCGAAGGACATTGAGAAACGAGTGGCCACATGCAGAGAATGCCTGGAGTGGCGAAGGACATTGAGAAACGAGTGGCCACATGCAGAGAATGCCTGGAGTGGCGAAGGACATTGAGAAACGAGTGGCCACATGCAGAGAATGCCTGGAGAAGAAGCCAAGCCAGCCCAAAGAACTACGTCTGGTGACGCCGCTGCCAGAAAGACCATTTCAACGAGTTGGAGTAGACTTGTGTGAAACCAGGAGCAAACACTACTTAGTCCAGGTCGACTACTACTCAAGGTGGATTGACATTTCTTCCCTGAGTTCCCTGACATCTTCAGCTGTCGTGAGCAAGCTGAAAGAAAACTTCCCTGTGCATGGCATTCCTGAAACTGTCGTCTCTGACAATGGACCTCAATTTACATCAGCGGAATTCAAGAAATTCGCCCTTGACTGGAATTTCCACCATATAACATCAAGCCCTCGTTATCCTCAAGCAAACGGGGAAGCGGAAAGAGCAGTGAGAACGGCAAAAGACATTCATCAGAAAGACCCTTCCTGGCCCTACTCACCTGCCATGCCACTCCCATCCCTGCCCTCAGAGTAACCCTGGCAGAGCTAGCTTTCGGAAGAAGGCTAAGAACGACCCTGCCAGTCCTGCCCCAAACTCACACACCTCGCACTGTAGACCCCCAAGAATGGCGTGAGCGTGATGAGACATACAAGTTAGCCTCAAAGCAGTACTTCGACCAGCATGCCAGAGACCTTCCAGAGCTTCAAACAGGTGACCCTGTCCTCGTAAAAGACGAGGGGAAGAAGGCGTGGAAGCGCCCGGGAGAGATTGTGAGACTGTGTACGCCAAGATCGTACATCGTGAAGACAGCCGATGGTGAGATGCGACGCAACAGACGATTCCTGAGACCGGACACCGCCGGGATTGGTCAGCAGCAGAACCAGCGAATCGCCAGACATCCGCAGCAGCAGCCGACAGTGGCGCAGCAGTCACCATAACAGGAGCCGCCAGACCCCCCACCCTTATCTCCATCACCTCAGCAACCGGCGAAGGCACCCGATCCAGCACCGGACTTACACAACTCGTTCGGGTCGCCAAGTGCTGAAGCCAGCCAGATTCCGGGAGGATTAAGCCATTCTTCGGCAGTCCCAGACAGCGTGAAGTTGACTGGGTTACGGCTGCCACATCGGCAGTGTGGTAGGGTGTGTAGATCTTACGGTGTGAAGTCGGTAAGGTTAATACTGCCACTTAGGCAGTGTGGTAGGGTGTGTAAGCTTACGGCGTGAAGTCGGTAAGGTTAATACTGCCACTTAGGCAGTGTGGTAGGGTGTGTAAGCTTACGGCGTGAAGTCGGTAAGGTTAATACTGCCACTTAGGCAGTGTGGTAGGCTTTACCAGTACCATGTGTGTTAATACAGTGTGTGTTCGTCTTGGAAAGTGTGAACTTATGCTGCGCATCCAGAGTACGGTAACACCAAAGAGTCATCTTGATGAATAAGAAACCTTTTATTCCAAAGACGCTCTGCAGAAAGCAAGATCTTTGTGTTGAAAACTTGAAAACTGTTGCATGACTTTTGGTTGTCATCATTTTTGGCCTTGAGCATGAAAACAAAAATTGCCTGTGAATTTTGAAAACAGGATTTTTAATCAGTCCAAATTTCCTTACCGATAATTGCTAAACTGAAAGGGGAAGGTGTTGTGTAATGGGAACTACTTTGCCTTAGATCAAACCTGGATGCGCGTATGAATAAAACTCTTTCGCTGGAAAACAAAATGGTTGACTTCGTGTCTGTCTTTTATGAAAGCTGAGAATCTGAACTAACCACTTTAACAACCCACAACAACAATAATAAAACGACAATTATCTCTTCGCTTTATTGAAACTGCATTCTAATGATCATCGTCACTCACCCCCCCCCCCCCCCCTCCCCCACCCCATTTATGATTTTTTTGGGTTTAATTTGGCCGTGCCTTGGCTGGGAAAAAATGTAATAATCTGACTGAAGTTTAAAATCTATTCCGAACCTGAATTATTCTAAAATACTGTAGAGCACAGTATAAGTTTCTCGTACAGTGTAAAAACAGTAGAGCTGATAGCCAAGTGATGGAGAAGGGGAGTGAACTGTTTTTTCAGATGACAGCTTTCCTGTTTGGATATGTGATACTCGGTTGTTCGATTATCTGCAAGAACGGCTTCCGTCTATCAACACCCACCTCCACCCTACCACCCTTTTGTCTGTCCTTCCTTCTCTTTTCTTCAGTTTTCTCTTCTTTTTTTTCTCTTTTTCCTTCCTCTCTTTTTTTTTTCTCCTTCCTTCCTTCCTTCCTTCCTTCTCTTTCTTTCTTTTTTTTTCTTTCGTTCTTTCTTTCTAAGTTTCTTTCTCTAATTCTTTCGTTCTTTCTTTCTCCATTTCTTACTTTCTTTCTTTCTGTCTTTTTGTCTTTTTTCTTTCTTTCTTTCGTTCTTTCGTTCTTTCTTTCTTTTCGTATTTCTTTCTTTCTTTCTTTTTCCCTTCCTTCTCTTTCTCTGTCTCTGTCTGTCTGACTGACTGTCTGTCTCCCTCTGTCTCTGTCTCTGTCTCTCTCTCTCTCTCTCTCTCAGTCTTTCTCTCACTCACCCACTCTCTCTCTCTCTCTCTTTAATTCTTTTTTCTCTTAGCTGTCGGTGCGTGTTGGGATGAGCCGTCTACACGTAGTGGAACCCGCGGCTTAGATGGACAAGAGATACCACTGAGCGCTTCCTCTGGGAAAAAAGTTGAGTCGTGTGAGGGACAGTTTTATTGATGTTCTCAATTTTGAAGAGACGGGGGAAAGAATTCCCCTGCTGGACGTGGACTTCTGTGGGCCACAGTCTATGGAAATTGCAACAACAATACTTGGCCTTGATGGAGGCAAACAACTCATGGAACTGTGAGACAGTTTGTTCAAGCGAACTTATTGGGTATGCTACGATATGATCATATCAGTATTATAAGGTTCAGAAGAATATCGTGTTGGTGTTGCTTATTAACATAAAAGACAACAGACAGGGACGATGCACAATGATAATTATAATCATTGTTTCCTAATGACAATGTTTAAAGTTATCGGGTATTGTTGTGCTGTTTTGAAGAACCGTTACATTCATGAACTTAATCTTTTGTACCAACCCCACACGGACATACGTACACGCTGACGCACGCACCCACGTACACACACACACACACACACACACACACACACACACACACACACACACACCACACACACACACACACGAACAGACAACTGAAACAAAATTGTTACATAAGTCTCAATAAAGTTCGACGACGAGTGTCCTAAAGAGTGTAGATCTTCTTCAATATTAACACAAAGCTGCCAAACCACAACATGAGACAGGGATAGATAAAGAGAAAACAAATGACTAGATCGTTGTGTGCATAGATGAATGATTAAAAAAAGATGAATGAATGAATGAACGAATGAATGAATGAATAATCAATCAATCAATCAATCAACAAATGAATGCAGTGTGCGTGCGTGTGCTCGTGTGTGTGTG
>CM065719.1:81558968-81583968 GCA_033310375.1 Conus canariensis | reverse complement strand
GGTGATGGTTGGTAGGTGGATTTCACTGTGGGGTGGAATGTGTTGATGAAGTCAATGAACAACTCAAGTCCCACCTGAGTTTTTGTCCACAACATGAAAATGTTATCCATAAAGCGTTTTCAGAAACGGCTGTCGATGCTGATGTCTTCTAACCATCCCATGAAGATGTCTGCCACGGTAGGGGCCATTAGGATTCCCATTGCTGTCCCGATTTCTTGTGTGTAGATAGTGTCCTCAAAGTGGAACACGTTGTTTTGTAAAATGTGTCTCACCACTTCAAGGACTCTCTCAGGTATTGATGCCTTGGTCTGGAGATGTGACTGCAAAAAGTAACTGATGGCGATTTCCATGTTTCCATGCGGAATGTTCGTGGAGAGGCCAACAACAATGGTGACGAGCAGGGTTCCACCGTTGAAAGGCCCACGAGTCGTATTCCAGTCACGTAATGTTTTCAGCATATGAGTTGTGTCCTTGCCGTGGCTTGGGAGGGTGGTTGCGATATCCTGAAGCCTTGGGCCATTTACTCCCTACACAATTGGGCTTAATTTCGAAACAAACTAGACTTAAAAAAAATGAGAGTTCAACAAACGAAAAGCATGGACAACAGGCAATTTGATTTCAGTTTTTTTTAATGCAAGCTGAGCTATTGTTATTTATTAATCGAAGTGGCGTATAAACTACTATAAGAGGAAGTACAGTGAGGTTTTATTGTCGATGAAGTGCAAGAACTGTGGCTATAGCACATGATGAACACCAAAAAGGCTAAAGGCTGAAAGACACGCACAAAACAGTCTCTAAAGGCCTTACAATACCTGCCCAACAATCCACAGACAAAGGCAGGACCCTAATGGCGCAGACACACGATCTTTCCCA
Organism: Conus canariensis; assembly: GCA_033310375.1. NCBI lineage: Eukaryota > Metazoa > Mollusca > Gastropoda > Neogastropoda > Conidae > Conus > Conus canariensis. The sequence goes on along the minus strand of CM065719.1, from coordinate 81,583,095 downwards.
CAGTATATCCCGACTGCAAAGATAATCTGTCCCTGTAATGCGCCCTGCAGATTGCCCGGAGCATTGGATCGTTTAAGCTTGAGAGGAGGTCTGACTAATGACTACAGTCTGGCTCCCGACGCCCAATCCCATAACTTCCTACAGAGAAGCGCCCTCTGGCGGATTAGACTAGACAGAACTGGAAATGACTCCGTATACCTTTCATCATCGATCGACTTCCGGTGTGCAAATGGCGGCAAAGACAATCAACCGAAGGTGACAACGCCGCGTATCACTAAACATGGTACTGGACTCAAGAATGGTGCTCGACAAGGCGTCTTTTCCCGTCTCTGTTTGTTTGGCTATTCAAAACGCTACACACACACACACACACACACACACACACACACACACACACACACACACACACACACACAGTTTTGTCACAGACCTTTCCAGTTGGTGTTCACTGATCTTTCTTTATTGACAAGTTTTAAGTGGTAAGGCTGAGCTGACTTTTCTTTATACTAATACTTTCAGCGCATAGTGTGGTTAAAAAAATTCAAACAACGCAAAGTGAAGATTTAACTTGCATTATTTCAAATCGCCAGTTTGACGAATCGGGCTACTGTAGAAGCCCCGACGTCAGTCTTTAACCTCCCTAGACATACAGATATTTCCTGTTCGTCACAGATTAGAGTTATCTACCAGGCTTGCTGACATCAAGAATAAAAAAGGTAACATGATAATTATATAAAGAACCGTTCAAAGTGATAATTGAACTGCTCAGGCAAATATAACTGTAACAAATGTTCTACGAGACGGTTTGAATCACTAGGACAATTATCTGTCAGAAACGTGGTATCTAACAGCATGGATGATTAGGCAACCAATAGAAAGGATTCTTTTGATGGGTTGGATGATTTGGACAAAGAACTGTTAGAAGAAGTGTTCCGGATGAAGGTTTGGAGGATTTGGACAAAGAACTGTTAGAAGAAGTGTTCCGGATGAAGGTTTGGAGGATTTGGACAAAGAACTGTTAGAAGAAGTGTTCCGGATGAAGGTTTGGAGGATTTGGACAAAGAACTGTCAGAAGAAGTGTTCCGGATGAAGGTTTGGAGGATTTGGACAAAGAACTGTTAGAAGAAGTGTTCCGGATGAAGGTTTGGAGGATTTGGACAAAGAACTGTCAGAAGAAGTGTTCCGGATGAAGGTTTGGAGGATTTGGACAAAGAACTGTTAGAAGAAGTGTTCCGGATGAAGGTTTGGAGGATTTGGACAAAGAACTGTTAGAAGAAGTGTTCCGGATGAAGGTTTGGAGGATTTGGACAAAGAACTGTTAGAAGAAGTGTTCGGATGAAGGTTTGGATGATTTGGACAAAGAACTGTTAGAAGAAGTGTTCAGGATGAAGGTTTGGATGATTTGGGGAAAAAAAACTGTAAGGTAGGTTCCAGATGATCTGATGAATCGGACAAAGAACTTTAAGAAACGCTCAAGACGACGGTTTGGATGATTTGGACACATAATTGTAGGCTAGGCTGACACAATGATTTAAAGATAAACTGTAAGAATCTTTCAGGTGTTGATTTAGACAAGGAACACTAAAATCGGTTAAGGTAATGATCTGAGTAATTAGCACAAAGAATTGAGGGAAAATTTTAGGATATGATTGGGATGATTTGGAAAAGAGCCGTCAGAATCCTTCAAGGTGATGATTATGATGATTTAGTCAAACAACTTCAAACAGACGTTCAAGATAATGATTGGGTTGATTTAAACTATTAACTGCGAAACACGCGTGTGTTGCTTGGGATGACTTGAACTGTTAAAAGAAATCCAAGGCGCCGTTTGTGATGTATTTGACAAGGGACCAGGAATTTTGAAGGTGAAGATTTGGTTGATTTGGACACAGACTTGCAAACAATTGTGACACGATTTGGGAAAAAATTTTATACGAAACAATCAGAAATAATGTCGGGTAATCTAGACAAGGAACTATCCAGAAATTCAATGTGTTGGTTTGGCTGAATTGGCCAAAGAACTATGTTCGAGGTGATGGGTTAGATGATTTGGGACAAAGAGCAGTAAGAAACTGGAGCAGACATTTGGATACTTTGAACACGGATTACATTCCAAGTGAGACATTGGATGATTTAGACAAAGGACCATTCGAAACATTAAAAGTGATGATCTGAACAAAGACTTATAAGGAAAGATAAAAGTCATTATCTGTATGATTATCAAATTTTGCACTTACTGTAAGGACATGCACTTACGGTAAGGACATGCCATCTATGTTTTCGTATATCACTGCCTTCAAAACCACTTTAATCTAAAGAATAAGCTATCCATATTTTCTTCCATCATTAAATGCAAGACTGCAGTCATCCGTGGAACATGCTATGCCTCAGGAAAGCTGTATCTATGTCAGCTTCTAATACACAGCGCGCTCAGCCTCCAAGCTAAGTCCAGAGTGAAAGAAATCATGCCAGACAAGTCCTAAACTAACATTAGCGGCGACACTAAGTCCTTTTCAGACATGGGGAAATGCCACAGTTATATTCAAGCTATCACTCCAGATCATGAAGACTGGGGGGACAGTTCCAAGAGAGTGAGATGCGAGGGGGAAAGAATGGAGGGGAGTGGGAGTGAGGGATAAAACAGGAGAAAGTGGCAGAAACAACAAGGTGGGGAAGAAGGTATTACCTAGGCTTAGCAGAGACGGTGTTTTCCTGGGCAAGCGAGCTATGAGCTCCCTTGGAGGCAGCAAAGATGGCATTTCTGGAGATGCCCACGGGATGTTGATATGAGCCCAGACATCCGTTACACGCATTCCATACATGGACCGATAACAGGGTGTAACTTCTCTCCGGACAGGAGGACGGTGTGGATCTCATCACTCGAGTTGTACCCAGAGGTAACGATACAATGGTCGATGCCAGCACGAAGTGTTATTATGTGTAGACAGAGGTTTCTTTGCATGCTCATCAGTAAACAGAGAAACGTGTGTGCAAGGCACCTGATGAGTTATGACCCACCCCCTCCCCCCTCCCTCTCCCATCTCCTTCCCCTCCGCCATTGACACAACGAGATACATATGACTAAAATCAGTAACGGTCATGAAAATCCTTTTTTTGGGGGGAGGAGGGTGGAGTGGGGGTGGGGTGGTGGTGGTGGAGTGGGGGGTTCAAAGTAAAAAAAAAACAAAACAGTATGGAATGGGACAAACAAAGCAGAATTGAGCTACATTTGATCGCGGTGATTAAGTGACAGAAATGGCCTTCTCTTTTGCAACGGCTGCAAACGCAACTACAACCCAACATAGTGAGCATGAAGTGACGGGGAGAAACTCGTCTAACCACTACAGCACCACAAACACAACTACAGCCCAACATAGTGAGCATGAAGTGACGGGGAGAAACTCGTCTAACCACTACAGCCCCACAAACACAACTACAGCCCAATATAGTGAGCATGAAGTGACGGGGAGAAACTCGTCTAGCCACTACAGCACCACAAACACAACTACAGCCCAACATAGTGAGCATGAGTTGACGGGGAGAAACTCGTCTAGCCACTACAGCACCACAAACACAACTACAGCCCAATATAGTGAGCATGAAGTGACGGGGAGAAACTCGTCTAACAACTACAGCACCACAAACACAACTACAGCCCAATATAGTGAGCATGAAGTGACGGGAGAAACTCGTCTAAACAACTACAGCACCAAAACACAACTACAGCCCAATATAGTGAGCATGAAGTGACGGGGAGAAACTCGTCTAAACAACTACAGCCCAATATAGTGAGCATGAAGTGACAGGGAGAAAGATACTCTGGTCAATACAATGTGACTATGGTAACATCCGTTTAGATGAAAACTGTTCAAATTCATGCTCCTTTGTTCATGGCTCAGTCTCACTGTACATTAATGTAATGTGTGTTTGCTTTGCTTTGTTTTGTATGCAAGTTTGTAAATGGGTATTGCGTTTGAGGCTCCACTGGAGAGTATTGCCTTTGGGCTCGACTGAAGTGTATTGCGTTTTGGGCTCCACTGGAGAGTATTGCCTTTGGGCCTCCACGGAAGCGTATTGCGTTTTGGGCTCCACTGGAGAGTATTGTATTTTGAGTTCCACTGAAGAGTATTGTCCTTCAAGCTCCACTGGAGAGTATTTCGTTTGGGGCTCCACTGGAGAGTATTCGTTTGGGGTTCCACTGGAGAGTATTGTATTTCAAGCTCCACTGGAGAGTATTGTCGTACAAGCTCCACTAGAGAGTTCTGTGTTTGGGGCTGCACTGTTGCTTGTCTGCATGCAACAGGGGTGCCTCTGTTGTCGTTTTTCCAACTCTGTTCACGCTTGACCCTGCCACTTTCGTCCACAGACAACAAAACAGTTGATGGTCCTTTTTCTTCTCTTGTACTTTGGTGCTGGTGGTGGTTGTTGTTGTTGTTCAGGTGGTTGTGGTCGTCGTCGTAGTAGTAGTTCTTCTTCTTCTTCTTCTTCTTCTTCTTCTCCTCCCCCTTCTTCTTCTTCGACTAACATATGTGCAAAGCAAGGCTACGTAATCTCTGTGTGTGTGTGTGTGTGTGTGTGTGTGTGTGTGTGTGTGTGTGTGTGTGTGTGTGTGTGTGTGTGTGTGCCCGCCTCTTATTCTTCGACTAACATATGTACAAAGCAAGGCTACGTAATCTCTGTGTGTGTGTGTGTGTGTGTGTGTGGCGCGCGCGCGCGCGCGCGCGCGGTGTGTGTGTGTGTGTGTGTGTGTGTGCGCGCGCGCGCGTGCGTGCGTGCGTGTGTGCGTGTGTGTGTGTGCTCCTGGCAACATTAACTTTTGTGTTTTCTCAGTAAGAACAAACAGGGTACTTAAATTAGCAGAACGAAAAATATCAAACATTTTCCAGTCACACTATGCACAAAGTTGTCACTGAATTTGAACGGGCCTTACATTGCGATTAATGTTTTCACCAGGAAAATCAATATTACAAAACTGTCACTTAAAAACTTATCATCACTAACAAATACCAATTTATAAGAGACAAGTCAAAAAATATTAATAAAAGAAAATCAGTTAAACCAAATCAATTGTATCAGACCACTTAATACCATTTTTTTTTTCATAATGCTGAAGTGGAAATACAGATTAAAGTGTACCTAAATATAGAGTTATCACAGACCACGTATACACCGTAAAACGTGATCCATTTCACCATTAAAAAAATAAAAGATATTACGTCATGGTAATGATGCACGTTTTGAACACGTAGGCGGTCTGTTGGTAAAGAAGAATGGAGACCAAACCCGGCTGACGGAAATAGATCTGTGGCCCTGAGGCGTCGCCTTGGGAGGCGCGCAGTGCAGGTGGTCATTGCATAATTGGCAGAGAGAGGAGCAGCAGCAGTCAAAGTCAGAACTGTTCACACTCCTGCTGCTGCGGCAACAGACGAGTGAATCAGGGAGGGCTTGAAATGATGTAGGTGGGGTGGTGGGGGTGGGAAATGAAACTCGTTAATGGTGTGAGATGAGACGGGGGAGAGGGGGGGGGGGGGGGGAGGTAGAGCGAAAGAGAGTAGTAAAGGGGAAAAGCGGGTGGCTAAAGCTGCATTGCGTTAAAAAACAAAACAACAACAAACAAACAAAAAGAAAAGAAACAAAACAAAACAAAATGAGAAACAAAACGAAACAAAAGCTGGTCAACACATACTCGCGGCACTGAGGCCTTTCTGAGTGGTCTGTGACTTCTAGTGCTGATTGTCACTCTGCCAGTGTTTGTGATTAGGTGTTGTTAAAGGCCTCTCCACACCCCTCTCTCTCCTTCCCCCCACCCACTCTGTGCCTTTTTTCCGGCTGTTGTGTGTATTCATTACATCTGAGTCCAAAAGGCACATTGCCTCTTTTGTCTTCTTTATCATCATCATTTTTGCTTTTTTTCTTCTTCTTCGTCCTCGTCCTCGTCTCGTCTTCTTCTTCTTCTTCTTAGTCGTCGTCGTCGTCGTTGACGTCGTCGTCATCACCATCAATATCATCATCATCATCGTTATCTTCTTCTTCTTCTCCTTCGTATTCTTTTTCTTCGTCTTTCTTTCTTTCTTCTTCTTCTCCTCCTCGTCCTCCTCCTCCTCTTCTTCTTCCTCTTCCTCTTCCTCTTCTTTTCCTTCTCTTCTTCTTCTTCCTGGTCTTCTTCTTCTTCTTCTCTTTTAACGGGCCTTTTCAGTGTCAGTATTCCCCCATGCCTTACATTCCTACTCCCCTGACTCAGTCCTATCCCCGTTTGTCCTGTCACGGCTCTGCATAAGCAGTTAACAGGAAGCAGTCGTTTTCAGTTCCACATGGGCCAGTCCGCCAGAAAAGACACTGCTCTACTCATGAATCTCTCCTGTGGCCGTCACTGCTGTCTGCTCTTATCTAAAACACGCAGGTAACCACCTCCTATGCTCCCTACTGACAACAAAAAAATACGTCGTCACGCAACCAGCATGAGGGATCGTCCCTCTCCTCCGTTCCCCACCCCTCGGGAGAGCGCAGTCACATATATCCGAGGATGAACTTACCGTCTTTGACACAAACTGACAGCGATCGTAGACATGGAGAGGGAATTGAAACTGAGCGTACCACGAGAACGGAAAACGAAGGGCCATAGAAAGTGAGGCGTTTCGTGATCTGTAACGATGAGGATGACCGAGATGATGCATTGAACCTCCATTCTGCTTTGAGACATGACAGGGTTCGTTATCGTTAAGGGTGAGATTAACGTCCTATCGGCCTGAGGCCCTTAAGGACAAGGTTACTGCAGACATAGGTCTGCATCATTGTGGCAACTGCTTTCGTCGGCAGTAGTGGGTGGGTTTCAATGGGGGGTCGTCGCATTCCTCTCTCTGAGCTCGTGTTCCTCTTGAACGTTGGTTCAATTCTGGTCGTGTTCTTCTTGAACGTTGGTTATAAAATTTGGTCGTGTTGCTCTTGAACGTTGGTTCAATTCAGGTTGTTGGTCGACCGTAGATGGGCGTCGGTGTGTGTTGCCTGCTGTCCCCCAAACATCAGGCTGTCTTCAGGACCACCGGGCGGCCTTCTTCATGCTCGGGTGGCGATGGTCCTGTGCCGCGTGAGGCCGCCTCAAGGAGGGAGCAGGACGAAAGTCGCTGGAGTGCTGCACGAGTCCCTAATATTCAGCGGGTACTCGCTGACTGCGGCCGTGAGGGCATTTTTCAGCCCAGCCACATGAGTGCCCACCATGTCTGCCTCCCCACAAAACAGAGCATGGCTGTCAGGGCCACGGTAGTCACAGTCAGGCAGCGCTCCTTCGCCGATCGCCCCACATCTCTAGGAGCCGTCTCCCGGCGACACAGGCTAGACCCGCCGTCACCCACATGGCTGGAAGGTTGTCTGCGCCGCCCGACACTGATCTCTCACATCAGTGTTCCTCAAAGGAGAGCTGCCACCTCTCCCCTGGCGTCCACTGCTATGCAGTTCGCTGACAGGGTTGTACCCGACGCTTTCTTGTATCCCGATGTCAATCAGGCGGAGAGATGAGATCATCTGCCGTGTTGGTCCTGGGAAGTTGAGCGACACTCTAAGAGACAGATCCAGAAGTAGATGAAGTGACTATGTGGTGCCAGACTTCCCATTCCAGTCCCGTACACACCGGTCTGTTGGTGAGAGTCGCCAGGGACCGAAAACTGTCATAGAAGGCTGCACATCAAATGTTAACGCGCCAAGGCCTTGCTTTAAGGAGCCGAGCATTTATAAATAGGCACGTTCTATTTGTTTTGAGAGCTGTTATTATGTCTGAAGGTTGATGTAGTTTCTTCTCTTCGATATGCTTATCAACGTACATGCCAGCTTGTTCCAGGCAGACAGATAATAATGAAAGGAATGGGAATATTTGTGGAAACCATCTGGCGCAACGATAGCATCACGGGTGAGTATGACGTTCTGCAATGTGATGTCAGGTAAGGGGTAGCGTATGTGTTTCCAGATTGTGTTATGATTTCATCGGTTCAAATCTTAAAAAAAAACAACAACAACAACAACAAAAAACGAGGTGAGATGATTGGTGGGGGAGGTGTTCATTTTAACTATTATCAATTTAACATTAATTTTTGGTTTAGTTCTATGCCACGCCTCAAAATATAAGCATATTGTGATTTAGCCCAAAATCCTAATTGTAGCATGTGGCCAGAAAGTACCGTTCAAGGGACTTAATTTCACGACGGCCCGTCCGGTTTGCTTTCTAGGTCTTCAGTAACAGCTACACATTGCAGCGACATTAAAAGTCCGGAATTTCTAAATCCGAAGTTGCGGGTTCGAATCCCAGCGGCGTTGGGAAAAAGAAAAAAAAAAGCTGGCAGCGGAAGGGTATCTGGGAGTCATGCCCTCGATGCGATACGATCCCCGCAGAGAGTAAGGAGTTGAGGGCCGAAACACTTGTCTGATGGGATTCCTTCTCTACACAGATGCTGTCAGTCTCTCCTTGGAGTTTCTTTCTACTTTTAACGTGTTGCTAGAGGGTTTCTAAGGCCAGGGGTGCTACTCTGGGTGAGCAGAGCAAACTGTAGGCTGAGAAATCTGTCGTCAAGAGACTAGAACACAAACAGACTTGGTCAGAATTCAGTCCGACAGAGCAAAACTTAACTGAATAAGAGAAAAATAAAAATATTATCAATCAAACGTAGTTCCACGTAACTTTATATCTCCCTCTCTCCTCCCTTCTTCTGTCTCCCCACCCCTTCCCTTTCTTCCCTGGCTGCACCCCCACCTCCTTCGCCGTTCCCCCTTCACAACGCCTCTACCCTCCCTTTCCTCAACCAGTGGACACGCAGACGGACACCGACTCTCACTTCTGTAGATTTCGAGTCGAAGTACAGCTGCCTGGTGAATCTTTCCTACCGCCCTGCACAGAACATGCATGCAATCATGTGAATGTGTTTGCATGTGTCTGTCTCTCTTTCTGTGTGCATGTGTCTCTCTTTCAACCTGACAAACAATGGTCTAAGCAGAATCAGGAAGCGAACCTGAGACTTTCTCATCCGATCGAAACAGCTGTCAGTTTCTGACATCCATACGGCCGAATGTGCATTGTCAGAGACATCTGGACCTACGGAGCTCTCCAGTCAGGAATCGGGATATTAAGCTGTCACTCAAAAGTTTGCCTCTCTCTCTCTCTCTCTCTCTCTCTCTCTGTGTGTGTGTGTGTGTGTGTGTGTGTGTGTGTGTGTGTGTGTGTGTGTGTGTGTGTGTGTGTCTCTCTCTCTCTCTCTCTTTGGTCTTTAAATCTCTTTGCATAATTTAGCTTAGCAAGCACAGATGGGGAGAATAGGCTCGGCCTAAAATCTCAATCCTTGGTCGAATAAAAGTTTTCTGAGTTCTGATTTCTCTCTCTCCATCCCCTCCCTCACCCTCTCTCTCTCTCTCTCTCTCTCTCTCTCTCTCTCTCTCTCTCTCTCTCTCTCTCTCTCTCTTTGATATTTGATTAGAAATTCTAAACGTCCATTTGTAAAATCCTTTGTAAGCCATAATTTGAAAACGCCGTCTGAACGCACGACCTACCCCATTAAACCGTTATATTCACTCCCACTCTCTCCCTCTCTCCCTTCCCTTCCCCATTCCCACCCTCACCCTCCAGTCCTCCTCCTCCTCTCTCTCTCTCCTGAAAAAGAAAAGTCAGTTGTGACCTACACTATCAGTATTCTTGAATAAAACACAAGACATCTCCACATTAATTTCTTCAGGAAGTAGCGTGCTTTATGTGTGTTAACTGAAGACCCCCTCATTCAAGCATTCTATCGAGCGAAGTCCCTTCACCCCCATCCCCAAATAATTGTTAGTTCTGCTTCCTGCTATGTGTGGAAACTGTGTGACGGAATCTAAAGGGAAGGACGACTTGAAGATTTGCAACGCCTCTTCTGATGCTAGAGCAGTAATAGAGACGTACAAGCAGATGCTTTATAAGTCTTGTTGTTTGTTGTTTGTATGAATGCTTTTTCTTTCTTGTTATAATAGAGTGAGTGACCTACACTGGTTTTGCTTTCTTTGTTAGTTTTTCTTTCCTTTGCTATCAAATAGTGAATGACCTACACTAATGTCATATTTTCCATTTTCTTGTGTATAGAATTTGACTTACTAGTGTGTTGACATGGCTATAACTGTGTCCAAATGTACCGAAACTGTTAATTATGTTTATTCATGGTTTAAAATGTGTCCTGATTTCTTAATCTCTCTCTCCCTCACTATCTCTGTCAGTTTTTTTTCCCTTCATTATTACAAGCATCATGGTAAAGTCATTGTCAGCATGGCCTCAAACACATGAACAACACACAGCCCATCTAGAATTAATAGTTTTCAAATCGAATTACATGAGGCATTCTCAGTTTTACAAAATATACACACATCATTTCATACCTTTGGTTTTACAGAATCCAGACTTTAGACATGGTTCCTAACAATAATGTTATCGTTTCCGGCTATAAACTCATTCGCACCGACCCAATGCTTCCCAGATCTACAGGTATACTAGTTTACATTCATGAAACTATAAACACGTACTGTCATGCGTCCTGCGAAAAAAAAAAGAAAAAGAAAAAGAAAAAAAATGTTTGTGTGAACTTTGAACTAGTATCAAAAGTTCACCTTTACGGGATGCTTGTTCCTTATTGGTCGTTTTTTGTTTTTTTGTTTTTGTTTTTGTTTTAGCTGTGACAAAAGCTCACTGTTGATTTTAGGGTGAGCATGGGATGTGTGAACATGTTTGATCATTTTCAATACAGGCTTTTGTTGCGGTCTTAAATTGTAAAATGTTGTGATCGTGATCGGAATTATTTCCAAATTCTACCCTATTCACACACTCGATAGGAAAGATGTGGATCCTGTGACTGATCATAGAGTATTAAGTATTTTATTTGTTTTACTACCATAGTGTCTTGTCTTTCTAGGGCAAGCACCCTGTGTTTGGTACCCAGACAGCCCCTTTCTCGGCCCTTGGCGCTGTCCGCTGCCCAAGAACCTTTTGATTTCTTTTTTTTTTTTTTGAGAAGAAAAACTGTGGGAAGAATCCAAAATATTTGAGTGAGTGAGAGTTGGGAATTGTAAACCCATAGTGATTTATTTGTGGAATTGTAAACCCATAGTGATTTATTTGTGGAATTGTAAACCCATAGTGATTTATTTGTGGAATTGTAAACCCATAGTGATTTATTTGTGGAATTGTAAACCCATAGTGATTTATTTGTGGAATTGTAAACCCATAGTGATTTATTTGTGGAATTGTAAACCCATAGTCATTTATTTGTGGAATTGTAAACCCATAGTGATTTATTTGTGGAATTCTAAACCCATAGTGATTTATTTGTGGAATTGTAAACCCATAGTGATTTATTTTGTGGAATTCTAAACCCATAGTGATTTATTTGTGGAATTGTAAACCCATAGTGATTTATTTGTGGAATTCTAAACCCATAGTGATTTATTTGTGGAATTCTAAACCCAGAGTGATTTATTTGTGGAATTCTAAACCCATGGTGATTTATTTGTGGAATTGTAAACCCATAGTGATTTATTTGTGGAATTCTAAACCCATAGTGATTTATTTGTGGAATTCTAAACCCATAGTGATTTATTTGTGGAATTCTAAACCCATAGTGATTTATTTGTGGAATTCTAAACCCATAGTGATTTATTTGTGGAATTCTAAACCCATAGTGATTTATTTGTGGAATTCTAAACCCATGGTGATTTATTTGTGGAATTCTAAACCCATGGTGATTTATTTGTGGAATTCTCAACCCATAGTCATTTATTTGTGGAATTCTAAACCCATAGTGATTTATTTGTGGAATTCTAAACCCATAGTGATTTATTTGTGGAATTCTACACCCATAGTGATTTATTTGTGAATTCTCAACCATAGTGATTTATTTGTGGAATTCTAAACCCATAGTGATTTATTGTGGAATTCTAAACCCATAGTGATTTATTTGTGGAATTCTAAACCATAGTGATTTATTTGTGGAATTGTAAACCCATAGTGATTTATTTGTGGAATTGTAGACCCATAGTGATTTATTGTTGGAATTGTAAACCCATAGTGATTTATTGTGGAATTCTAAACCCATGGTGATTTATTTGTGCAATTCTAAACCATAGTGATTTATTTGTGGAATTGTAAACCCATAGTGATTTATTTGTGGAATTCTAATACCCATGGTGATTTATTTGTGGAATTCTAAACCCATAGTGATTTATTTGTGGAATTGTAAACCCATAGTGATTTATTGTGGAATTCTAAACCCATGGTGATTTATTTGTGGAATTCTAAACCCATATGATTTATTTGTGGAATTCTAAACCCATAGTGATTTATTTGTGGAATTCTAAACCCATGGTGATTTATTTGTGGAATTCTAAACCCATAGTGATTTATTTGTGGAATTCTAAACCCATAGTGATTTATTTGTGGAACTATAAACCCATATGATTTATTTGTGGAATTCTAAACCCATAGTGATTTAATCTGTGGAATTCTAAACCCATAGTGATTTATCTGTGGATTCTAAACCATAGTGATTTATCTGTGGAATTCTAACCCATGTGACTTATTTGTGGAACTGTAAACCCATGTTGATTTTATTGTGGAATTCTTAAACCCATAGAGATATATTTGGGAATTCTAAACCCATAGTGATTTATTTGTGGAATTCTAAACCCATAGTGATTTATTTGTGGAATTCTAAACCCATGGTGATTTATTTGTGAATTCTAAACCCATGGTGATTTATCTGTGGAATTCTAAACCCATAGTGATTTATCTGTGGAATTCTAAACCCATAGTGATTTATTTGGGAATTGTAAACCATAGTGATTTATTTGTGGAATTACTCAACCCATAGTGATTTATTTGTGGAATTCTAAACCCATAGTGATTTATTTGTGGAATTCTAAACCCATAGTGATTTTTTGTGGAATTCTAAACCCATAGTCATTTATTTGTGGAATTGTAAACCCATAGTGCTTTATTTGTGGAATTGTAAACCCATAGTGCTTTATTTGTGGAATTGTAAACCCATAGTGATTTATTTGTGGAATTCTAAACCCATAGTGATTTATTTGTGGAATTCTAAACCCATAGTGCTTTATTTGTGGAATTCTAAACCCATAGTGATTTATTTGTGGAACTGTAAACCCATAGTGCTTTATTTGTGGAATTCTAAACCCATAGTGCTTTATTTGTGGAATTGTAAACCCATAGTGATTTATTTGTGGAATTCTAAACCCATAGTGATTTATTTGTGGAATTCTAAACCCATAGTGCTTTATTTGTGGAATTCTAAACCCATAGTGATTTATTTGTGGAACTGTAAACCCATAGTGATTTATTTGTGGAATTCTAAACCCATAGTGATTTATTTGTGGAATTCTAAACCCATAGTCATTTATTTGTGGAATTCTAAACCCATAGTGATTTATTTGTGGAACTATAAACCCATAGTGATTTATTTGTGGAATTCTAAACCCATAGTGATTTATTTGTGGAATTCTAAACCCATAGTGATTTATTTGTGGAATTCTAAACCCATAGTGATTTATTTGTGGAATTCTCAACCCATAGTGATTTATTTGTGGAACTATAACCCATAGTGATTTATTTGTGGAATTCTAAACCCATAGTGATTTATTTGTGGAACTATAAACCCATAGTGATTTATTTGTGGAACTATAAACCCATAGTGATTTATTTGTGGAATTCTAAACCCATAGTGATTTATTTGTGGAATTATAAACCCATAGTGATTTATTTGTGAATTCTAAACCCATAGTGATTTATTTGTGGAATTATAAACCCATAGTGATTTATTTGTGGAATTATTAACCCATAGGATTTATTTGTGGGGGACGGTAATAGCATGGGAGTGACCCAGAAAAAAAGAAAAAAAAAGGCGGGAAATGTATGTAGGTACCAATTATAGCGTTTGATGTAAACTTTTTGTGGATTATTGTGGAAAGAGTTATATGTGCACTGCCCCCCCCCCCCCCCCCCCCAAAAAAAAAAAAAAAAAAAAGAAAAAAAAAAAGAAAGAAAAAAAAGAAATCAAAATCCCTGCACGCCAAAAGAGAAGTTAGGCTCAGAAAGAAAGAAATAACTTTTACTTTCGTTTTCGTGGAAGACCTTTAATACGGAATTCTGATTTGTTTGTTTTTGTTTTTAAAGAAAGGGAGTCAGATGTGTGGCTGCGTGCAGGACTCATGACTGTCTTTGCATGTGAGTATGAATGTAGAGACCGTCGTGTGACACGCACCGTTTACATGACATAGAACAGTTGTCAGTTTGGCTAGAAATTAGGCTGAAAAGGACAAAACGTACCAGAGTCGACATTATTTACTGAAAATAATGAGATATTAATAATCATCATAACATAGCATTTATACAGCGCCTTGCCAAAGGTTCTAGGCGCTGAAAATCCATACTCTCGTGTACGCAACGGGTTGCCTACCTGGGTGGTGCCCACTGAAGAGCTGCCTGCCGGCGCTTTATTTAGTCATGTCCCGTGTCATCCAGTCAATATCGTTCAGTATCGTGCACTCAGTTTCCTTATTTCCTTCATTCTTTCAATTTGTCACGCAGGGTGCATGTTGTGTGCAATGTGTCATCCATACCAACGGCCAAACTGGCCTTCTCTACCGAAAGTTGGTGATGGGATTTGACTTGTGTGCAAGATGTTATGCGTGCGTTCACACACGCAACCTCGGTTTGTATTCTCATTCGAAGGACTATTTGGGCAATGGAGTCAGAACCAATGTTAATTCCGAGGGAAAAATCCCCCTGTACCGAAACGGCCCGGCGGAGATTCGAACCCGCAACCCAGGATTACGAGTCCGGCGCTCTACCAGCTGAGCTATTCTGGCCCCAGAAACCCCTCTGAAAATGCTGACTGGATGGAAGAGTACACTACCATGATGGATGCAGCATCTCTTAATGCTACAGAAACTTTACTGCTAGGCGAATTTTATACGTAACCAGCAGAACACTAATTGACCCCATTTAGTCACCGACTCACAAAACATTATTGAACAAAATGTTTCAGTAAATGCTTACAGTGACCAATTTCAGTATGTCACATGGGCAAAACATGGAATTGAAATCCCCAAAACAGGTCACAAACACGTGAACGATAGACTCTTTTGCAAGATTTCAGGTGAATAGCTTGCTTGCTATTCTCTTCCGCTCTCTATTAATTTTAGAGATAGACTGATTGCATGTTTCACCTTGGAAACCGTGTCTGTCTGTCTGTCTGTCTGTCTGTCTGTCTCTCAATTGTTTCTGTTCTGCGAAAATGGTAGTCAAGAAAGTTGTCTAGCTTTTGTTTTCACTCTCGGTGAGACGGTTCAAGATGCAATCACTTCTAGGGTTTTTCAATTAGTATATGAAGTTCAGCATTTTAAATGTATTAGTACGCAAGCACGCGCATGTGTTCGATATAAGTGCGTGCGTGTATAGGAGAGTGAGTGAGTGAGTGAGAGAGAGAGAGAGAGAGAGAGAGAGTGTGTGTGTGTGTGTGTGTGTGTGTGCGTGCGTGTATGTGTGTGTGTGTGTGTGTGTGTGTGTGTGTGTGTGTGTGTGTGTGTGTGTGTGGTGCGCTCGCGAGCGTACGTGCGTGTATGCGAGCGCACGTGCGTGAGTGCGTGTGTGTGCGTGTGTGTGTGTGCTCGCGCGCGCGCGAGCGAGCGTGTGTGTGTGTGTGTATGTTCGTACGCGCTCAAGACATGTGCTCCACACATGATCAAACGCAAAGTGACCCTGGCCTCGGACACCAAGAGCTTTACAGGCTTTCATACCTCTCCACAGGGAAATCAGACCATGACTGCCACAGTGACCGCCCCTAGGCCTGACCAAGTATACTTGACTGATCCTTGTGGCCACACGCCAAAATTAGGATTTGGCATTAAATGGCTTTATAATCCATGTAAGCGTTTTTTTGTGCTGTGGCATAAATTTGAGCCAAAAATGGATACTAATCTAATAACAGATCAAAGAAACACCACCACCCCACCACCACCATCACCGCCAATATTTCACTTTATTTTCTTTCTTTTCTTTTTTTTTTTTGTTTTGCTGTCCTATCTTCTGTGTCACCTCAGTGGCAGTGCACCCATGCCACTCATTCCGACACCCCGTCCACAGCCACAGCCCGGCCCGATCCTCTGCAATCTCAACACCGGCAATCCACAGGGAGCAGTCAATGTCAAGTCGTCAAGAGGCAACCCACCGGAGGAGACACTGCACTGCTGCCGAGTCACTTCGGTGGTGTTCAGTGGCGCCTGTTCTAATCCAACATACGCAGGACAGCACCTACTAAGCCCCTACTGACGACAATAATTGCTTAGTCGCGGACCCAGCGTGAGTGAGCTCTCCCTCCGGAGGGCGCCACCACGTCCGACCAACGACAGCAACCATGGACTTGCCGATACTGGTGGCCCGACGGAATCCAGCCAATACCATAGACGTGAAGTGGTCATCGAAAGAGAGGTCACCACGAGAGGACGGCATGAAGGACCACAGTGTTAGAGGCTTTTGTTTATGCTGATCGATGGGAATGAGGATGATGAAAATGATGCTACGGATTTCCATTCCGGTCTGAGACTGCATGACAGGGCTGTACTCTACGCTTACTTTCATAACATATCCCGGCGTCAATCAGGCCCGAGAGATACAGGCACCTGCAGTGTCGGTCAAAATGATTGAGTAACACTCTCAAAGACGCATCCATTAAGTGGATGAAACTCGACTGTGTGGTCCCAGTATCCAAACTGAGCCCGAAGACGAACTCAACTTTGGGTAGGAGCCGGTCGGGGCTGAAAAGATCCAAAATTAAGTGGCTGTGATGAGAATCGATCCACCAAATTCCCAGCCGGGAGTCCTTGACGTTAACCACTTCGCCATGGGGTCTGGTAATATGGAATTTCTCAGTTTCACTACCAAATGGACTTGTCAAGAAACCATTTGATAAACCATGTTCCATATCATTTTTGTTTCACTGAAAAAGTTAATTGAGTACCTTTTTCAGGGATGGAGGTATGATTTTCACAACAATTGTGCCTGGGTCGTTTCAGTTCATCAGGAATCTCTTCGATCAAGTGGATAATTGCTATGTTAACGAGGGTCCATGTATATGCTATGTATGCAAGTATATAGTGTTTTTTATGTATTATGTTAC
Source organism: Conus canariensis (assembly GCA_033310375.1). Classification (NCBI taxonomy): domain Eukaryota; kingdom Metazoa; phylum Mollusca; class Gastropoda; order Neogastropoda; family Conidae; genus Conus; species Conus canariensis. Next base: position 81,565,909 of record CM065719.1, on the reverse strand, counting down.
GGAAAAATAAAATTTGAAAGGAAAATCACAAAAGTGATGTATAGTATAGAGAGTGGAAAAAGAAACTAGTCGTGTGTATGTCTGATAATCAATATAAGTACTCAAAGATGGATAAAGATACCATGGAAGCTTAATCACAATGACGAGAGAAAGGACAGAGAAATGAGAGAAAACATATGAAGCTTACATTGCAAGAAAGACAGAAATATTTTGAGAGAGAGAGAGAGAGAGAGAGAGAGAGAGAAGAGAGAGAGGAGAGAGAGAGAGAGAGAGAGAGTTTGTGGTATATACTTTTAAAATTGTAAATGTCTATTGTCCTGCAACCTCATTGGTGCCGCCCCTCATTATTTAAACTGTTTGGGATTGGCGGCTGAGTTGTCTATTGCCCCTCAACAATCAGCCGCTGGGGGAAGTCTGACAGTCGGATTGTCTGTCGTACTGCAATGCAGCTTGCTCCTTCCTTCGTGATTAACCATTGGGGAGTCTGAACTTTGAATTGTTTATTATCCCTGAACCTCATTGGTTCCCCGTCTCACTCATAACCGAAACAGAGTCTGATGGTTAAATTGTCTGTCGTACTGCAATGCAGCTTGCTCCTTCCTTCGTGATTAACCATTGGGGAGTCTGAATTTTGAATTGTTTATTATCCCTCAACCTCATTTGTTCCCCTTCTCACTCATAACCGAAACAGAGTCTGATGGTTAAATTGTCTGTTGTCTCTCCACCTCACTTGTCTCCTCCCTCTTTATTGGCCGCTGGGAGGATCTGCTTTATGGTTCGTCTACGGTAACCTAGTCAAACGTCTCCCTTCCCCCATTTAAAAAACCGCTGAGGATTCTGACGGTTGAATTGCTTACCACCCCACGACCTCACAGATCTTCTCCCTCAGTGCCGGCCACTGGGAAGTCTACTAGTTTATTGTCTATTAAAAAAGAAAAGGGGTTCCATTCTTATCTTTTAAAAGGTGAAGAAGCTCCGTGGTGCATTCCATGTCATGTTCCACTCACAGTGAAACATATTCTTTTAGAGTGTTGGGACCTGCACGATGTGAGACATAAACACTTTACAGCAAACTCCATGAACACTTTGTTCACAGATGTCCCATCTGACGTGATTTTTGAATTTCTGAAAATTAACATTTTTCATCTGATCTAAGATTTTACGGGAAGACAGATTTTTAACGAAATTTCTAGTGCGTTTTTAAAAGGTGTATCTTAAAAGAGATGTGTGGCGTTTTTAAAAGGTGTATCTTAAAAGAGATGTGTGGCGTTTTTAAAAGGTGTATCTTAAAAGAGATGTGTGGCGTTTTTAAAAGGTGTATCTTAAAAGAGATGTGTGGCGTTTTTAAAAGGTGTATCTTAAAAGAGATGTGTGCATTTTTTTTCTCCGTTTTTGATGACTTGAGTTGTTTTTAACATGATGACAGCCCTGATATGGCCCTTTGCGGTCGGCTGGGCTATAAGCAACATTACCTTACCGTATATTACCTTAGTTACCGCCACGGATACAGACAAACAGATTACAGGACAAAACACAATGCATTTCGACCTCTTGTGTCTTCTTCAGGCAAAAACAAACAACAGTTAGGACAGTGAAAACGAAGAACGAGAAACCACTTACCTTCTCATATTCGGCAAAAAATGGCTGTTGATGTCGTTATTAATCGCCGAGGAGTCTGATGGTTAAATTGTCTATTCTCCCTTAACTTCATTTCGAGGGCTGACTGCCAGAACCCAGTATCTCTCTTATATATACACTACTCAAAACAATTGAAGTACCACTTAGGAAAACTGCTGTCATTCGAAAGAAAACAAAGCTGAACATAATTTAATGATTGAATATTTTATTTTATTATTCCTCAATCCATTCAAATTTATTCAAACACCGTGACAAAAAATTATCTTTGTTTTACACTTGATTAAAGAGGCATACCCCCAAAATGAAAAGTAACAAGAGTCTATGGTAGATGTCATGATGTTAATAACGGGTATGACCACCGTTCGCGTTCAAACAAGCGTCACATCGACGTCTCATGGAGTGCACCAGGCGGTGGAGAGTGTCCTGGGGGATCGCCTGCCACTCCTGCTCCAGCAACTGAAACAGCTGGTCCACGGTGTCTGCTGGAGGGTTGTGGGCCCGCACTCGCCTCCCCAGCACGTCCCACAGATGCTCTATGGGGTTCAAATCTGGTGACCTGGCAGGCCAGTCCATTCTTGTCACCTGCTGCCCTTGTAGGAACTGATTCACGATGGCGGCGCGGTGGCACGGCGCGTTGTCGTCCTGGAACTGGGCGCCCTGGCCAACTGCCCTCAGGGCGGGCATCACAAGGGGGCGGATGATGGTGTCGCGGTAGGTGGCACCGGTCAGGCGGCCTTCAACACGGTGTAGGGGGGTCCTGTGACGTAGGCTGAACCCACCCCACACCATCACGGACCCACCTCCATAGCGGTCATGCTCCCTGACGGCAGCGTCAACGTAGCGTTCTCCAGGACGTCGCCAGACGCGAACCCGCCCGTCGTTGAACCTGAGGGTGAACCTTGACTCGTCTGTGAAGAGTACTGTTGCCCATTCAGCTCTTGTCCACCTTCTATGACATGCTGCCCAGACCCGACGATGAGCTCGATGCGCTGGGGTCAGTATTGATCTCACTGCTGGGGACCTTGACCTCAAGTTGGCGTCGTGGAGCCGGTTCCGAACTGTCTGGGTACTGACGTTGACGTTGCTGGCTTGTCGTAGCTGGTCTCGGAGTACTGTGGCACTGGCTGAACGGTCTCTCAGACAAGCGATAACAATGAACCGATCCTGCTGTCTGGAGGTGCTTCTCGTCCGTCCACGTCCCTGCTGTTCTTCAACACTTCCAGTGTTAAGCCAACGGTCTCTGAGCCTCAGAATGACTGGGTGACTCACTCCAAGCCGTCGACCAATCTCCCTCAACCCAATACCTTCTTGGTACCATGCTATCGCTCTTCCTCTGTCGGTGTTGCTTAGTCGTTGTCTCGCAGGCATGGTTAAATCTTCCTAAATTTCGCGACTTTTTATACCCGTCAAATGTGCTAACTGATTGCAATTCTGCTCAGAAAAGACCTTGCTTTCACGTGCATCACATTTTTTTTTCTTGCTGTGTCTGTGTCAAAATCTGGGAGCGACACAAGTTCGATAATTTCTCGGGATTTTTTTGCCTCAGATGCGACGCGGTAGATAACTGCTGACCGACTTTAACATAACAAAAATGCACGAGGAGTAGTATTTGAGAACCGGGTAAGCTTATCCAGCAGAGTTTATTCAATTATCAATATTAATTGGTTTATCAGAGCTTTTTAAAAATTGCATACAAAAATTAGGGGTGGTACTTCAATTGTTTTTAGTAGTATATGTATATGAGATACTGGGTTCTGGCAGTCAACCCTCGATTTTGTTCCCGTCCCCATTTTTTTTTTTTTTTTTTTTTTTTTGCTGTCCCAACCTCTGCGCCACCTCAGAGGCCGTGCACCCACGCCGCTCATTCCGACACCCCGTCCACAGCCACAGCCCGGTAGGCTCCGCCGCAGCCCCGGCACCGGCAATCCACAGGGAGCAGTCAATGTCAAGTCGTCAAGAGGCAACCCACCGGAGGAGACACTGCACTGCTGCCGAGTCACTTCGGTGGTGTTCAGTGGCGCCTGTTCTGATCTAACATACGCAGGACACCACCTACTAAGCCCCCTACAGACGACAATAATTGCTTAGTCGCGGAGCCGGCGTGAGTGAGCTCTCCCTCCGGAGGGCACCACCACGTCCGTCCAACGACAGCCCTCATGGACTCGCCGATACCGGTGACCCCGACGGAACCAAACCAAGGCCACAGAGTGGAGAGGACATCGAAACTGAGGTCACCATGAGAGCAGGGCATGAAGGGCCACAGAATTAGAGACATTAAAAAAAATTAATGCTGATCGATGAGAATGAGGATGATTAAGATGATGCTACGGATTTCCATTTCGGTCTGAGACTACATGACAGGGCTGTACTTTATTCTTCCTTTCATAATATATCCCAGTGTCAACCAGGCCCGAGGGATACAGGCACCTGCAGTGTAGGTCAGGAAATTTGAGCAACACTCTCAGAAACGCATCCATTAAGTGGATGAAATTCGACTGTGTGGTCCCAGTCTTCCCAACTAAGTCCGCAGCAAACTCAACTCTGGGTAGGAGCCGGTCGGGGCAGAAAATCCCACATGACTCGGATGGGAATCGAACCCGCGACCTCCCAGCCGGGGCTGGAGTCCGCGACGCTAACCACTTTGCCACGGCGGCTGGTTCCGTCCCCATTATTAATTAGTAGAGGGGGAGGGGAAGGGGGCGACTGTTTAAATATCTTTTGTCTCTCAACCTGACTTATTCCCTCTCTCATTGTTAAATGTTAGGTATTTCCTAAGCCAGATTGCCTACTGTCTCTCAACTTCATTGTTCTTTACCTCATTGTTCACCATGGGGAATCGGGAGGGTGCACTGTACACTGTTCATCAACCTAACCTCTTAACCTCCCTCAACAAATCAATCTGGAATCCTACAGTCTGATTGTCTGTTGTCCCTAAACCTCACTCATTCCCGTCCTCGTTATGACCCGCTGGGGAGTCTGGCGATTTGCGTATCTACTGTTTCTCCACCTTGTCCTCTCGCTCGTTATCAACCAATGGGGAACCTGACGGTTACATTGTCTACTGTACCTCCACCTCACTTGTCCTCTTGCTTATCATTAACCGATGGGGAACCTGACGGCTGGATTGTCTATTGTCTTTCAACCTCTAATGTCTCCATTCACATCATGAACTGCCGGAGAGTCTGATGGTTGATTTGTCCATGGTCCCTCAAACTCACCTGTTCCGTTTTTCATTATGACTTGCTAGGGGGTCTGACCGTTGACATGTCTATTGTTCTTCAACCTCTATCAAACACACCTCTATCACTGACGTGACAAAGCCTACAACGCTGCCATGTCAAACCAGTCACGATCAATGTTGTGTCATTAAGACACCAATGGCGTAACTGCTTCATTCCTAATCCAGTACTAGTTAGCCCAACACTTGTCTACAGAAGATCACTGCATGGTAGATACTGATTCCAGATCGCTGACATCATCTGTATCCTCCTTCGTGGTCTGGACTTCAGGCCAGAGCCATCACTGCCAGAACTGCTGTGAGAGAAGCAACAATCGTCTTTGTGAAGTCCTTGTTGAATGAACTGCTGTGAGAAAGAACCAACAATCATCTTTGTGAAGTCTTTGTTGAATGAACTGCTGTGAGAGAAGCAACAATCGTCTTTGTGAAGTCCTTGTTGAATGAACTGCTGTGTGTGAGAGAAGCAACAATCGTCTTTGTGAAGTCCTTGTGGAATGAACTGCTGTGAGAGAAGCAACAATCGTCTTTGTGAAGTCCTTGTTGAATGAACTGCTGTGAGAGAAGCAACAATCGTCTTTGTGAAGTCCTTGTGGAATGAACTGCTGTGAGAGAAGCAACAATCGTCTTTGTCAAGTCCTTGTTGAATGAACTGCTGTGTGTGAGAGAACCAACAATCGTCTTTGTGAAGTCTTTGTTGAATGAACTGCTGTGAGGAAGCCAACACTCGTCTTTGTCAAGTCCTTGTTGAATGAACTGCTGTGTGTGAGAGAACCAACAATCGTCTTTGTGAAGTCCTTGTTGAATGAACTGCTGTGAGGAAGCCAACAATCGTCTTTGTGAAGTCCTTGTTGAATGACCTGCTGTGTGTGAGAGAACCAACAATCGTCTTTGTGAAGTCCTTGTTGAATGAACTGCTGTGAGGAAGCCAACAATCGTCTTTGTGAAGTCCTTGTTGAATGAACTGCTGTGTGTGAGGGAACTAACAATCGTCTTTGTGAAATCCTTGTTGAATGAACTGCTGTGATTAACCAGCAATCGTCTTTGTGAAGTCTTTGTTGAATGAACTGCTGTGAGGGAGCCAACAATCGTCTTTGTGAAGTCCTTGTGGAATGAACTGCTGTGAGGGAGCCAACAATCGTCTTTGTGAAGTTCTTGTTGAATGAACTGCTGTGACAGAGAAGCAACAATCGTCTTTGTGAAGTCCTTGTTGAATGAACTGCTGTGATTAACCAACAATCGTCTTTGTAAAGTCCTTGTTGAATGAACTGCTGTGACAGAACCAATAATCGTCTTTGTGAAGTCCTTGGTGAATGAACTGCTGTGAATGGAGTCCTTGGTGAATGAACTGCTGTGAGAGAGAAGCAACAATCGTCTTTGTGAAGTCCTTGTGGAATGAACTGCTGTGAGAGAGAAGCAACAATCGTCTTTGTGAAGTCCTTGTTGAATGAACTGCTGTGAGTGAACCAACAATCGTCTTTGTGAAGTCCTTGTTGAATGAACTGCTGTGAGCAAAGCAACAATCGTCTTTGTGAAGTCCTTGTGGAATGAACTGCTGTGATTAACCAACAATCGTCATTGTGAAGTCCTTGTGGAATGAACTGTTGTGATTAAACCAACAATCGTGTTTGTGAAGTCCTTGTGGAATGAACTGCTGTGAGAGAACCAACAATCGTGTTTGTGAAGTCCTTGTGGAATGAACTGCTGTGAGAGAACCAACAATCGTGTTTGTGAAGTCCTTGTGGAATGAACTGCTGTGAGAGAACCAACAATCGTGTTTGTGAAGTCCTTGTGGAATGAACTGCTGTGAGAGAACCAACAATCGTGTTTGTGAAGTCCTTGTGGAATGAACTGCTGTGAGAGAACCAACAATCGTGTTTGTGAAGTCCTTGTGGAATGAACTGGGTGTCTTGTTCTTTTCTTCGTCTGTCCCAGGCTTTCCTCCTGATGGTGTGACTGTTGTTGTTGTCAACGTTGTTGTTGTTGTCCATGTTTTTATTGTTGTTCATGTTATTGTTGTCAATGTTGTTGTTGCCCATGTTGTTATTGTTGTTCATGTGGTTGTTGT
>CM065719.1:81548968-81553968 GCA_033310375.1 Conus canariensis | reverse complement strand
TACAAAGAAGAAGAAGAAGAAGACGACGAAGAATGGAGAGCAGGAGGAGGGAGGAGGAGGAGGAGAAGGAGGAGGAGGAGGAGGAGGAGGAGGAGAAGAGAAGAAGAAGAAGAAGAAGAAGAAGAAGAAGAAGAAGAAGAAGAAGAAGAAGAATAGCAACACGAAAAATAGAAAGATGAAAACAAAATTGAGGGAGAGAGAGAGAGAGAGAAGAGAGAGAGAGAGAGAGAGAGAGAGAGAGAGAGAGAGAGAGAGAGGAGAGAGAGAGAGAGAGAAATTGACAGACAGACTGAGAGAGAGAGACAAAGTACACGAAAAAAAAAACCCATTAAAGAAACTTTCTCAGGAGAAGAGAAAACAAAACAAAACGAAAACTCACCTCAAAATCTTATCCGCATAAGGTTCACGCCACTGAAGAATAAGAAGCAAAGATGGTGGTAAGATGGATGTTTTCGACGATATCAGACAGACTGAGGGTTGAAAAAAAAAAGAAAGAAAAGAAAGAAACGACAGAGGAAGACAGGATTCTCCCTCCTCTTCACGCGTCCCCTCCTTTCTGCTAGTGTGTCCGGCCCACTGCTAGCTGTCTTTCTCTCTCTCTCCCTCTCTACCTCTCTCTCTTTCTTTCCACTGTCCGCCGCTGGGCGCACTCGGCGGTGCTCTGCTCACGTGGGCTCGCGCTCTGCACGCGCAGTTTGGGTGGCCACGTAGGAGGAGGTAAATTCAAGAGAGAGAGAGAGAGAGAGACAGAGACAGAGAGACAGAGACAAGAGGAGGAGGGAGAGAGAGAGAGAGAGAGAGAGAAGAAGAGAAGAGAGAGAAAGAGGAAGAGAGAGAGAGAGAGAGAGAGAGAGAGAGAGAGAGAGAGAGAGAGAGAGAGAGAGAGAGAGAACCTTTGAACGAGGGAATAAACGTAATAAACATCAGTTAGCTTTTGTTCCATCGGACTCTCCATAAATGGAATTATAAAGAAAATGCAAACAGTTGTGCAGACATTGTGAAATACATTTACTCAATCGACAGACCAAAAAAACACAAACAAAACAAAACAAAATCGTTGCATACGCAAGAGATGTACAGTAAATGCGCAGAGAGAGAGAGAGAGAGAGAGAGAGAGAGAGAGAGAGAGAGAGAGAGAGAAGAGAGGCAGACAGACAGACAGAGACAGAGACAGAGACAAAGAAGGAGAGAGAGAGAGAGAGAGAGAGAGAGAGAGAGAGAGAGAGAGAGAGAGAGAGAGAGATGTAGGTAAACTAGGAAATCATTTATTAATTCCAAGATGTAGGTGAACTGGAAAATCATTTATTAATTGCAAGATGAAGGTGAACTAGAAATCCATTTCTTGATTGCAAACGATGTGTGCTTTTACAAACAACACAGCTGCCACTGACATCAAGACAGCATAGAAATAATTCCACAAGAAAGCGCCACAGTAGGCCAACAAGACTTGCACGCATCTACTGTTGGAATAGGTAGCATGATTTATGGGCGCGGCAATTACTGCATTCATTTTTCTCTGCCATCAAACGGGGAGCATAGTCCCAGAAAAGTGTACACACAAAAACGGCTTTGTTGTATGTATTTCAGTTTCAAAATCAATGGTAGAATTCCTAGCTTCATAATCCGAATATGATAATTTTGAAAATTTATAAAGAAAACTCATTTTAGAAATTGTATACTAAAACTAAGTATATTTTTCGTCTTTTTTTTCTTTGTCTTCTTCTTCCTTCTCCTCCTCCTCCTTCTCTTCTCCTTCTTCTTCTTCCTTCTTCTTTCAGGTGAATACCCTCGGCATGTCGAAGATGACTTTACACGTGAGGGGACACCACCACTAAGGAAAGAAGAGCCTCTACACGCGGAGCTGCTGGCAGGCTACACGCTTTGGGTACCGTACAAATGGACCCCTTGCACAGCCCCAGACACGGCCTACAGCCACGCCCCCAGGCCAACGAAGCGCCGCTCTCCTCCAAAATAAGGGTAAAACAACATTTGGGGCGAGGGGAGGGGGCAGGGTAGAGGGGGGTGGGGGTGGGGTGTGTGTGTGTGGAGAAGTTGCTTTAGATTCGATGTTGGGAAGACTCTACACGGGACGCCGATACTAGCCTCCCCTTGGTGCCCATTCCACTCAGCAACTGTACGAGGACAAAAAAAAAAGAAAAAAAAAAAAAAAAAGAATTTCCGACAGTCAGTTTTGCAGACGTGTACAGGGTAGGACTGGGAGTTGGACCGGCGGGCGTGATGGCTGCCTGGATCTACGGACACCGTAGCATATTGGGTATCTATCGAGATCAATGTTTTTGGCATGAAACTTTGTGGAAGCTTGTAAGCCTCCTACACTGCAAGTCACAGCCACTCCAGGCTGGACAGCATGTCATGCACACTGAAGGTTCCAGGCTGGACAGCATGCCATGCACACTGAAGGTTCCAGGCTGGACAGCATGTCATGCACACTGAAGGTTCTGTGTCTGGCATACACCCATCTCGCGGCTCAACGCTAGACCTAGACAACCCTTCAAGTTCTTGATGTGCACGTCAAGATGAGGGTCCCAAACGAAGCGAGCGTCCTCTAGTGATGGTCAGACAGCCCCGCTGTTAGCCGCCCTGTTGCTCACTCCTTTGGCATCCTTAGAACGCTGTTTGCTCTGTTAGCGACGGTGTCGATGGAGGGACTCCCAGACATGCCCCCCGACAACGTGCTTGATGGTGGTGACCTCATGAAGTGGCATACAAATGCTTAGGTGTATCAATTTGAATAAGATATACAGTTAATAATCATAATCATCGATGATTCCTATCGTAATATTTCTAATCTCTGCTAACATTGCGTATCTTGACAGTTGTAAGATTACAAGTGGGGAAAAGACGGCATGCCATATACTGTAATGAAAAAAAATATATAAAGAATTTGTGGAAAAGTACACACATACCACCCCCCCCCTCCCCCTCCTTCCCCCAGAAAGTATTTTTTTAAATCCCAGAGAATGACACGAAAGGGAGATAAAAAAAAAAAACATTCTTTGTAAAGAAGACTAAAACAGAGTGAAAGAAAAGTGGAAACTATTCAAGCAAAATGCCCAGATAGCGGATATAATTTACACTGAAGAAGCCCATGCATCCCCCAAAAAGGCTGTTAACATGTCACTGGTTGATCTATTCAGCAGGAGAACAACAACAACAACAAATCATGGGATACTTACAGCCATTCACACTACGTCAGTGACCAAGTGTTGATGAAATGTTTTGTATTTTTACAATGTAAAATTCTACAAAACAAATGAATATCGCTCCTTCATTTGGGAAAAGATGCAAAGAAAATAGTACATGAAATCTGTTTGGACACAATACTTTCACTAGTACTAGGTGTAGATGTATTACTGGCATTTGCAATCTGACAATCGATTTAGTAAACCTGTCTTCTTTCCCATTTGGTCAGTCTATTGATCGCGAAGGAATCTGAAAATAGCTGCGCACGTTGTCAGTCTTCGGGCCTGTGCCTACCAACGTAGAACAGCAACGTGCATTAGAATTGAACTAGAAATAAAAAGAAAGATTTTTTTACATCACACCTTGAAAACATTAGGGTTTCTGTTCATCTTTTTCCCCAGATGACCAATAAGCTGACATCGATACTGACAAGATATTTGGCCTATAGATTTAACAACAAAATGCAATGTTCTTCTCTCACTGAATTCATGAAAAACATCTGAGAGATCAGAAGCAATGCACACACACACACACACACACACACACACACACACACACACACACACACACACTCTCTCTCTCTCTCTCTCTCTCTCTCTCTCTCTCTCTCTCTCTCAGTTACAGAATGTTACATATTGCTTGAAATTGTACGAAAAGTACACGAAACGTCTACCAAAATAGAATATCATGTAAATCTCTTCATCTCATTCAATCAACCAATATTTTTGCTGCCTTGGACAAACTCTATCATGCATTCTTGAGTGAACGAAACACACAAAAATATTGATTCATTAAAAACCCATCCTGCCCCTACCCGTCCAGTCCTCTCCGTCTCCCCGCACCCTCTTCAGAAAGAAAAAGAAAAATACGAAATTACCAGTAACTTTTAACCCAAAACATACCAATGTTTTCAAGTACTGAGAACAGCTTATCTAAATCAGATTTGGCATGTTTCAGCTGCCTCCTCTTGTGGGACAACACAATGGATTTGGTCAAGTGGCTATCAACAGACAGGCTATCTGCTGTGAACATTGTATCCCACAACCAATGGATTTGGTGGAGTGGCCATCAACTGACAGGCTATCTGCTGTGAACATTGTATCCCACAACCAATGGATTTGGTGGGGTGGCCATCAACAGACAGGCTATCTGCTGTGAACATTGTATCCCACAACCAATGGATTTGGTGGAGTGGCCATCAACTGACAGGCTATCTGCTGTGAACAGTGTATCCCACAACCAATGGATTTGGTGGAGTGGCCATCAACAGACAGGCTATCTGCTGTGAACAGTGTATTCCACAACCAATGGATTTGGTGGAGTGGTCATCAACAGACAGGCTATCTGCTGTGAACATTGTATCCCACAACCAGTCCGCTATAAGTTCACAGGTTGGGATCCTGCTTCCACTGCCAGTCCAAGATCACCATGACGGTTCTAGCATCGGTGCATTTCCAGGTCATGACTGGATGCTGCTTCCACTGCCAGTCCACAAGATCACCATGACGGTTCCAGCATCGGTGCATTTCCAGGTCATGACTGGATGCTGCTTCCACTGCCAGTCCACAAGATCACCATGACGGTTCCAGCATCGGTGCATTTCCAGGTCATGACTGGAAGCTGCTTCCACTGCCAGTCCAAGATCACCATGACGGTTCCAGCATCGGTGCATTTCCAGGTCATGACTGGATGCTGCTTCCACTGCCAGTCCACAAGATCATCATGACGGTTCCAGCATCGGTGCATTTCCAGGTCATGACTGGATGCTGCTTCCACTGCCAGTCCACAAGATCACC
>CM065719.1:81543968-81546468 GCA_033310375.1 Conus canariensis | reverse complement strand
TTTTTTTCTTTCAGAGCAGGGGAGGGGATGGCGGGGAAAGAGTGAGGGTGAGCAGGGAATAGTAGAACAAACCTCTTGGCAAAGAAAGTAAATACAGCAGGAGGAAAAAGGAAAACAAACACACAATCTAAACATCCAATACTATTAAATAATCAATGCATTTACAGACAAAAAGGAGAGAGAGAGAGAGAGAGAGAGAGAGAGAGAGAGAGAGAGAGAGAGAGAGAGAGAGAGAGAGAGAGAACACGAATATTATTCAGGATAGGCCGTGATCCCTTCTGCAGAGGATACAGTGTCATCATGATTTATACGGAGACAGAAATCCATTATTTGAAATAACAATATCACATGGACAGTTTAGCATTAATTTGCGTCGTTTTGACATAATCGTCAAAACCTGAGTTAAATTGTCTTTTGAAAGCTTTGTTCATATTTCACAGTTTTCGGATGTTTTAAATGTTTGGTGAGAGTTATATCCGTTGTTGTTTTGAATGCATTTTCCCATGCTTTGTCGTCTATTTTAACTTCTTTTGTGAATGAATTTAGGTTTCCAACGCACTGATAGGTCCATGCAAATAAAAGCCCATTTTAAGACAAATTCTAACAAAATGGAGGCACACGTTCTCTCACCGAATCTCAAAGCTGGGAATCATGTGCACACATTACTTGTCCACACCACAAAGTAAACCCTATGTGCACACATTACTTGCCCACACCACAAAGTAAACCCTGTGTGTGGATGCACATGAACAGAACATCGACTTGCATCCCCATGAATTAACTGTTTGGCGTTTTACACGAACTCCCAAGAACTTCTTCAGAGCAAGCATGGGTACTTTATCTCTGCGCGCAACAGCCCTCACCAAGACCCCATAGTTTAGGTCTACACTGGGCAATCGACTGGACCTGAGCGTCAGGTACTTTTGAAAAGTACTGTTGAAACACTTAGCATACATCGCGCCTTACGCAACATACACAATGTAGCATGCTTCCATCTGCTGGCTAGATCCTGTCAAACAGCTGAAAAACTGCCATAAGCAGGGACATACATTGCATTCCAAGACATGTCTGGCAATTTGTGACACTCACTGCCTCACGTTTGAGAACCGTTTTCCCCTAAGTTTCTGTTGCAACTGCCTTTCCTAAAACATCATGATTTTAGCTCTGACTTCTGTGTAAAGTAAAACACCTGCATTGGAGAAAAAAACAACAACAAAACAACCTCAGCTCGGAAGCCATTGGGGTTTCAGCTATCACAACAGTTTCTTCAGTTCACATCATGATTAACAATCCGAACACTTTAAGAGAGAGCATTGAACCATGTCTTCCAGTTTTCATGATTTGTAAATCCAGTAAAATATAAATAAAGAAAACAGCATAGGACTTCACAAATAACCCTGTGTCACCCCCCGAGCACATACAACCTTGTGATACATACGTTTAGCACACTAATAGAACTCGCGTTTAAGATTTTGAAATACAGGCAAAATTCCCTGAAATCGGATCCCCCCCCCCCCCCCCCCCCCCCCCCCCCCCCCCCCCCCCCCCCCCCCCCCCCCCCCCCCCCCCCCCCCCCCCCCCCCCCCCCCCCCCCCCCCCCTTACCCGTACGCAACCGACTTCGACTGGCCCCCCCTCCGCGCTTTAAGCTTTAGCACTGAGGACGGTGCCGAGATGATTATTCACGGACCCCTTATCGTTTGTTTGATTATTTTGTGCTTACTGGTGTGGTACGAAGTGAGATTTGTTTTATGATTTTTAAACAAAAACGTATTAGGAATCACATCCTGACAAATTATGTTCCATCGTTTTGCTGCCAATACCGTGTGATCACAGATTGCTTTAGTGCATAAGCCATTGTGTTTTGTCTTTTTCTCTCGGCCTCTGTGCACAGATTGCCTTATCCTCGCATGCACACACACCCAGTTAGACAGACTGTTCATGAGAGAGTGGTATGATGCATTCTTAAGATGTGTGTAAATACACTTTCGTTAACGTCTTTAAACATTTGAAAAGTTTGTCTTTTAAAAGGACCAGTTTTATGTCGTTATCGAAATTGTTGATTGTTGTAACAAGCCATATACAAGTTTTCTTTTTCACAACAAAGTGTCACCTGCAGATAGCAGATCATGAAACTTCATCAAAGTTTTATTAAAGCAAGCAACATCAACAACGAAAAACAGGAAAAATATGTTTACACCAATCTCGAAAAAATATATTGATATTGCAGTGTAAAAAAGATAACCTCATTTCACGCTCTTGCCATTGCTCCACAGCTAAATGTACATCTATTATCCCGCTGCTCGTACGCTTTGGACCACGCCCACACAAACATGTACACACACACGCATGCACGCACGCACGCACGCACACGCACACGCACACACACACAGCGAAGTTCACGGAAAATTCCCACCGTCCCCGTCCTGGCTGCAAATCAAAGCCAGAGTTGACACAGATGAACACTGGAACATGTTCATGAGGTTCAGCTTCGCTGCCCT
>CM065719.1:81541442-81543868 GCA_033310375.1 Conus canariensis | reverse complement strand
ATTTTTGTTAATTTTTGAACCCAAAGCAACAAAGAGCAAAAATTAACAACATGACAAGAAGATGTCAATTCACCATGCTGAACCCAACATGCATAATCAAACTGGCCAGCAGAAGCAGCTCTTGATGCACTTAATAATTTAAACTTACTGAACTTATTGCATACCTGTTTCGCATGACTGTAGCATAAAACAGACTGGACCTGACTCCGTGCCCTCGTATGTTACACAATTAACACACCCGCTCAACCAAAATAAAGTGAAATCTATTAATCTAAAGCGTTAGATAACACAAATATTAGTTTTCATGGATAAAGAAATCTTTCTCTGCACTAAAAAAAGGGCTGGAGAAAGCCACAAAAAAACAACACAAAACCCAACAATGTGCACAGGAGTCCAGACAAAAAAAGGGCCCGAAAACAACGAATACACCTGGCAGGTGTGAACGACAAAGCAGTTCGCCATAGAACAGAGAGATACCAAATGAGCAGCTGCGTGCTGTCTGCAAGAGAGGGAGCAGATGCCCTTTATTGCTGTGTCAGCTACGGAAACAAAACTCGGCCAGCAAGGTTTCCAATGCCTAGCTTGAACGATTTTGACATGCTTCACTATAAACATTTTTTTTGTGCCTAAGGCACAAGTGTTATAAAGATTTACAGATATTTAGCAAATACAACTTTACTAGTACTCTGATCAGATTTAAAACCCACGAACACTGATGCAATAAGTAGAAAGAAAGGCTTTGATTATTACACGATATTTTCCCTAATGAGAAACCCTCTTTACCAAAATTTGATTCAACCTATAAAAAAAAAAACAACGGATAATAATGTAAAAATTATATCAGACAAATGTGCACAATATTTTAAACAAGCAAATGAAAGTCAACAAAAAATAGCATGGCAAGTTACATTATTGCATGAAGAGTGCACACTTTAATAAACCCATCAATGAAAATCACTGAATGATTTCAAGAAAAAACTGTTAAAATGATCATAATGTACCCTCAAACAAGATTAGACATATTGTCCCACTTGGTAACAAGACATTAACCTAAGAGTTTTATTAAGATCTTCATAGTACTACATGTCCCGTTGAAGCAAAACCATACCTTAAATGTTATGAAGATAAAATCACGCAGAGAAGTAAGAATTTATCAAAATTTTAGTCATGTTTTTGCTATGTTTCAGTTCCTAATTCATTTTACTGTCACAAATTTCATGTTTGTATCAACAAAATATAAAAGGAAACACACACACACCACACACACACACACACACACACACACACACACACACACACACACATCTATCTGCATGCAGACAGCACACTGCGACACATACGGAAATATAGGTATACTGTTTTTTTTATAATCATGTTACGCATGTTAAGTGTGTGTGGTGTGTGTGTGTGTGTGTGTGTGTGTTGTGTGTGTGTGTGTGTGTGTGTGTGTGTCATTTGAACCGGAAGTTTTACGACAGAACGAAAAGATAAATAAATGCTCCATCGCTCCACGAGCTTGCGTTCGGAAAAATGGGATGCTTTTCAATATATCTTTCTTTTCTTCTTCTTCTCAGAGATTTTTTTTTCTTTTCCTCTTGTACTTCTTCGTTTTTTTTTTTCTTTCAGAGCAGGGGAGGGGATGGCGGGGAAAGTTGAGGGTGAGCAGGGAATAGTAGAACAAACCTCTTGGCAAAGAAAGTAAATACAGCAGGAGGAAAAAGGAAAACAAACACACAATCTAAACATCCAATACTATTAAATAATCAATGCATTTACGACAAAAAGGAGAGAGAGAGAGAGAGAGAGAGAGAGAGAAGAGAGAGAGAGAGGAGAGAGAGAGAGGAGAGAGAGAGAACACGAATATTATTCAGGATAGGCCGTGACCCTTCTGCAGAGGATACAGTGTCATCATGATTTATACGGAAAACAGAAATCCATTATTTGAAATAACAATATCACATGGACAGTTTAGCATTAATTTGCGTCGTTTTGACATAATCGTCAAAACCTGAGTTAAATTGTCTTTTGAAAGCTTTTTTTCATATTTCACAGTTTTTCGGATGTTTTAAATGTTTGGTGAGAGTTATATCCGTTGTTGTTTTGAATGCATTTTCCCATGCCTTTGTCGTCTATTTTAACTTCTTTTTGTGAATGAATTTAGGTTTCCAACGCACTGATAGGTCCATGCAAATAAAAGCCCATTTTAAGACAAATTTTTAACAAAAAAGGAGGCAACAAAGTTCTCTCACCGAATCTCAAAGCTGGGAATCATGGGGCACACATTACTTGTTTCCCCACCACAAAGTAAACCCTATGTGCACACATTACTTGCCCACACCACAAAGTAAACCCTGTGTGTGGATGCACATGAACAGAACATCGACTTGCATCCCCATGAATTAAACTGTTTGGCGTTTTAACACGAA
>CM065719.1:81531442-81533942 GCA_033310375.1 Conus canariensis | reverse complement strand
TCAAAAAAAACTTGGAAAACAAACTGGACTGTACAGGGATGACGGCCTTGCCGCTCTGAATGACAACCCTAGAAATATTGAAAATAAGAAAAAAGAATTGTGTAAAATTTTCCACAACCAAAACTTAAAAATCACAATAGAAGCAAACAAAAAGATAGTGAACTATTTAGACATAACGTTAGACCTCAACCAACACACATATAAACCATACAAGAAACCAAATGACACGCCTGTTTATGTAAACATCAAAAGCAATCACCCACCCTCCATACTGAAAACAATACCCAAAAGCATAAATAAAAGACTATCCAATTTGTCATGTAACGAAACAGTATTCAACAACGCTACAGCTGAATACCAAGAGGCGTTACATACAAGTGGCTACAATTACAAACTAAGATACGATCCAGACAATGATACAAAAAGATGCAGAAAGAACAGGAAAAGGAATATCATATGGTACAATCCCCCATATGATGCAAGAGTTAAAACAAATGTAGGGAAAGAATTCTTTAAAATCTTGACATCATCTTTCCCAAAAGACCATAAATTATTTAAGATATTCAACAAAAACAACATCAAATTATCATATTCATGTATGCCGAACCTTAAAAATGCCATCGATTCAGCAAACAAAATGAAAAGCAGCACAGAAAAAAAGGAGGGTAACGAAAGGAAATCTTGTAACTGTACCAAAAAAGAACAGTGCCCCCTAAGCAACAAATGCCTTTATAACAACATTGTGTACCAAGCCACTGTAACATCAGAGAACGCAAAAGAAACATATGTAGGTATCACGGAAAACCAATTCAAAACTAGATATGCAAACCATAAACAATCATTCAACAAAGAAAGATACAAAAACCAAACAGAATTGAGTAAATACATTTGGAAACTTAAAGAAAAAAACATAGACTACAACATATCTTGGAAAATTTTAAAAAGAGCAGCATCATACAACAACATTTCAAAAAAATGCAATCTATGCCTAACAGAGAAATACATTATACTATGTAAACCACAGTTGGCAACTCTAAATGTTAGAACAGAAATGGTTAACAATTGCAGACACAGATGGAAGTTCCTATCAGCGAAAAAAACCAACACCTGAGAAACACATGTAGCACGGGAAAAAAACAACAGCAAACCAGCTAGCTATATATATACGTGGCACTGGCAACACAAGCTCATCACATCCTGACGACCGCACAGCGTGAAACAAATTTGTAGATGTTTTTAGAAGCTTGATTTTAACTTGCTTTTAATATAACAAATGTCGCTCCCACTGTGGTTGAGCACTGTTTTTAAGATTGCGCTGATCCTCAGTACCATTCTCTCTCTCTCTCTCTCTCTCTCTCTCTCTCTCTCTATATATATATATATATATATATATATATATTAATTCATATGTTTCATCCTTACCTGCCTTTACGTTTCAAAATGCCACAAGGATGCACATGAGACATGCCAAAGTGGCACTGCCATACAGCTGCTAACAATAACATTGAACCAACCGCCATGGCGAAGTGGTTAGCGTCGCGGACTCCCGGCTGGATGGTCGTGGGTTCGAATCCTATCAGAGTCATGTGGGTTTTTCTGCCCCGACCGGCTCCTACCCAGAGTTGAGTTTGCTGCGGACTCAGTTGGGTAGACTGGTACCACACAGTCGAGTTTCATCCACTTATTGGATGCGTTTCCGAGAGTGTTGCTCAAATTTCCTGACCAACACTGCATGTGCCTGTATCTCTCGGGCCTGGTTGACGCCAGGATATATTATGAAAGGAAGCGTAGAGTACAGCCCTGTCATGTAGTCTCAGACCGAAATGGAAATCCGTAGCATCATCGTAATCATCCTCATTCTCATCGATCAGCATAAAAAAGTCTCAAATTCTGTGGCCCTTCATGCCCTGCTCTCATGGTGACCTCAATTTCCATGTCCTCTCCACGTCTGTGGCCTTGGTTTGGTTCTGTCGGGGTCACAGGTATCGGCGAGTCCATGGGGGTTGTCGTTGGACGGACGTGGTGGCGCCCTCCGGAGGAGAGTTCACTCACGCTGGCTCCGCGACTAAGCAATTATTGTCGTCAGTTGGGGGCTTAGTAGGTGGTGTCCTGCGTATGTTAGATCAGAACAGGCGCCACTGAACACCAGCGACGTGACTCGGCAGCAGTGCAGTGTCTCCTCCGGTGGGTTGCCTCTTGACGACTTGACATCGACTGCTCCCTGTGGATTGCCGCTGCCGGGGCTGCGGCGGGGCCGACCGGGCTGTGGCTGTAGACGGGGTGTCGGAATGAGCAGCGTGGGTGCATTGCCTCTGAGGTGGCGCAGAGGTGGGACAGCAAAAAAAAAAAAAAAAATATATATATATATATATATATATATATTGTTTTCTTCTCCTCTCAAGTCATTCAAAACTGAAACTGAATATTTCAAGGTGTTCTCTTACCTGGCAGAGAAAAGGTCAGTTCTTCAAAGTTTTAAAACAAATCATTTCCCCACACC
>CM065719.1:81518942-81526442 GCA_033310375.1 Conus canariensis | reverse complement strand
ATCCCTGTCAGTCTGCTGTGTGACTTCAGTGACGTGGTGACATTCTTGTCAGTCTGCTGCGTGACGTCAGTGACGTGGTGCCATCCCTGTCAGTCTACTGTGTGACGTCAGTGACGTGGTGCCATCCCTGTCAATCTGCTGTGTGACTTCAGTGACGTGGTGCCATCCCTGTCAGTCTGCTGTGTGACTTCAGTGACGTGGTGCCATCCCTGTCAGTCTACTGTGTGACGTCAGTGACGTGGCGCCATCCCTGTCAGTCTGCTGTGTGACGTCAGTGACGTGGTGCCATCTGTCAGTCTGCTGTGTGACTTCAGTGACGTGGTGACATTCTTGTCAGTCTGCTGTGTGACCTCAGTGACGTGGTGCCATCCCTGTCATTCTGCTGTGTGACTTCAGTGACTTGGTGCCATCCTTGTCAGTTTGCTGTACCATTTCAGTGACTTGGTGACAGGCGGCGCCGCTGGTGGTTGTGCTATGTCCAGAACCAGTTGGGCAAAATGTTCTCGACAGTATATCATGGCCCATTTGCTGGAAACGTGACAGGTACCCCCGGGACATAGTGTAGTGCGCTGTTTCCATCTGCTGTCTATGGCTGCAGCCCCTGACCTGAATTCGTCCCCGTCAAAAGAGAACAGGCCCCTTGGGTTTCCAGGGGAAAGAAATCCTCTCTCTGTCTCTGTCTGTCTGTCTGCCTGTTTCGCTCTCTCTCTCTCTCTCTCTCTCTCTCTCTCTCTTGTTTCTGTCTGTCTGTCTGTCTCTCTGTCTGTCTGTCTCTCTCCTATACAAAAGTTTTCTCATGTCTATTTTTCATTTGTCTGTAATACCTTAAGGGAAAATATGCATGCTGACATGTCTATAGGTTTCTATGAACACATCCTCTAGAAAAAGCTTCTGAGGTGCGGAAGGTGCAATATTATTCAGACATATAAAGAATGATGAATTTCAGTGCAGAGTGTCTATGACTAGAAACTGCAATTTGGAAAACAGCTCTTCGAAGGACGGAACATCGCCAACAAAGAGATGACATGGGTTCGCCAGCCCAAAGTGTTCTACGTCTGTGTGCGCCTATCTTGGTTCTCAACATCCAAAGTGCAGTCATTTTGAGAGCATCCACAGATTAACTTACATGTTTACGTGTCCTACCCACTTCCATCCACCACAACCTCTCACCATCTTACGCACCTACTCCCTCGCCGCACACACACACACATACAACGACACGCAGGCACACACACACACACACACACACACACACACACACACACACACACACACACACACACACACACAAAGACACGCAGGCACACACACACACACAAAAAATAACATTTTAAAATAAAAAATCAAAAATAAACAAACGCCAAGATAAAATTGCTTTTGAGTTAGGATTATACTGATTTTTCTTTTCTATGTATTTCTATTTATTATTCATATTATGCATCCCATAGTCATTATTTGGGGTGAGAACGGAAACAGGCCACGCCATTACTGAAAAACCGCCTAAACACAATCAAACAAACAAAAGAACAAGCAAAAATATAAATAAACAAATGAGCAGAGTAGCAAGGCAGCGTTTATGTTCTGCCCCTTACGAACCAGACACATGACAATTTCTCGAGCAATACTTGCGGTTGAAGAGATCAAGACAAAGTATCATCTGCCGGATGAAAAGACGTAAAATAAAACCACCAACCAACCAAGATCAAGACAAATTCTCTCCCTTCCTTTTCCCCCCCTCTCTCTCCGCTTCTGGTCTGTGTCTGAACTGGCCTCACTCATCCCTCTTCTTTCCTTCACATGGCTGTTCTGCTACTGACAGGCACCATGGGGAGTATCAGTCTGCCTCCATGTTGTTATGTCTGGTGCTTGTCAGGTCTGAAGAAGGCACATTTGTCCCAACTCTGCATGCCTGTTCTGTATCGTGAACTGTATAATAAGCCTTGCTTGGCGCTCTTTTAATTTTTTTTTTTCATTTCTACTTCGGCTTGTTTCAAACATCTGCATCTACTTTACCATGTTCCACCGATAAGTCTGATTCAGCGGACAAAAATGGACGCCGGACAGACGACACAAATGGTTCTGTTTTCATGATAAACTTGTTGGTCTTCTGTAGTACCAGTAAAAGATTTAATCTCTACATTTAACGTTCTCTTTTCCATTCCCATTTCCTTTCTCCCCTCTTTTCCATTCCTATTTCCTTTCCACCCTCTTTCCATTCCTATTTCCTTTCCACCCTCTTTTCCATTCCTATTTCTTCCCCCCCCCCCCCCCTCTTTTCCATTCCCATTTCCTTTCCCCCCCTCTTTTCCATTCCTATTTCCTTTCTCCCCTCTTTTCATTCCTATTTCCTTTCCCCCCTCTTTCCATTCCTATTTCCTTTCCCCCCTCTTTTCCATTCCTATTTCCTTTCCCCCCTCTTTCCATTCCTATTTCCTTTCTCCCCTCTTTTCCATTCCTATTTCCTTTCCCCCCTCTTTCCATTCCTATTTCCTTCCCCCCCTCTTTCCATTCCTATTTCCTTTCCCCCCTCTTTTCCATTCCTATTTCCTTTCCCCCCTCTTTCCATTCCTATTTCCTTTCCCCCCTCTTTCCATTCCTATTTCCTTTCCCCCTTCTTTTCCATTCCTATTTCCTTTCCCCCCTCTTTCCATTCCTATTTCCTTTCCCCCCTCTTTTCCATTCCTATTTCCTTTCCCCCCTCTTTCCTTTCCTATTTCCTTTCTCCCCTCTTTTCCATTCCTATTTCCTTTCCACCCTCTTTCCTTTCCACCCTTTTTCCATTCCTATTTCCTTTCCACCCTCTTTCCATTCCTATTTCCTATCTCCCCTCTTTTCCATTCCTATTTCCTTTCTCCCTTCTTTTCCATTCCTATTTCCTTTCCCCCCTCTTTTCCATTCCCATTTCGTTTCCCCCCTCTTTTCCATTCTCAATCTCCCCTCTTTTCCATTCCTATTTCCTCCCCCCCCCTCCCTCTTTTCCATTCCTATTTCCCTTCTCCCTCTTTCCATCCTATTCCTTTCTTCCCTCTTTTCCATTCCTAATTCCTTTCTCCTCTTTTCCATTCCTATTTCCTCCCCCCTCCCCTCTTTTCCATTCCTATTTCCTCCCCCCCCCCCCCCTCTTTTCCATTCTATTTCCTTTCTCCCTCTTTTCCATTCCTATTTCCTTTCTTCCCTCTTTTCCATTCCTATTTCCTTTCCTTCCCTCTTTTCCATTCCTATTTCCTTCTTCCCTCTTTTCCATTCCAATTTCCCCCCCCCCCTCTTTTCCATTCCTATTTCCTTTCTCCCCTCTTTTCATTCCTATTTCCCTTCTCCCCTCTTTTCCATTCCTATTTCCTTTCTTCCCTCTTTTCCATTCCTATTTCCTTTCTTCCCTCTTTTCCATTCCTATTTCCTTTCTTCCCTCTTTTCCATTCCTATTTCCTCCCCCCCCCCCCCTCTTTTCCATTCCTATTTCCTTTCTTCCCTCTTTTCCATTCCTATTTCCTTTCTCCCCTCTTTTCCATTCCATTTCCTTTCTTCCCTCTTTTCCATTCCTATTTCCTCCCTCCCCCCCCTCTTTTCCATTCCTATTTCCTTTCTTTCCTCTTTCTTCCATTTTCTTTCTATTCTATTCCTCCCCCCCCCCCCTTTTCATCCTATTTCCTTCTCCCTCTTTCCTCCCATTTCCTTCTTCCCTCTTTTCCATTCCTATTTCCTCCCCCCCCCCCCCCTCTTTTCCATTCCTATTTCCTTTCTTTCCTCTTTTCCATTCCTATTTCCCCCCCCCCCTCTTTTCCATTCCTATTTCCTCCCCCCCCCCCCCCTCTTTTCCATTCCTATTTCCTTTCTTCCCTCTTTTCCATTCCTATTTCCTCTCCCCTTCCCTCTTTTCCTATTCCTATTTCCTACCCCCCCCCCCCTCTTTTTCCATTCCTATTTCCTTTCTCCCTCTTTTCCATTCCTATTTCCTTTCTTCCCTCTTTTCCATTCCTATTTCCTCCCCCCCCCCCCCCCTCTTTTCCATTCCTATTTCCTTTCTTCCTCTTTTCCATTCCTATTCCTTTCTCCCCTCCATTCCTTTCCTTCTTCCTCTTTTCCATTCCTATTTCCTCCCCCCCCCCCCCCCTCTTTTCCATTCCTATTTCCTTTCTTCCCTCTTTTCCATTCCTATTTCCTTTCTTCCCTCTTTTCCATTCCTATTTCCCCCCCCCCCCCCCCTCTTTTTCATTCCTATTTCCTTTCTTCCCTCTTTTCCATTCCTATTTCCTCCCCACCCCCCCCCTCTTTTCCATTCCTATTTCCTTTCTTCCCTCTTTTCCATTCCTATTTCCTTTCTTCCCTCTTTTCCATTCCTATTTCCTTTCTCCCCTCTTTTCCATTCCTATTTCCTCCCTCCCTCTTTTCATTCCTATTTCCTTTCTTCCCTCTTTTCCATTCCTATTTCCTTTCTTCCCTCTTTTCCATTCCTATTTCCTCCCCCCCCCCCCCTCTTTTTCATTCCTATTTCTTTTCTTCCCTCTTTTCCATTCCTATTTCCTTTCTTCCCTCTTTTCCATTCCTATTTCCTTTCTTCCCTCTTTTCCATTCCTATTTCCTCCCCCCCCCCCCTCTTTTCCATTCCTATTTCCTTTCTTCCCTCTTTTCCATTCCTATTTCCTTTCTTCCCTCTTTTCCATTCCTATTTCCTCCCCACCCCCCCCCCCCCCTCTTTTTCCATTCCTATTTCCTTTCTTCCCTCTTTTCCATTCCTATTTCCTCCCCCCCCCTTTTCCATTCCTATTTCCTTTCTTCCCTCTTTTCCATTCCTATTTCCTTTCTCCCCTTTTCCATTCCTATTTCCTCCTCCCCTCTTTTCCATTCCTATTTCCTTTCTTCCCTCTTTTCCATTCCTATTTCCTCCCCCCCCCCCCCTCTTTTCCATTCCTATTTCCTTTCTTCCCTCTTTTCCATTCCTATTTCCTCCCCCCCCCCCCCTCTTTTCCATTCCTATTTCCTTTCTTCCCTCTTTTCCATTCCTTTCCTCCATTCTTTCCCTCCTTTTCCATTCCTATTTCCTTCTCCCCTCTTTTCCATTCCTATTTCCTCCCCCCACCCCTCTTTTCCATTCCCATTCTCCCTCTTTTCCATTCCTATTTCCACCCCCCCCCCTCTTTCTTCCTATTCCTACTCCCCCCCCCCCCCCACCCTTTTCCATTCCTTTCTCTCCTCGTTTCCCTTCCCCATTTCCTTTCTCCCACTACCTTACCCCATCCCTACCTCCCTTTTTCTTTTCAAAACTTTGCACAATCATAGTTATAATGACGAAGGAATTGCTGGCTTACACTTGTTTCCCCCCTCTATTTGAACAGTGTATGTCCACACATACAGACAGACAGACAGACAGACAGAGAGAGAGAGAGAAGAGAGAGAGAGAGAGAGAGAGAGGCTGGCTAAAGGAGCTGAAGAAAAGTGGGACGTGGGAGGTGAGTCGTGGGCGGGTGAACGGGTGAACGGGTGGTCGGGGGGAGGGATAAATGGAAAAGGGAGAAACATGATGTGACAGAACCATGCCATTACCCTAATCATTCCTCCTACTGCTCTCCCCCCCCCCCCCCCTCACCCTTCGCCCCCTTGCCAGTTCCTCCCTCTGCTATGTCCCTTGTTTCCCGTTTCTCTCTTGTACTGCTTTTATTCTTAGTGTTTCTTTCAACTTCATTTCGTTCCTTTTCTTTTTTCTCTTCCTCCATCTTATCCGTCACCACCACCACCTCTACTTTTATCCCATCCCCCTCTCCTCTTTTTTCTTTTTTCCTTTTTTTTGCACCGCTCTCCGTCTCTTCTTCCTGTCCCCCTGTCCTCATTTAATGTTTTCCTTTCTTTCTTTTTCTCTCAATCTTGTCATCTTCTGCCTTCCCCCTAAAATCCATCCTCTCTTCTCTCTCTCTCTCTCTCTCTCTCTCTCTCTCTCTCTCTCTCTCTCTCTCTCTCTCCTCTCTCTCTCTCTCTCCATCCCCTCCCTTCGTCTCTCTGTTTATTTTGGTTTCCCCCTCGGCACTTCCCTTTTTAAAAAAAAATTAAATTCTTTTGCTGTTCGGCCTTTCTCCCTCTCTCTCTCCTCTCTCTCTGTGCATCTGTGTGTGTGTGTGTGTGTGTGTGTGTGTGTGTGTGTGTGTGTGTGTGTGTGTGTGTGCTTGTGTGTGTGTGTGTGTGTGTGTCTTGTGTGTGTGTGTGTGTGTGTGTGTGTGTGTGTGTGTGTGTGTGTGTGTTTTGCATACATGCTTTTTCTTCCATTTGCCTTTTAATCTAATTTGTTCCTTATCTTTCATTCCTTCTTTGAGGGCATGGTGCAAATATAAAGCTGTAAAGCTCAACTTTTCCCCCCACACTAACATAAGGATTCGTATTCTCTCCCTTTCTCTCTGTGTTTCCTTTTGCTTCCCCCCACCCCACCCCCTCCCTATCCCGCCTTCGCCCCACCCCTATTTCCTCCCCTCCCCACATCATTCTTTCCCTTCACCTTCAGCCTTATTCGTCCTCCCCACCCCACTCCCACTCTCTGTCTGTCTGTCTGTCTCTCTCTCTCTCTCTCTCTTCTGTTCGCTCTCCCTCCCTTCCCTCCTCTTGTCTTCCATCCCCCTCTCCTTCTTGCCACTCCCTTCCTCCTCCCAGTTCTCTCTATTAGGTTTTTCCAGCTTCTTCAGAATTTGATAAATATTTCCAGATTTCCCGTCATCAAAGCCCCAGTGAAGGCGAAGGCGTGGACAATGAATATGAAGAGTGGGTAATATCTGGTGTCCGTTATGACTTTCCTGCAATGCGTTCATCGTCTTGGGGACCTATATCTCATCCAGAGTTCGTCGCTGTGCGCTGTTCAGCAGCTCAAGAGTTTATGTTCTGCTGATGTACAGATGTCCAATGAAACCCCTGCTAGACTATCTGAGCACAAAGATACAGCAATTGTTGGTTGTTGTTTTTTTCCATTATACTACATCATGTGCCGATTTGTGTAGCTGGTCATTGTTGACCTCCATGTACTGCAATTCCTTTCTGACATTCAGTTTGTTAACTGAAGAGATGAAATGTTGATAGGGGTGCTAATTCAGTGTCTCCCTCTCCTTTACCCTTCTCCCCTGTCCCCCCGCCGTCCGCAGCTTGCGGAACATCCCCGGGTATTTTGGGTTTTTGCTAGATGTTGTCCTTCGTGATGTAACATCTATGTCATTTCAAAAAATGCAACTAGAATTGTAATGTTATGTCTGCTTTATGCTGACTATTGTACTCATACATCATGTTAGAGTATTGTTCTTGTTCTTGTCATAATGGTAGAGGTTATTGTTGTTGTTGCCATTATTACTATTATCACTAACTGTTGCATTGTTATTATTATTATTTTAGCATCATTACTATCATTATTACTTTGTTGTTGCTGTTGCTGCTGCTGCTATTGTTGCTTTCGTTGTCGCTATCATTATTGAATGAAACAACCTAAGATGAAGATAATTCCTCAAAACTCCAGATGCCAGCAAGAGATATATA
>CM065719.1:81511442-81516442 GCA_033310375.1 Conus canariensis | reverse complement strand
GCTTGATTTCTTCCGTCTGTCCTTCCTTCATTCTTATGAATGAACACAACTCAGACGAACTCGCGACCGAGCACCATCCTGTCCCCAAAGGGTTGTTTACATAATCATCCTAAATGAAAATGCCAGACAGGTTCTCTACAAAGGAGCGTGGTTCCCTGTACACGTCAGGCCAGTTGGCCATTTCCTTGTGCTGAATGGTCGTCCAAGCGACACAGAGACTGGTGACCAATCCGTGAATAGTTCACAATGATGGTATTTCACAATAGCTCCAGCCAGTCGGACTGATTCTTCTTTCGGCTGAAAAGTAAGACAAGATGCAAAGCATATAAACGTACTCCCAGTTTATCTTGAATACGCGTGAGATATTCCATAAAGAGGAAAAACCGTTTTGGTTCGTTATAGCCGTTAGTAAAGGCTATTCTGGTACACATCGGCCATCACCTGTGACCCATAATGAACATACCTACAAATTTTCAAAAGATCGGCCAAAAACTTTCTGAGATTTTCCATTAAAAAAACTGTTACGGGCCGTTATAGCCCTTAGTAACGACTACAACGGTAAAATAACACATCGGGCATGATCCGTGACCCATAATGAACATATCTACAAATTTTCAAAAAGATCGGCCGAGTACTTTCTGAGATATTCCATAAACAAAACCGTTATGGGCCTTTATAGCTTAAGTAACGGCTATAACAGTAAAATAAAACATTGGGCATGATCCGTGACCCATAATGAACATACATACAAATTTTCAGAAAGATCGGCTTAGTACTTTCTGAGATATTCTATAAAGAAGAAAATGGGCCGTTATAGCCGTTAGTAACGGCTTTAACGGTAAAATAACACATCGGGCATCATCCGTGACCCATAATGAACATATCTACAAATTTTCAAAAAGATCGGCCGAGTACTTTCTGAGATATTCCATAAACAAAACCGTTATGGGCCTTTATAGCTTAAGTAACGGCTATAACAGTAAAATAAAACATTGGGCATGATCCGTGACCCATAATGAACATACATACAAATTTTCAGAAAGATCGGCTTAGTACTTTCTGAGATATTCTATAAAGAAGAAAATGGGCCGTTATAGCCGTTAGTAACGGCTTTAACGGTAAAATAACACATCGGGCATCATCCGTGACCTATAATGAACATACCTACACATTTTCAGAAAGATCAGCCCAGTAGTTTTGTCTGGAGCGAGTGGAACACATTTTAACCACAGACGGATACACACACACACACACACACACACACACACACACACACACACACAGAGAGAGAGAGAGAGAGAGAGAGAGAGAGAGAGAGAGAGAGAGAGAGAGAGAGAGAGATCATTTCTTCGTTCCCATTGTAAAGTACTACCTGTTCTATAAGGAGTACAAAAATAGGGATGTAGTCTTTTCTGTTTTCTTACTTCCAAAGACAAGTTCTGTTCTGTATGTGTTGTAATGAAATCAGTCATGGACTGGAAATGACGAAAATTTTATCTCTCTCTCTCTCTCTCTCTCTCTCTCTCTCTCCTCTCTCTCTCTCCGTTTTCTTTGTCCCTTATCTCAGAGGACAAAAGCTAGACGGATATAACATCTCCATGCTTTTCTTGTACCTTCAGTGGGACATAAGATCAATCAATTAATCGATCAATCAATCAGTCAACCAGTCAGTCAATCAGTCTCTCACACTCTCTCATGCGTCGCGTGTTATGTGTGTGCGTGTGTGTCAGTCAGTCGGTGTGCGCGTGTGCGCGTGTGCCCGCACACACACATACGCGGCGCGCGCGCGGGCTCTTAAGCACATGAACACACACACACACACACACACACACACACACACACACACACACGCACACACACACACACGCACGCACGCACACGCACGCACGCACGCGCACTTTTACAGAGAGAGAGAGAGAGAGAGAGAGAGAGAGAGAGAGAGAGAGAGAGAGAGAGAATAAGGAAAAAGAAAACGATGTTCTGAACTAACTGACAATTAAAGACGAGTGAAAATCAATGTCCTTGCAATAAACTGCAGGTTGAAACGACTTCATTGATTCTGTTCAATCCCTTCTCTCGCCTTTCTCCCTCTAATGTGGAAAGAAAGCCTCATCACTATCTGTGATGATTGGGGATATTTTTATGATGAGGAAAAAATAGAGCTATCCGAAGTTAGTCATGAATATGGTCATTTCTTCGAAGCCAAGGTCATGAATATCGTCATGTTCACGAAACCAACGTCATAAATATCTTCATTTTTACGAGACCAACGTCATGAATATCTTCATTTTTACGAGACCAACGTCATGAATATAATCTTTTTAATGAGACCAGAGTCATGAATATCGTCATTTTTACGAGACCAAAGCCATGAATGTAATCTTTTTAATGACACTAAAGTCATGAATATCGTCATTTTTACGAGACCAAAATCATGAATATAATCT
This sequence comes from Conus canariensis, assembly GCA_033310375.1. NCBI lineage: Eukaryota > Metazoa > Mollusca > Gastropoda > Neogastropoda > Conidae > Conus > Conus canariensis. The sequence goes on along the minus strand of CM065719.1, from coordinate 81,513,995 downwards.
TTTTAATGAGACCAACGTCATGAATATCGTCATTTTTACGAGACCAAAGTCATGAATATCGTCATTCTATGAGACTAAAGTCATGAATATAATATTTTTAATGAGACTAAAGTCATGAATATAATCTTTTTAATGAGACCAAAGTCATGAATATAATCTTTTTAATGAGACCAAAGTCATGAATATCGTCATTTTTACGAGACCAGTCATGAATATCGTCATTCTATGAGAATAAAGTCATGAATATTCTCATTTTCTTTAGACCAAAGTCACGAATATCGTCATTTCTACGAGACCAACGTCATGAATCTCGTCATTTCTACAAGACCAACGTCATGAATCTCGTCATTTCTACAAGACCAACGTCATGAATCTCGTCATTTCTACAAGACCAACGTCATGAATATCGTCAATTTTACAAACCAAAGTCATTAATTTCGTTTCTTTTCACGAGACCAAAGTCTCGGGGGTCTGACTCACATCTTGTGGTTAGACAACCCCATGCCTCAGTCCCTGACATCCAAACAGCCCGGTTATTTGTCTTCCGCTGACCCCAGGAACTACTGAGGATGACGAGCAGGGACTACAAGGCTGCGTGTGTTTGAATCAGGCACTATCTATGCAGAATCGGATGGGCAGCATGTCTCTGAGACCTAGGCGGTGTTGTGTCAAATCGAAAATATGATACAACACCAAGGTTTGACAGCTCTGTAGTTACTTCTCAGCTTGGCTCGCATGATTCACGCAGTGCCCTATGTCTTTGTTTAAATCTCCAGATTTCAACCAGATCAAAAGAGTACACTATGTCTGGTATTGAATAATAAATAAAAAAAAAGATACGTGTACCTGTCCTGTATACCTTTGTCACGTATGGAACGTTTTGTACAAGATATGAAAACAGTATACAGGACTGGTACACCTATTTTCTGGTTTGGTTCTGTACAGCAAAGCTGTAGTGATCGCTGCGAAAGCATCCACACAGAAACACTCGCACATGGATGTGCACTGTTGTCCCCTCCCTTCGTCATCTAAATACTCTCCCTCATGCTCTCTAACTTTCAAATAGAAGCGCAAGCACGCGCACGCGCGCGCTAACACACACACACACACACACACACACACACACACACACACACGCACACACGCACGCACGCACGCGCACACACACACACACACACACACATATGCACACGCGCGCTCGCGCGCGGGTGCACACACACACACACACACACACACACACACACTAACACATACACGCACTTTTACACACACAAGAGAGAGAGAGAGAGAGAGAGAGAGAGAGAGAGAGAGAGAGAGAGAGAGAGAGAGAGAGAATAAGTATAAACAAAACGATGCTCTGAACTAACAGACAATTAATGACGAGCGAAAATCAATGGCCTTGCAATTAACTGCCAAGGTTTATTTTGGGTTCGCCTTTTTTTCATGACAACAGTTGAAACGCATTCATTGATTCAGTTCAATCCCTTCTCTCGCCTTTCTCCCTCTAATGTGAAAAGAAAGCCCCCCTGTGTGATGATTCAGGACATCTTTATGATGAACAAGGAATAGAGCTATCCGAAGTTCGTCATGAATATTGTCATTTTCACGAGACCAAAGTCATGAATATCGTTATTTTTACGTGGCCAAATCATGAATATCGTTATTTTCATGAGGCCAAAGTCATGAATATTGTTGTTTTTACGAGGCCAAAGTCATGATTATGATCTTTTTCATGAGACCAAGCCATGACTATTGTTATTTCTACGAGACCAACGTCATGAATATCGTCATTTCTACGAGACCAACGTCATGAATATCGTCATTTCTACGAGACCAACGTCATGAATATCGTCATTTTCACGAGACCAACGTCATGAATATCGTCATTTTCACGAGACCAACGTCATGAATGTCGTCATTTTCACGAGACCAAAGACTCCGCGGTCTGATTCACACTTTGTGGCCAGACAACTCATACCTCAGTCGCCGTCATCCCAACAGCACAGTTACCTGTCTACCGTTGACCCCAGGAACCACTGGCAGATGATTACGAGGCTGTATCCATTTTAATCAAGCACTATCTGTGCAGAATCAGATGGGCAGTAATGTCTCTTAGACTTGGGCAGTGTTGGCTCAATTCGACAATAATATCACAGCACGGTTCGACGACTCTGTAGTTACTTTTCAGCTTGGCTGTTACGATTCATGCAGTACGCTATGTCTTCAAAAGAAATCCCCAGATTTCAGCTAGTTTAAAACAGTACACTATGTCTAGTATTAAACGAGAGAAAAAAAATATACGTGTACCTGTCCTGTATACGTTTGTCACGCCTCAAACGTTTGAATCGAGATTGAAACCAATATACAGGACTAGTACACCTATTTTCTGAGTCGGTTCTTTGCGGTAGAGCTTCAGTTATAGCTGTGAAAGCATCCACACAGAAACACTCGAACATGCATGAATACTGTCGTCCCCTCCCCTCGTCTTCTAAACACTCTCCCTCACGCTCCCTACCTTTCAAATAGAAGCGCGCGCGCACGCACACACACACA
>CM065719.1:81468942-81506442 GCA_033310375.1 Conus canariensis | reverse complement strand
ACAATAAATGACTTATGGAACTACAGCATGGAAGTGATGAATAATGAACAGGACGTGAAGACAATGTGAGAATGAAAAGAGAAAATGATGAATAAATGACGGAAACAGGAGAAGAAAATGAACGCGGGATGGGAGAAGGGATAGAATGGTGACATTGTTCGAGCGAGACAACAGGAACGCAAGAAGAACGTGCAATGGGCCGGATGAAAACAGAACATACCCATGTAAGAAAGTGAAGGAGGACACAATGCAATAACCGTGATGATGAATAACAGAAAATTATAATAGAAGGACAGGCGGGACACGATGCCATTATACCCATGACGGAGAGGTGACGAGGAGAATGTGGAAATGATGTACGGTGGACGGGCAGTAGCATGAACAGGATTCAGAAGAAGGGAAAAGCCAGAGGAGCATGAGAATGACAGATTACATGGAAACAGAGCAGCTTGACAATGATCAGTCATGGACAAACTGGGGGGAGATGAAACTTGAGAACAACACACGTTCCCCGAGGTGAAAAGAAGAAAAGATGAAAATGATGAACAGGAGACGGGACAAGAAGAGAGGAAGAGAGAAAAAAAGCGTCAGGACGATGGACTACATACAACGAAGATACTGTCAGAATAATCTAATAAAGGAAGAAATAGATGAAGCGATGTCGAGAATGAGACAGATGGACGCAGTCAGGAAATAAAAATGCGAAATAGACGAATTGAACAGAGAAGAACTTGATGAATAATGGACGGGAGGAGAACGTGAGAAATTTCAGCGATTGATGGGACTAGAAGTAGCAAATGACAGACGGGATAAGGAGAATGAGAAGACATTAACGGAAGGATAACTTATGAAGGACAAACACTGGAGAACGTCATTATGACGAAGGAAGGAAAGAAGGAATCTGAATAACAGACACAATGAAAACAAGAGACCGTGAAGATTATGACTAAACGACAAAAACGAGTACATGCTGAACGATGGACGGGACTAGATCACAGGTATGAACGGTGAGCGTGAGAATGACGACAGTGGGACAACAGGGGAAGGAAAAGGGTGAATAACGGACGGAAGAAATACCAAAGAATGGTGAAAGACAGGAGAAAAGACGAACGTGAGAATGATGAAAGAGAGATGGGAGAAGAACGTGAAAATAATGAACAAGTAATGGAAGATTAACGTGTGAGTGAGGAAAGGCAGTTCGGATGAGAAGGCAAGAAATTGACGATTTACCAGCCGCCGTGGCGAAGTGGTTAGCGTCGCGGACTCCCGGCTGGGAGGTCGTGGGTTCGAATCCCATCACAGTCATGTGGGTTTTTCGGCCCCGACCGACTCCTACCCAGAGTTGAGTTTGCTGCGGACTTAGTTGGGAAGACTGAGACTACACAGTCGAGTTTCATCCACTTAATGGATGCGTTTCTGAGAGTGTTGCTCAAATTTCCTGACCAACACTGCAGGTGCCTGTATCTCTCGGGCCTGGTTGACGCCGGGATATATTATGAAAGGAAGCGTAGAGTACAGCCCTGTCATGTAGTCTCATACCGAAATGGAAATCCGTAGCGTCATCTTAATCATCCTCATTCTCATCGATCAGCATTAAAAAAAATGCCTCAAATTCTGTGTCTCTTCATGCCCTGCTCTCATGGTGATCTCAATTTCGATGTCCTCTCCATGTCTGTGGTCTTGGTTTGGTTCCGTCGGGGTCACCAGTATCGGCGAGTCCATGGGGGTTGTCGTTGGACGGACGTGGTGGCGCCCTCCGGAGGGAGAGCTCACTCTCGCCGGCTCCGCGACTAAGCAATTATTGTCGTCAGTAGGGGGCTTAGTAGGAGGTGTCCTGCGTATGTTAGATCAGAACAGGCGCCACTGAACACCACCAAAGTGACTCATCAGCAGTGCAGTGTCTCCTCCGGTGGGTTGCCTCTTGACGACTTGACACTGACTGCTCCCTGTGGATTGCCGGTGTCGGGGCTGCGGAGGGCCGACCGGGCTGTGGCTGTGGACGGGGTGTCGGAATGAGCGGCGTGGGTGCACTGCCTCTGAGATGGCGCAGAGGTTGGGACAGCAAAAGAAGAAGAAAAAATTGACGATGGCGCATTATGGCCCCGATTGGAAGAAAACAGGTCAACGCGAAAATCATAAAAGGGATGGACAAAAGGAGAACATGAGATGAATAATGATCCAGATGATTAAAGCGTCAGAATCATGAACGAGGGGTGGGATGAAAAGAGAAAGTGATATCGATGAACGAGACATGAAAAGAGGAATGTGAGAATGATGAAAGGTGACGGGCAGAATTGTGGATGGGAAAACAACGTGAGAACGGACGGACAGGACAGGCAGGAAAAGAAGAGAGGTGTGTGAGACCAATGGATTCATGAACTGGACAGCGTGGGAATGGTGTGGTGTTGACCAGAACAAAACAAAGGAAACAAGGGGACGATGACTGTTTGCAAACAGAGGGAAGGAAAAGACGAGAATAGGAATGGGGAAACTGGATGAGAGAAGGGAGATGAGAGGGAAGACCGTGGAATCATGGAGGACATGAAAACCGTCCATCGTCAGAGTCATCCAAAGAGGAATGGAATGAGAAGGGAACGAGAGAAAAAAACGAATGCTGGATGCGATCAGAAAAGAAGAACGAGAGAATGACGAATGACAGATGGATGAAATTAGAGAAAAAGTGGGGATGATGATGATGAACGTTATGCAGACGATGACGTGAAAATGATGAATGTTCTACGAAGGGAAACGTGAAAATGATGAATGGTGGACGAAGGGAAACGTGAAAATGATGAATGGTGGACAAAGGGAAACGTGAAAATGATGAATGGTGGACGAAGGGAAACGTGAAAATGATGAATGGTGGACAAAGGGAAACGTGAAAATGATGAATGGTGGACGAAGGGAAAAAAACGTGAAGAAATGAATGAATGGTGGACGAAGGGAAACGTGAAAGTGACATTGTTGGACGAAGGGAAACGTGAAAATGTGAATGGTGGACGAAGGGAAACGTGAAAATGGTGAATGGTGGACGAAGGGAAACGTGAAAATGATGAATGTTGGACGAAGGGAAACGTGAAAAAGATGAATGTTGGACGAAGGGAAACGTGAAAGTGATGAATGGTGGACGAAGGGAAACGTGAAAATGATGAATGGTGGACGAAGGGAAACGTGAAAATGATGAATGTTGGACTTGCGGGTAAATTGTAAATGATGAATTTCGGACAGGGAAAACGGGAGTATAAAGCATTTTGAAGACGGGGGTCGGTCGAGAGAATGATGAATGTTGGACAGGAAAAAACATGAGAATAATGAACATTTGACCAGGGGGAATGGTGAAAATACTGACTGTCGGATAGGGAAAAAGGGTGAAAATAATGAATGTCGGACCGAGGCAAACATGAGAATGATGAACACTGGGTGGAGGACACGTGAAAATGAAACATTTGGAATGGCGTTACAATGAATAATGTAATGTAAAATGTAATGCAAAAGGATATTTACAGAGCGCTTTACCTCGCAAAGCGCTTATTACAGAAACATGATAAAATACTTATTCTAACTCAAAGCACACACACACAACACACACACACACACACACACACACACACACACGCGCGCGCGCGCGTTCGCGCACGAGTGCACAAACATCACACACACACACACACACACACACACACACACACACACACACACACACACACAACACACGAGCGCGTCAACACCAGCAAGCACGCGCACAGAGATAAGTGGATGTCGTTAATCAGTCCGATGGAAAATGTGTCTTTAGGGTGGTTTTAAATGTCTCGAAAGAGTCCGTGTTACGCAGAAAAGAAGGCAGACCATTCCACAGAGCAGGTGCCTGGTAAGAGAATGGATGGATGAATGCTGGATTGAGGAAAACGTAAGAATGATAAAAATGTGTACCAAAAGTTTGAGAAGGATGAATGTTGAAGTAGGGTAAAACATGCGAATGGCAAAGCTGTAATGGGAGTGTGTGGTTGTGATGTGTGTGGTGTGAGTGTGTGTGTTGTGTTGTGTGGTGTTGTGAGTGTGTGTGTGTGTGTGTGTGTGTGTGTGTGTGTGTGTGTGTGTGTGTGTGTGTGTGTGTGTGGTGTGATGTGTGTGTGTGTGTGTGAGTGTGAAGGTGTGTGTGTGTGTGTGAGGAAAGTGAGTGAATGTGGTAATCGAAAATGATGAATATTGGATTGGGGAGAAACGTGAGAATGACAATGTGGGGACTGGTGGAAAAGGAGAACAAAGAATACTGAAACGGACGGGGAAAAGGCACGAATGATGACAATCTGGACTGGGGAAAAGGCACGAATGATGACAACTGGACTGGGGAAAAGGCACGAATGATGACAACTGGACTGGGGAAAAGGCACGAATGATGACACTGGACTGGGGAAAAGGCACGAATGATGACAACTGGACGGGGAAAAGGCACGAATGATGACAGCTGACTGAAAAGGCCGAATGATGACAGCTGGACCGGGGAAAAGGCACGAATGATGACAGCTGGACTGGGGAAAAGGCACGAATGATGACAGCTGGACTGGGGAAAAGGCACGAATGATGACAGCTGGAGGAAAAGGCACGAATGATGACAGCTGGACGGGGAAAAGGCACGAATGATGACAGCTGGACCGGGGAAAAGGCACGAATGATGACAGCTGGACTGGGGAAAAGGCACGAATGATGACAGCTGGACGGGGTAAAGGCACGAATGATGACAGCTGGACTGGGGAAAAGGCACGAATGATGACAGCTGGACTGGGGAAAAGGCACGAATGATGACAGCTGGACTGGGGAAAAGGCACGAATGATGACAGCTGGACTGGGGGGGGGGGGAAGGGGGGGGAGGTGGGGGGGGGGGGCGGAGGCGAAACGCGAGAATGATGAATGCTGGACTGGAGGAAACTGAGAGAATGATGAATGCTGGACTGGAGGAAACTGAGAGAATGATGAATGCTGGACTGGAGGGGAAGAGCAGAACGCAGGACAGATGAATAACAGACGGAGGGGTAGCGGGACGCTGACGAACGAAGGACAGATGAATAACAGACGGAAGGGTAGCGGGACGCTGATGAAGGAAGGACAGATGAATAACAGACGGAAGGGTAGCGGGACTCTGATGAAGGAAGGACAGATGAATAACAGACGGAAGGGTAGCGGGACGCTGATGAAGGAAGGACAGATGAATAACAGACGGAAGGGTAGCGGGACTCTGATGAAGGAAGGACAGATGAATAACAGACGGAAGGGTAGCGGGACGCTGATGAAGGAAGGACAGATGAATAACAGACGGAAGGGTAGCGGACGCTGATGAAGGAAGGACAGATGAATAACAGACGGAAGGGTAGCGGGACTCTGATGAAGGAAGGACAGATGAATAACAGACGGAAGGGTAGCGGGACGCTGATGAAGGAAGGACAGATGAATAACAGACGGAAGGGTAGCGGGACGCTGATGAAGGAAGGACAGATGAATAACAGACGGAAGGGTAGCGGGACTCTGATGAACGAAGGACAGATGAATAACAGACGGAAGGGTAGCGGGACGCTGATGAACGAAGGACAGATGAGGAAAGCGAAAGAAGGAGTAGAGCGTGAGAATGGCGGCCGTCATGAACACTGGATAGCGACAGAGTAACAATGGGCACAGTCAGCGCAGATTGAGAAGACGGGAAAGCGTTAAAAATGAATGGTTGACACCATGAGACAAAGAGGACATAAAAATGCTGTGTGGAAAACGGGGGCAGAACATGACAACAGTAAATGAAGAACAAGATGAGAAAAAGAGAACATGAGAATGATAAGACAGACGGAACGGTAACTGGGGAACGTGAGAAGAATGAACGATGGACGAGTGAAGAGAAGGAGAACGGAGATCAATGGATGTGAGGAGAAGACAACGTGAAACTGATGAATGATGCTGTGGAGGAGGACAGGGGTTTTAGAGAATGAACGATAAATGGGAAAAGAACATAGGACTGATAAATGACGGGCGGGACAGGAAGGGGAGAACTGGATGGAGTTGAATATGGTATGTCCATCCTGCTGTTCAATGACGCTGAAAAAGGAGTACAGGGGTAGCGATGGCAATGACTGTGTCATAAGTTCGTAGCAATGCGGAGTAATAGGTCAGCAGTATGTCAAAGGAACCGTTTGTAACAAAGAATGAAAGGGCAGGGAGACTGCAGGACTTCAAAGGTTGGAAGTGGGTTGAAAAAGACCAAATACGACATAAGGCAATGGGGAATATAGAAACATGAATAATGTACAACAGCGGGTATAGCCAAAATGGAAGGGTTAAAAATTGAAGGAGGGTCCCCCGAGGGGAGGGGGGGGGGGGGGAGGGGGTGGGACTGAAGGGTTTCAGGTCCAAATCTATGAAATATTAAAAGAGGATAACCGCAGTGGAAAAGCGAGGAACTGTCACTGGGCGGAGATGGAAACTGGTGGTGGTGTGTCCAATCCTTTCAGCATGTCCACAACACGTTGATACGATGAAGTGAAGGGTCTCATGTAACATCAAGGAGTAAACTGGGTACGTATGGAGTGGAGAGAAAATTGGACTGAAAAGTACAGATATCCTGGAGTGAAAGAATGTAAGTGAGAAGCAAAGGAAGGGAAGTTAAAAAAAAAAGTGTTGTGCCGAGCATCAGAAATCCTACGTGAATGGGCACAAGGAAAAGGTGGGATATTTTTAAAGAATCATAAGCGGCATCTGTTTGAACTGTGGATCAGACGTAAACCATATCAGGGCCGTAAGCATATATAAAACAATACCAGTTAATATCGAGTCGCCAGACTGAGAATCAAAACACATATGGATCAAAACTTAAAAAAAAGAAAAAACCGCCAAGGTTTCCTTACTCAATGTGATTCAACATAGTTGCTTCAGGAACCCCACCCAATGCCCATACTCCATACTCATCCCAATATCCATACTCACCCCCAATATCCATACTCACCCCATACTCACCCCCAATACCCATACTCACCCCCAATATCCATACTCACTCCCAATATCCATACTCACCCCCAATATCCAGACTCACCCATTACATAATACGCTCAGGGTAAACCTCCCAGGCTGCTTAAGACGAGTTCACACACGCTAGAGGCTTCATGTCTTGATGTTCTGGTGGTACCGGTGTGTTGTTGCCTAAGCCCTCTTCCCCCCTTTCTTCCTCTCCATTCCCCACCCCCATCCGACCGGCCTTCCTCCTGCGGTTATCCCGTCTGCCCTACCCCCTCGGTGAGTGTCCTTGCTCAACCTGAAGATGACCTCACACCCAACCAGAATCGAGTGTCGCATCTCTGCACCGGGTCTGCGCCGAATCGGCTTTAATACTAGTTTGACGGATGCGCAAGAAATCTCAGCAACGAAATATTGTTGGACACTACCAAGCGGTATCACAAAGGAAATCGCGGCAATGATGAACAATTGAATACTGTGAGCGGTATCACAAGCAAAGTGTTTCATGGAACGGCAACAAAATAACATTGAGCTGCACCTTGGTTATACTCGGAGAGCGTGAACAGAATAACGCTTGAAGAATTCGGAGAAAAAAAAAATGCTAACTCAACCAGATGCAGAAACTTGGTCACTGTAAATGAAAAGTGTACGTTGTTGGCAACCCCCAGACACGAAACAGGGGTCACTTATATTGTAGCCTGTTTGTTGATCTATAGTACAGCGAACAAAACGCAGCTGAACCCTTAAGCAAAAATGTCACGCAAGAAGTAAACATAGCACGTAGAACGTACAACGGAGAAAACGGTTAGGACGCTCTCTGTGTGTGCGCGCACGCGCGCGCGCGTGCGTGCGTGCGTGCGCGTATGTTGTGTGTGTGTGTGTGTGTGTGTGTGTGCGCGCGCGCGCGCGCGTGCGTGTGTATTGTGTGTGTGTGTGTGTGTGTGTGTGTGCATGAATACTTGTGTGTGTGTGTGTGTGTGTGTGTGTGTGTGTGTGCATGAATACTTGTGTGTGTGTGTGTGTGTGTGTGTGTGTGTGTGTGTGTGTGTGTGTGTGTGTGCGCGCGCGCGCGCGCGCGCGCGCACGTGTGTATGTGTGTGTATGTGCATGTGTGTGTGTGTGTGTGTGTGTGTGCATGCGCGTGCACGTACGCACGTGTACGTGTCATGAATTGGAGTTTAAGAGGAAAGCGTCTTTTACAAACGGTAAACAACAGCTCAAGGCGTCATGGGACTTTGGCTGGATGGAGGCAGGTCTTGTCAGACCGAGCTCGTCCGGATATGTAGTAAACAAAACAACAACAAAGGTTTGGCCTACCGGCACCACAATCAGCAAGAGAAGAAAGTTCGCGTTTTGAGGAGAAATAACTTACTCCAAGCTGAAAGCATTATCAGAAACAAAACTGAGATGGCAATATCGGAGATGGGCACGGACAACGTCTGTTTCAGTACAGCTCAAGCAGCCCACAAGAGACCATTTCCAGGGCTGTCAACACATACCAAAAAAAACAACAAAAAAAAACCAACAAACAAACAAAACGCAAGCAAACATACAAGTGAAAATACAAACACGCAACAAAACTAAGAAGCCGCTCCCGTCAAGGGGAAACTTAATCTTCAGTCGGATAAAACCAAGCCATGTTAAGTGCACCAACCACTCTGACCATTTTGCTCAGATTTTCCTTCAAAAATGATTACGCAGATCGTATCTGTTTCAAAGATGATGGAATGGCATGTCAAGATTACTCTAGATTCTTTATTTTATGCTTGATAGCTAATTTGCCTTGTTAAAGTTAGTCTGTGCCTGCAAGCCGCTTGATAAAGATTTGCAATAAATCGAAAGCTTGCGCAAAGATGAGCGTTGTGCTCTTGTTCATTCTCTACAAAAAGATAATTCTTTTGAGAAAATAATTCCAATGCAACAAAGATACACCCAAATGGCTAGTTAATGAACAGCATCGCAGAATGCACAGCAAGTGCCTGTTCCAAAGGTAAAGCTCTCACTATCTAGTCACCAGATTACGAGAAAGAACTTGCATCTTACAAAGTGTATCGAGAAAAAAAAATACTTTCCAGACCACAGGAAGATGAACACACCACAAACACAGAAAAGCGGTTGGCAACAGAACAGAGGAAAAAAAATCAAACCAAATTAAAAAAGAAAGCAACGTCAAAGAGGGCGACACAAAAGAAGACATTGCTAGCAACGGATTTCTAGAAGACAGAAGCACATTTACAATGAAAGATCTTCACCTCCCCCTCTCTCCCCTGCATTCCTATGGGGCGAATTTTAAGAAAAAAAGTGTGCAGAGTATTCAAAACACAGATTAAAGAACGGGCCACAGAGGCAGAAAAAAACATGAGTGAAGAAACGGAAATTTAAAAAAAAAATTTAAAAAAAAACGAAAGAAAAACAGAAGTAAATGACGAGCACAATACAGCTGAAGACTTGAACACAGTTTATACTAAAAGAGCCCTAACCCCATCCTGCCCACCCCTTCCTTTGGCATGGGGCTTCCACTGCACAAGGTGAGTTCAAGGGGAGCCGTGTGCTGCAGATTGGCTCACAGGATGACCAAGATGACAAGGTGAAAAACATAAACACACTGATGGGACGGTCAAGCAGGTTTGGAAAAGTATCACACAGAAAATCCTCACAGAAGAACTGTGTTCACATGTTGGCATCACTGGAAAGTTGTTTCAGGATACTCAGAGAATGTAAGTTTACTGCAGGATTGAGTTTCGTGGTATCTCTGATGCCCTTTCCTCTAAGATGTTGCGAACTTCTGTTTCACTCACAGAAAGAAAGAAAGCGGGGATGCATCAGTGAATGAGGAGCCAGGAAGGCACTGAGGGGAAGGGGAGGGGGGGGGGGAGAGGGAACAGACGTTCGGAAGGGATTAAGCGGGCTCTTGGATAATTTGAGATAAACACTAGTAGCATCAGTTAAACAACAGATAAGATGAAGACGAAAGACCCAAGACGTTCGACATGACTTAGCAAAGTGATCAGGAAGAAATGTTGTATCACGTAGATTTAGAGCGTATGTCGTCTAAGACTTGAACTAAGCTCCGCTTCGTACAAACAAGATCGACAGTTCTATAAATCCGCTTACAGCACAGCCGCCTGCACATTTGATACTGACCGCCATTGCCGCGTGTGTTGTCGTGCGCGCGCGCGTGCGTGTGTATGTATGTGTGTGTGTGCGGGCGGGTGTGTGTGTGTGTGTGTGTGTGTGTGTGTGTGTGTGTGTGTGTGTGTGTGTGTGTGTGTGTGTGTGTGCGCGCGCGCGCGCGCGTGTGTGTAAAAGTGTAAGTGTGTGTGTGTGTGTGTGTGTGTATGTGTGTGTGCGTGTGTGTGTGTGAGGAGTTCTGGTGGAGATGATGCGAAGGAGCAGGAAAGGGGAAGAAAGCCACCTGACGTCTCCAATGTCTGAAAAGCCAAGGCGGGTGGAAGGGAAGAGGGTGGGGTGGAAAGTTATGGAAGTAGCAGTAAGAAGTGGGGGAGGTGTCTCCAGATGTCTCCGATGAACTATCATAACTTAATCACATCGGCTACTGGCGCTACGGACACATGTTTACTCTAAAATCATCATCGTCATCATTATAATGATCGCTATTAATATTATCATCACCAACAGTAGCAACAGTAACAGTTGCAGCAGTCGTATTTTCTTATAGTTATTCCTGCCAGCTGTCCATGACCCCTCTGACGTCATCCCAGTCTGATTCTTGATCACCCATCGACTGTGCAACAGTTAACAACAATGTGCTGAGGAGGAGGGGTATTCACTTTTTTTTTTCTTTTAAGAAAACACGAAGCCGATGATTCAATCTAGTGCAGGACACATGGCTGTGAGATGGCGTTGACGTGGCTTTCCTAGTCTGATGGAAATAATGCAACAACAATCAACAAGTTTCGACCATACGACCTCCACTCGGCACACTTTTACATCTTAAAAGTAAGTTTGAAATCAAATTACCTCCCAGCCTACCCAACGCCCCCCCCCCCCCCCCCTCCACCACCACCACCTAGCCTTGGTCTTTCCATCGTGGATGAAGGCGAAACAAATCATCTGTCGCCAATACCGACCTTTTCGGACATGGACCACGGCTGAAAGGAAATTGTAAAACAACAGTGTTTGGGCCACTCATGCATAAAGAGTTCAAGGTGGACAAACCTAAAACAACATCTGAAGCAGGGGACAGGGGAAGAGTTTGGAGGATGGGAGGCGGGGACGGGGTGTGTTGAAGAGGGAGTCGCGCTATACCTGAAAATACAGTATAAAGTAGTGTACAGGCTAAATGAAGCGGGGCGAGGAAGGGGAGGCAAGTTAGCGGAGAAAAGAAATGTTTCGCCTGATTCATCGTCGCAAAGGGTGGTCCTGCATTTTTGTCACCGCGTGCGTGTGTGTGTGTGTGTGTGTGTGTGTGTGTGTGTGTGTGTGTGTGTGTGTGTGTGTGTATGGTGAAACCAGAATCTATCCTTTATCTGTACTGATTAAAGTGAGAATGATAAGGTTCTGGGCTAACTTAGTTGTTCCTGATTCTAAGAAGTATTCAAACAAAGTATATAATATCTTACATGAACTATATACAAAAGGAATTTTCGTTTCACCATGGCTTAGTTATGTTAAAAGCATTTTATTTGAAACTGGTTTTGATGTGTTTGGGAATCTCATTCATTCACAAACAGAAGTAACTTATGTAAGTGTGTTAAAAAGGAGTTGCAAAATAATTATGCTCGTGATTGGCGCAGTTCTCTTGAAAACAGCAACAAGTGTGTATTCTATAAAAGTGTAAAGACTGTCTTTGGAAAAGAACATTATATTTCTACCTTACCAGATATTTATGTTATATCTTTATTTAAGTTTAGATGTAGTAACCATAAATTGCAAATTGAAATTGGAAGACACCATAATGTTCCAAGAGAATTGCGTATTTGTCGTAACTGTGAAATGGGTGAAATAGAAGATGAATTTCATTGCATCATGGAATGTCCAAAATATAATGAACTTCGTGAAAAATTCATCCCTAAAAAATATCTAAAACCAAAGTCTGTTTTCAACTTTTGTAATTTATTTCAAAAAGGAAGACGCATTTGTTTGAATATTAGTAAGTTTCTAAAAAATGGGAAGATTGTTTAATGAGATCATTAAAGTTCACCAGAATTCAGCATTTCGCAACTATGTTCACACATTGTTCTGAGCAAGTTTCGTATTTCTCTTTGTTACATTTGTATCCTCCATGGCCCAACAAGGGTCAAAGGATTAAATCTGAACTGAATTGAATTGAATTGAATTGAATTGTGTGTTGTGTGTGTGTGTGTGTGTGTGTGTGTGTGTGTGTCTGTGTCTGTGTGTGTGTGTGTGTGTGTGTGTGTGTGTGAGTGTGTGTGTGTGTGTGTGTGTGTGTTGTGTGCGTGCGTGCGTGCGTGCGTGCGTGCGTGCGTACATGCGTGTGTGTGTGTGCGTGTGCGCGTGTGTGCATGAGACAGAGAGAAAGAGAGAGAGAGAGAGACAGAGACACAGAGAGAGAGAGAGAGAGAGAGAGAGAGAGAGAGAGTGTGCGTGTGTGTGTGTGTGTGTGTGTGTGTGTGTGTGTGTGTGTGTGTGAGTGAGTGCGCGCGCGCGCGAGTGTGTGGTGTGGTGTGGTGTGGTGTGGTGTGGTGTGGTGTGGTGTGGTGTGTGCGCGAGTATGTGTGTGAAAATGTGTGTACATGTGTTTGTATGCATGAGCATGTGTGTGTGCGCGTGCGTGCATTTGTCCGTGAACGTGTGCGTGCGTGAGTGCGTGTGTGCGTGCGTGCGTGCGTGCGTGCGTGTGTGTGTGTGTGTGGTGTGGTGGTGTGTGTGTGTGTGTGTGTGTGCGTGTGTGTGCGTGTGTGTGCACGTGCGTGCATGTCTGTGTGTGTGTGTGTATGCGCACGCGCGCGTGCATGTATGAGAGCGTGCGTTGAGTGCATGTGTTCGTGCGTGTGTGTGTGTGTGTGTGTGTGTGTGTGTGTGTGTGTGTGTGTGTGTGTGTGTGTTGCGTGTGTGTGCGTGTGTGTGTGTGTGTTAATTTGTGTGTGTATGTATGTATGTATGTATGTATGTATGTATGTGAGTGAGTGCGTGACAGTGTGTGTGTGTGTGTGTGTGTGTGTGTGTGTGTGTGTGTGTGTGTGGTGTGTGTGTGTGTGTGTGTGCGTGCGCGCGCGCACGCCTATCTATATACAAGCACTCAGATTCTATTTCAGAACCCACAAGACTTTTTCCCCAGTTATTCTCCGATCCACCTTCAACACCCTCATCCTCCCTTTGAGACAGATTCCAACAAAACAACCCCCCTTGACAGACGACCCCCAAACCCCAGCACCAAAGATCATCCCCCCACCCTACCCCACCCACCACCAAACAGCGGTTCCGCCGACCCGCCCTCTCCGGGCTCTTTGGCTCCCCCCTCTTCTCGGGACCAACACAGGGTGCCAGCTCTCCAAGGTTCTACAAGACCGTGATCCGACCCGAGCTGGCGAGGGTCATCTGGGCGACACGCGCACTTCCAGCAGTTACATGCTATTGGTTTTAATGAGACGATATGGTAACATTCGCTTTGTCCACTTAACAGGGCATTCGCGAGTCATTAGGCGTATTTAATACCATCTGACTGCGCCATTGGCCGTGTTAGCTGTGGAGGTTTTTTCTCCCCTGTATATGATTAACTTTTCTAGTCCGCGTAACAGGCCATTCACGAGTCATTAGGCGTATTTAATACCATCTGACTGCGCCATTGGCTGTGTTATCTGTGGAGGTTTTTTCTCCCCTGTATATGATTAACTTTTCTAGTCCGCGTAACAGGCCATTCACGAGTCATTAGGCGTATTTAATACCATCTGACTGCGCCATTGGCCGTGTTAGCTGTAGAGTTTTTGCCCCCTTAATATGATTAACTTTTTTAGTCCGCATAACAAGGGCATTCACGAGTCATTAGGCGTATTTAATACCGTCTGACTGCGCCATTGACCTTTTAAGCGGTGGAGTTCTTCCCCTTCTTAATTTGATAATTACGTCAACTTTTTTAATCCACGTAATAGGGCATTCACGAGTCATTAGGCGTATTCAATACCATCTGACTGCGCCACTGGCCCTGTTAGCTGTGTATCCCTCCTCCCCCTCCCCCTCCCTTTTATTACATGTTGATTTCAACATTTGTTTTTCAGTCCACCTAACAGAGCATTCACGAGTCATTAGGCGTTTTTAATACCCTCTGACTGCGCCATTGGCCCTGCTAGCGGTGGAATTTTCTTCCTTCATTCCATGATCACGTTAATTTTTCTTTAATCCACGCAACAGGGCATTCACGAGTCATTAGGTGTATTTAATACCATCTGACTGCGCTGGTGGCCCCGTTAGAGTGGAGTCTCATCCCCCCTCCCCCCCCCCCCTCCCTACCACCCTTTATTCGACGATAGCACTGAATTTCTTAATCCAAACAACAAGTTTTTCACGAGTATTTCGCTGTATCTAATACCATCTACGTTTACTGGCCCTATTAGCTGTAGAGGGTTATTTTTCTTATTTTAGCACCTGTGACCTAGGACATTCTTTTGTTGGCGGAGGATCACTTTTCTGTAGAACCAAGGAGATGGCATCCTCTGTTGACCCCAGTCTAAAGTGGAAAGAGGGGGGATATTCAGGAGGGAAGGCGCTTGGAACCACCGTTTGATGGCACTGGGGATGATCCCGGTGCCGAGGGTTCGGGCGGACGTCCACCAAGGTGGGGTTGATTGCTGGAACTTGTCTCAAAGGGCAGGAAGTCGGGTTTGAAGACGGATCATGAGAATAAGTGAGGAAAAGGCCATGACGGGGCTGAAATAGAATCTCTCTCTCTCTCTCTCTCTCTCTCTCTCTCTCTCTCTCTCTCTCTCCTCTCTCCTCTCTCTCTCTCTCTCTCTCTGTCCGTCCGTCTGTCCAAGCCGTTCATCTGCACGGTCGGTCGGTCTGTCCGTCTCTCTCTGTCCTTCCGTCACTATCTGTCTGTCCCTCTCCCTGTCTCTGTTCCCCGTCCACCCCCACCTCCCTGTCTGTCGGTGTCTCGTGGGCTGGCTCAGTCAGTCTCTCTCTCTCTCTCTCTGTTTCTCTCTCTCTCTCTCTCTCACCTGTGTGTGTGTGTGTGTGTGTGTGTGTGTGTGTGTGTGTGTGTGTGTGTGTGTGTGTGTGCGCGTGTCCCCGTCCGTTTCTGTCTCGGCGTAGTCGTGTGGTGTGTGTGTGCGTGTGTGCGTGCGTGCGTGCGTGCGTGCGTGTGTGTGTGTGTGTGCGTGTGTGTATGCGCGCGTGCGTGCGTGCGTGTGCGTGTGTGTGCGCGCGCGCACGCGCATGTGTGTGTGTGTGTGTACGTGTGTGCGCGCATGCATGCGTGCGTACGTGCGTTCGCGCGCGCTATGTGTGTGTGTGTGTGTGTGTGTGTGTGTGTGTGTGTGTGTGTGTGTGTGTTTGTGTTTATGCAATCACAAGCCACCTATCCGTTTAAAACGATTACTGTTAAGAAAACTCAGATACCTTTAGAGCTTCAAAGTGACTTCAGCGGTTGTGCATTCCATGCTATGCCCTAGAAATGCAATCAAGGAAGCGGAAGACGGTGATCTCTTTCACTCTTTTTGGGGCTGAACCTTCACTCTACATCATAATACGTGTTGTCTTATCTGTCCCGGACTGTTAATACTCTGAGGATAGTGTTCATTTCATGCAAGCCCTATCAAACCCTGTCAGAATCGAATTTCAAACTCTTCAAACGAATAGAAATGGTCCAAATCAATTGTGAAATCGGCCTCGGTACTGTTTTTTTTAATGCAAAGCGTTAACCCATGCTGGTTCACATTGCTGAATAATCCATTCCATACCCCACATTTTGTAAAAAAAAAAAAAAAAAAAAGAAAGAAACAAAGATTAAACATGTTTCCCAATTAGTGCCGTTTTATCAAAAGGAGGAAGACGGCAGAAGGAGGGGAAAGTGGGAGGAGGGGTGGGGAGCGGGAAGAGCATCGGTTCAAAAGAAATAAGCGGATTTCGCCGTGAGTCACAGCACTGAGTGACACGAAAGAAAAAATTGAAAACTACGACAGTGGCAGTAGTTACTAGCAGCATAATAATTATCTACCTCAATGATCAGTATTATTTTTCGCTTACAACGAGTACTGCTATTTTTAGTACTGTTATTTCTGGTAGTGCTTCGTAACGACTCTTGCTACTATTACTACTACTGCTGCTGCTGTTGCTGCTGCCGCTATGTGCCCTGTATATCACGACAGTTGTTGTCGTACCCTGGCTTAAAGACTCCAGAGATCATCCAAACAGCCGAAGTACTTGAACACTTTATCACGACAGTCATGCCAACACGATCTAACAAGGTTTTGTCAACAATGGCGCCGAACACGTATATTTCAAATGCGTGCGCGCGCGACACACACACACACACACACACACACACACACACACACACACACACACACACACACACACACCATGCCAAACAGTCAGATAAGTTGTAAACTAAACAAAAGGGTGATGGGGAAGACCCAGAACGCCTTCTTCGAAGAAACAATTTTCGGAAAGCTGTAAAACTTTTGGCCAGGTCTGCTTGGCGAACAGAGAAAGGGGGCTGGTTACAGATGGAGACACCCTAGTATGAAAGGAAAACGTTGGCTGTAGGAATTGTGTACATGTGGATGTCAGAAAGAAGAACGCTGGCCGTATAGTTTTGGCCTAAAAGAAGGAAGTCTGTAGATATGGATGTCAGCAGCAGAACGACGATGAAGAGGTGTGGACGGACTGAAGGATTCAGAGCGACAGGCTGGTGCCTGGGCTTCAAGCGACTCCAACGACAGGAGAGATTGGAAATGTCCTTTATTCCACGTGCAGCCGGCGAAGGGGAACAATTGAGACAGGGACAGCATAAGCATAGTAAGAAGATCCAAAGACACGCCGTACAGCGCTGTTCTGGATTTTACTGAGGAGAGATCCCCAGAACCAGACAACAAAAAATCCGTCATCTGGTGTACAATTGACAAAGAAGCGCATAGAAACATAGAGACAGCTTCTTCATTAAGATATGAACGGAAGGAACATACTATTCTGTGCTCAACGTGGAAGGTGTGATTAATGCAAGGTGAAAAATGTTGTTGAAACGGGAGTTTTGTCAACTAATACACCCACTGAGAAACTCTAATTTTTGACTTGTTTTGTTTACATGCCAAAGAAAGAATAAATCCACGAAAGAAAGAAAAGAAAAGAAAAGAAAGAAAGGGGAAGAAAGGTGGAGGGGAGACCGTTCTAAAACCGATGCTGGAGAAAGGAAGACAAAGGTTTTGATTGCTAAGTGTTGTCGTGATGTGCATTCTGTACGCCCTTCAGCATCTCATCCTTTATCACAAATTCAGTATGATTCAATGAGAAGAGAAGAACATCTATATATGGTTCAACAATTAAATATTTTAGTGCAAAAAGAGAGTTGGGGTGGGGGAGGGGATGGGGGTGCAAGCCAAACAGCGACAGAAAAAAACTGACTTCGAGGGAAAGCAAATAAGATACAACTTGTATCAGGAAAAAACAGTGTGCCTAAAATCTGCACCAGATGGTCGACGAAGATCGGCACAATGACAAATACAGCAGCCCTGCTTCCATCCCCTGGTGCCCCCAGTGACTGCCAAGTTTCAGCATGAAAGAGTTATCACAGAAAAAATTTTTATTTCCGTGTACAAAAACTGTCACGACTTATGATCCTGATGATCTCAATAAGCAATAATTCAATTAATTACACCAACCGATTGAGAAAATAAAACGTGAAGAATATGAAAAGCAGACTGGAAAAAAGTAACCGAAACCGCTGTTCAAAGCACACAAACCCTAAAATACAAAGGGAGAGAGAACGCCATCGTCAGGCCAATGTTGAAATTCATGACTACTTATGGCAAGATCCAATGGCTGACGAACTCAGCATGGCTTGATTTGAAATGTCCTAACATACCAATCGTCCAGCTTGTATGACAAGCATCGATTTACCAACTATATGCACGTATGCCATTTTTTGGACCCCCAACCCCCGCCCCGCCCCTCTCTCTCTCTCTTTCACTGTGTGTGTGTGTGTGTGTGTGTGTGTGTGTGTGTGTGTGTGTGTGTGTGTGTGTATGCGCACGCGTGTGCATGTGTGTGTTTGTGCATGTGTGTGTGTGTGTGTGTGTGTGTGTGTGTGTGTGTGTGTGTGTGTGTGTGTGTGTGTGTGTGTGCGTGCTTGCGTGCGTGCGTGCGTTGACAGAACGTTCTGTCCTTCACGTGTTGACAGCTTTGAAATGGCCCCTGCTGGTCGGCTGGACTCCAACAAAACGCCAATAACTGATCAACATTACAGACAGCTGATCTGGATTCGTTTCCCAAAGTATTCAAAGGGTCTGAGCTGACAGAGATAACAGATGCTGTCATGAGAGAGGACGTTTTGCTGGTGCCAGGTATGCACAGTTAATTTACAGCTTACAGAGTAAGTAACATAATGCCAGACGTGCTTTGGGTATTATGCACTTCGCGGCGAAAGTAACATTAATGCCAGGCGTACACCGTGTATCCCACATTTGATGGTGAAATTAACGTAATGTCGGGCGTGCACCAGGCATCCTACACTTTACGGCGAATGTAACACAGTGCCAGGCATGCACCGGGTGTCCTACGCTTTACGGCGAATGTAACAGTGTCAGGTGTGCACCGTGTATCCTACACTTTACGGCGAAAGTAACAGTGCCAGGCATGCACTGGGTGTCCTACACTTTACGGCGAATGTAACAGTGTCAGGTGTGCACCGAGTATCCTACACTTTACGGCGAAAGTAACATATTGTCAGGCGTGCTTCGAGTTCAACATATTATAAGAGAAAGTAACAATGCCAGGCGTGCACCGGGTATCCTACACCTTACGGCCAAAGTAACAATGCCAGGCGTGCACCGGGTATCCTACACTTTACGGCCAAAGTAACAATGCCTGGGGTGCACCGGGTATCCTACACCTTACGGCCAAAGTAACAATGCCTGGGGTGCACCGGGTATCCTACACTTTACGGCCAAAGTAACAATGCCTGGGGTGCACCGGGTATCCTACACCTTACGGCCAAAGTAACAATGCCTGGGTGCACCGGGTATCCTACACCTTACGGCCAAAGTAACAATGCCTGGGGTGCACCGGGTATCCTACACCTTACGGCCAAAGTAACAATGCCTGGGGTGCACCGGGTATCCTACACCTTACGGCCAAAGTAACAATGCCTGGGGTGCACCGGGTATCCTACACCTTACGGCCAAAGTAACAATGCCTGGGGTGCACCGGGTATCCTACACTTTACGGCCAAAGTAACAATGCCTGGGGTGCACCTGGTATCTTACACTTTACGGCCAAAGTAACAATGCCTGGGGTGCACCGGGTATCCTACACCTTACGGCGAAAGTAACAATGCCAGGCGTGCACCGGGTATCCTACACCTTACGGCAAAAGTAACAATGCCTGGGGTGCACCGGGTATCCCACATCTTACGGCCAAAGTAACAATGCCTGGGGTGCACCGGGTATCCTACATCTTACGGAGAAAGTTACAATGCCAGGCGTGCACCGGGTATCCTACACCTTACGGCGAAAGTAACAATGCCAGGCGTGCACCGGGTATCCTACACCTTACGGCGAAAGTAACAATGCCTGGGGTGGACAGGGTATCCTACACTTTACGGCCAAAGTAACAATGCCTGGGGTGGACAAGGTATCCTACAGTACGGCGACAGTAGCATGGTGCCACCTGAGCACGGTTATCCTGCGCATTACGGATTAGGTAACATGGTTCAAGAAGTGCACGGATATAGTTCATCTTCCGGCAAAAGTACCGTAAATACCAGTACACACTTTACGGCGAAACAAACATGGTGCTACGGTGCGCACGCAGAACGTGACATGGTTCCAGGTGTGCACGGATAGCCTGCACCTTACGGAGAAAGTAACATGGCGGTAAATGTGAACGGGTAGCCTACACCTTACGGAGAAAGTAACATGGCGGTAAATGTGAACGGGTAGCCTACACCTTACGGAGAAAGTAACATGGCGGTAAATGTGAACGGGTAGCCTGCACCTTACGGAGAAAGTAACATGGCGGTAAATGTGAACGGGTAGCCTGCACCTTACGGAGAAAGTAACATGGCGGTAAATGTGAACGGGTAGCCTACACCTTACGGAGAAAGTAACATGGCGGTAAATGTGAACGGGTAGCCTACACCTTACGGAGAAAGTAACATGGCGGTAAATGTGAACGGGTAGCCTACACCTTACGGAGAAAGTAACATGGCGGTAAATGTGAACGGGTAGCCTACACCTTACGGAGAAAGTAACATGGCGGTAAATGTGAACGGGTAGCCTACACCTTACGGAGAAAGTAACATGGCGGTAAATGTGAACGGGTAGCCTGCACCTTACGGAGAAAGTAACATGGCGGTAAATGTGAACGGGTAGCCTGCACCTTACGGAGAAAGTAACATGGCGGTAAATGTGAACGGGTAGCCTGCACCTTACGGAGAAAGTAACATGGCGGTAAATGTGAACGGGTAGCCTGCACCTTACGGAGAAAGTAACATGGCGGTAAATGTGAACGGGTAGCCTGCACCTTACGGAGAAAGTAACATGGCGGTAAATGTGAACGGGTAGCCTGCACCTTACGGAGAAAGTAACATGGCGGTAAATGTGAACGGGTAGCCTGCACCTTACGGAGAAAGTAACATGGCGGTAAATGTGAACGGGTAGCCTGCACCTTACGGAGAAAGTAACATGGCGGTAAATGTGAACGGGTAGCCTACACCTTACGGAGAAAGTAACATGGCGGTAAATGTGAACGGGTAGCCTACACCTTACGGAGAAAGTAACATGGCGGTAAATGTGAGCGGACAGCCTGCATCGAAAATAACATGGCGCCAGTTATGAACGGATATCCTACACCCAAAATGACATTGTGCCAGATTTAAACGGATATCCTACCCGAAAATAACTTGGTGCCAGATATGAATGGATATCCTACAGCGACAATAACATGGTGCCACAAATGAACGGATATCCTACAGCGACAATAACATGGTGCCACAAATGAACGGATATCCTACAGCGACAATAACATGGTGCCACAAATGAACGGATATCCTACAGCGACAATAACATGGTGCCACAAATGAACGGATATCCTACAGCGACAATAACATGGTGCCACAAATGAACGGATATCCTACAGCGACAATAACATGGTGCCAGATATGAACGGATATCCTACAGCGACAATAACATGGTGCCGGATATGAAGAGATATTCTACATCGAAAATAACATGCTGCCTGGTTGACCTAGGACAGGCGCATCACGTTTGCAGTTTAAAGTTCCGACCGACATAAACATTCATTCCCACTGCCAAAATGAATGCGCTGTTCTGCTTTCCCATGCTTCACCTTCCCCGCCCACACACGTGCAGTCTGAAATGTTTATTCTTATCTGTCACAAAAAGTTATGGTGCATGTGAACGCTGCGCCTGAATGCACCTACCCAAACTATAATAAGTAGATAGCCCTAATATGGCCAATGTACCTATCTCAACAACTATTTAAAAAAGTAGACAGGCCTGAACAGGTCAGTGCAACATCCAAACAAGTATACACAGTGGACAGCCCTGATATCACCAGCTGCAAGAAAGATTAATGACAACACCATGGGCAAGGCAATAACAACAAAATGCAACATTAAGATTTTAAACAAACTAAGGATGAGGATATGATGAAAAAGACTGATAAAGCCTTGGGGAGAAACGAATGGTCGCCAAGGAAACCCAGCACAAGGAAAAATAGATGATGACGTCATGACAAAAGGAAAGATGTGTGTGGTTATCATGAGGGTATGTGAAAGGGGTAGATGATGACATCATGAGGGGGTATCATGGTAGAAGGTAGATGATGACATCATGACAGAGATGGGAAAGGAAATATGATCAGACAAGGAGATGGGTGGTTATCATGAGTATGGAAAGGTAGATGATGACGTCATGACAAAAGGAAAGATGGGTTTGGTTATCATGAGTATGGAAAGGTAGATGATGACGTCATGACAAAAGGAAAGATGGGTGTGGTTATCATGAGTATGGAAAGGTAGATGATGACGTCATGAGAAAGGAAAGATGTGTGTGGTTATCATGAGCATGGAAAGGTAGATGATGACGTCATGAGTATGGAAAGGTAGATGATGACGTCATGAGAAAGGAAAGATGAGAAAAAAGATAACCCGACTGCGCCTTTTACAGAGAAAGTAACA
This sequence comes from Conus canariensis, assembly GCA_033310375.1. NCBI lineage: Eukaryota > Metazoa > Mollusca > Gastropoda > Neogastropoda > Conidae > Conus > Conus canariensis. The sequence continues at coordinate 81,484,118 of CM065719.1, read as the reverse complement.
CACAGAGGATCGGTGTGGACATCATAAAAAGCAAAGATGGATGTGAATATAGTGAGAAAGGACAGATGGAAGTAGACATCATGAGGAAAGAAAGATGGGTAAGGACATCAAGAGAAAGGGAAGTTAAGTGTGGACATAATGAGAAAGGTAAGATGGGTGTGGACATTCAGAGAAATGAAAGATGGCGAGGACATTATGTAAATGTAAAGATGGATGAAGACATGTTGAGAAAGGAAACATGGTCGTAAAGATGATTAATGAGGAAAGATTTCGTTTTCCTACCTTTGGAGAAAAAAGTCAGATAGGGGGAAGGGGCGGAAATCTTGCCAAATGGGATCTTACAGTTTGCGAGCTATTTTGTTCATTGCAAGTGCCTGTTCATAAATGACGTGCCATGGTTTTGCTTTTTCGCCGGTAAGGACAATATGAACTGTTTGATGCCGCTGCCAGACAAAACTACGGACATATCTTCTATCGCATTAAAGAGTTAATGAACAAGTATCCAAGTGACAGATTATTAAACTGTGTGAGTGACTGATTGATCGATTCATCTTTTTATCTACCTATTTATCATCTATAGATCTTTTTTTTTCTATTTCATTGATAAATAGTTTTCCTTAAACCAAAGAAACATTCGGTTACTAATCTTGTATTGAAATCGGTAAAGTAAGTTTTACACACACCACACACACACACACACACACACACACACACACACACACAACGCTTACACTAACACGCGATATACACAACAAATGCAACAGGACACAAACTAGCGTAGTACAAAACTGCACGCACGTTCGCACCCACGCACGCACCGCGCGCGCGCGCGCGCGCGCGCGCGCGGAGTTTTCGCCTGATCTAATATAGATAGATGTTAAATTCAACAAACAACAACAACAACAACTACACACACACACACACACGCACACACGCACGCACACACACACACACACACACACACACACACACACACACACACCACACAACAGGTACTTCAGATGTTTCTCCCCGATTTCTCCCTCCCACTCGCTTCACCTCAACACTCCAACAGCCCCTTTCCTCTCCACCCCAATCCCCACTTCCACCCCAATCCTGGTATGAGGAGAGAGAGAGAGAGAGAGAGAGAGAGAGAGAGAGAGAGAGAGAGAGTGTGTGTGTGTGTGTGTGTGTGTGTGTGTGTGTGTGTGTGTGTTTGTGTGTGCGCGTGCGTGCGCGCAGGGGAGTGGGGGAATATCTTTGGATCCAGCACCATTCCTTTGGTCATTTAAATGATTTCATTTCTCTCTGTATAACACGCACAAACAAAAATTAACCGTTTTAAAAAAAAAGAAACCAATGGGATGGTGCTCGGTCGATAAATAGCACCCTTCCCTCACCTCCGTGTGTGCGCGCGCACGCGCGCGCGTGCGCGTGGTGTGTGTGTGTGTGTGTGTGTGTGTGTGTGTGTGTGTGTGCGTGCGTGCGTGCGTGCGCGCGCGCGCGCGCCCTTAATGACTACATTCTGACATCATGAAAATAAAATTAATTACCTGAGTGCAAGAGGACATTAAACAGAACTACACACACACACACACACACACACACACACACACCCAGCGCGCGCCGCACCACACCACACACACACACACACACACACATATGAATAATAACCTACCCACTGATGCAGTTGTCAATCACTGTCAACACGGGTGTGAGCCAACACCCGGCGATATTCCCATAGACCCTGGTGTCGTAAGCTTGCCCTTCTCCTCGAAAACTAACCTACAGAACCACCGCTTTCTCCAGTGAGTCCAACTAACCATGCAAGTGTCACAAAGTTACTTTTCCTACAAACGTTTTACACCAGAAAAGCACATGTGGGTGAACGTAGGCAATGCCTAACATCAATTTCGAAACAGTAAGAAACTTCCGCTAGGACCACTGACAATAAACTTTTTCGTTTTCGGTGTCGAGGTTGTGGTGGTAGTTCTCCTTCTCCATGTTGTTCTGACCCCGATGTGTCCTCATCCGGGGGAGTCTGCGCGCTCTGGTTGCGCATACAGCAGGCGGGGTGGGGCGGGGGTTGGGGGGGGGGGAGGGGTGGGGGGGGAGGTTAGAGACTCGTGCAAAACACCTTGACTTGCACGGAATTCTCAGCGACGCTCATAAGGTTGTTCGCAAAGGCCTTTTTCAAACGAAAATGAACTAGCGTGGAACACAGTTCTCTCTCTCTCTCTCTCTCTCTCTCTCTCTCTCTCTTTTTTCTTTTTCCTTCGATGTCTCATAGAGATTCTAAAATGTTTTATGCTATTTTCCTGTTGTTCATTTTTGTTGTTGTACTGTGATTTACATTGTTTCCCTTTGATTAAATTGTTTTTGTCGTTGAACTTTAAACTGTATTGCTACCTAGAATTAGACCTTGTCTCCCAACAGAAGAAAGTACACTACTCACTCGTAGCTTTAAACTGACTTCTTTTATTTGCATATATTATTGATGATGTCTGCACTTGCTTCCTGGTGGTGGTTTTATTCTTTGTTTGTTTGGCTTGACTGTTTGCTAGTTTGTTTGGCTTGATGCTGTTTGTTTGTGTAATCATGTTTTGATGCATACATTGTATAATTTAGTATTAGTTTCGTAGAATAAGTAACGGCAAGTATGAAAAATGGCTAACTAAGCCAATGCTTTTACCGTTATAAAATAAAGCATATTTGTCATTGTCATTGTCATTGTCATTCTCTCTCTCTCTCTCTCTCTCTCTCTCTCTCTCTCTCTCTCTCTCCCCTTCACACACACACACACACACACACACACACACACGCGCGCCGCGCGCGCGCGCGCACACACACAGAGAATGTGTGTGTATGTTTGTTATGTTTGTGTTGTGTGTGTGTGTGTGTGTGTGTGTGTGTGTGTGTGTGTGTGTGTGTGTGTGTGTGTGTGTGCCTGTGTGTGCCTGTGTGTGCCTGTGTGTGTGCGCTTGCCCGCGCACTCTATGCAAATAAAGCATCTTATACATGTACGCAGACACATGCGCGCGCGCTTCTCCAGTATAATTTCAAAGGGAGATAACATATATGCACAGTCAGGGAGAACACAAATGACTGACAGAAGAAAATATAAGGGTAGCCACACTTTCTTCTGCCTCCCACCCACACCGTCCATATTTGAAAACAAAAATATGTTAAAAAAAAAGTAATGGTAAATGGAGAGCCCTTCACTCCCTTAACCCCGTTTACAAGAATTTGGATCCCCCCCCCCTCTCTCTCTCTCTCTCTCTCTCTCTCTCTCTCTCTCTCTCTCTCTCTCTCTCTCTCGTTCACCTACGTTCCTGCTTTTATGAAAATTCAGAAGATCCCTTCCCCCTCGGGCATTTATGACACTTTAGAATATCAGTCCCTCTTCATCCCGCCCCCCCCCCCCTTCCCATGCTTTTTATGAAAATTTGGAAACATGTGTCCCCCCCCCCCCCCCCCCCCCCTCCCAATTTGCCTTTCCTCTGAGTTTTGAAATTGTTGGAAGATAACCCATCTCTCCCTCTCTTCACGCTTTTAATCAAACTTGGGGGACTCCCGTAATGTTTTTGTCGGTTTTAATTCAACCATTTATAAGGAGAACGATCTTAACGTTACTCACTATCAACATATCGGCCTTTTTATATGATCCATGCATTATTGTTATCGCAGCGATGGTTCCTCAAACCGAAGTTGCTAGATTGTTTCACAAAGCTTTCAACTGTTAACATCTTAGATCTGTTTGATGGGTTGTAAAGTCACGCGACAATCACTTAGTGTAGATTGTAGAGCTGTTTATTGTCTAACATCGTCTGTGATAGACAAACGTAAAACAAACCACTTTACTGAACTGTCTCATTCTGGAAATCACAGATATATTTTGTGAGTATTATCATAGATTGTTTAGCTGCTTGTTGTAGATATATTTTGTGAGTATTAGTATAGATTGTATAGCTGCTTATTGTCTAATATCATCTATGCTGGACAGACGTAAAATAAACCACTGAACTGAACTTTCTTATTTTCTGCCAATCACCAAGATATTTTGAGAGAGAGAGAGAGAGAGAGAGAGAGAGAGAGAGAGAGAGAGAGAGAGAGAGAGAGAGAGAAGTAATTCTGCAACTGTGAAAAGATAAATGAATATATAAACGAACGCATGAAGGAATTAGAAATATAATTGGAAGATATCGTGGTATTATGACGACTACTTAAACACATTTTACATTAACATTGTCGTTAAACGCGAGTGTCATGGTGAGTTGTCAACTATGTAGGCATTTCAGCATCTCTCATACCTCTACATGCATGGGATGGATCCGACGTAGTAAATAAATTAACTAAATGATAATGACGGTGTGGTGTTGTCTCCACGTGAGACAGTCAGCCGAAAAGGATATAACTGTAGCAAAGTTATACAAACTGGGCACCATCTATCTTAAAATTCAAGCTGGTCAATTATAATACTATACAATTCCATTTGTTATCAGACATGATGCGTAAACTGAAGAATGTAAAACCATAGCTCCTTCGTTTCTTCAGTAGCCAAATTCTACTACCACCAGCAAAATACAGATACCTCTCCAAAAGGGTACAGTATTCAAATTAAGCTTTTGTTTTCAATTCTTGTTCAGTCAGTATGCCATTTTGATGCCCAAGAATGTTTTCACATCACAACTCTCAACAATTGCTTTTCTTATGAATCGCTTATGATCATTTTACTCTCTAATCGCTAATCCTGTGAGTTGCTAACGCAAGCTGAACTTCCGACTCACCACCGATACACAAGTGTTTTGTTCACTATGGAGTTTCCGCACCAGTTCGACTTCAAATCTGTCTCGTCCACCTAACCTTTTTATTATTTTCACAGCCTGTCATGACTCCAAGCCTAATTTTTTTTCATGTAGGTCGCCAGATTGGAAAATGTCCTGTTCCTCCAGTTATCACTGAATATCTTTTATTGGTCGCATTAGCACACCATCTGGGCAGTACTTAATGTACACCTTTTGGTTAATTTTTTTGTGTGTGTGTTTTTTTTAATGTGCGTGGCTCGTGATTTTTAATGGTAGCCACAGGCACACCACCAGGTCATGGTGGTGGTGGTGGTGGTGGTGGTGGTGGTGGTGGTGGCGGTGGTGGTGGCGGTGGTGGTGGTGGTGGTGGTGGTGGTGGCGGTGGTGGTGGTGGTAATGTTGGTGGTGATGTCATTGTAATTACCATGAACATCATCACAAACACAGCATGTTTTCCCAGTTGGATTGAAACCCTTCCATAACAAGACACATCCCATCATTCCATTCCCAGACCAACCCCACCACAGATTGGGAACACTGAACCTTTCAGAGAGGTTGATGGAATCTTTGATGCCAGAGATATCTGGAACACACGTCTCTAGCGACCAGCTGCCTCTGCCGCCTCCCTGCCTTACCCCAAGACCATCATGCTGAAGGTCATGGCTTTTATAGGTCGCTGATTCTACAGCCGTTTCATTTGTGAAAGAGGATTGTGGCGTTATCGGCCTCTCCTGTGGCCCATTGTCTCCTCCAGTTATTCCCATCAATAGAACCAGCGACGGTGCTGAATGACGGCAGCTTTGTCCCTGCTCTACGATAAAAGAGAGGCTTTAACCAAAAGATTTCACAATGGTTGTCTGAAAAGAGGTCTGTGTCAAAGGTGAACGACATCAAACACAGCTTCTTTGCCTGATATAAACACTTGATAAAAGCAGGGAAAAGGAAGATGGGGAGCAACAGGAGAGGGAATATCTGGTCGAACATGAATTTGCTTTAACCCGAAATCTTCACGTGATGAACTGCAAGAAAAGTTATTCTGAATCTTCACGCTTCACTGGATATTATTCCTCGCGTCAGAGGGCAATGCTGAATCAGTGAGATAATCAGGACTTGATCACGCTCAAGCTTCGTGAAAAAGGAAATCAGTACTCATAAGTAGTTACAGACACTGAAACTTACAAAATTTGCTTGAAACTTTTGTATTATTTTCATATCTCTCAGAGCAGGAAACACTGATAAAGCTGGCAATTATGAAAGTCTAGGTGTAATTGTTGCTGGCGATCTGCAATGAATCCTCTGTCATGATTGTGGGCGGCGTTGTATTCGAAGAGACCCACAAGCTTTCTCAAACATAACAGATATTGAATATACATTCTGCACCGCTGGAATTTTTCAATGTCTGTAGCAAATATCATATCAGCTATTTCTCTAAAGTCGACGATTTCCAGGAGAAAACGCTTTTGAAGTAATGTTGAAATTGCTTGGGTGAAAGTATAAGATGACATTTATCTTACAATTTTGCAGATGTAAAGGTCTGGATATTCCCCTTTTAGCAATGAAAGTCACATATGCTACAGTAACACAGTACATTCACACACACACACACACACACACACACACACACACACACACACACACACACACACACACACACACACACACGCACGCACGTTGATATTTGCTGAACATGTCCCCTCAGTGATGATTAGGCACTGTACGGAGCAGCACTGAGCGGTGCCATTAAACAGAGACACGTTTTCCAAGATCAGTTCAGGAGTCCTGCGACGCCAACCTATCCCTTCGCTCCTCTAATCCTCCCTTCATTCCCCCCCTCTTCTTCAGCCCCCTTTCCTTTCCTATTCTGCTTCCCTCCTTCATCCTTTCCCATCTTTTCTCGATTCTTGCTTCTTTTTTATTGTTCCCTCTTTACAAACCAATCTGTGGCCTCTTTGCTTTTACAAAGTAAGTTGGACACGAACCCCCAATATACATTGCACAAATCACGTGAGAACACCAGTCTCTATACAGAATGGCGAACCTGGAGCTTTTTGCGTCTTTTCCTTACTTCTACTTTTCTGTCTTGAAATGCTCAGTATAACTTGAGCATTAACTGATTGTAATAACACAAAAAAAATCAGCGTATGAAACAAGTCATCATACATTGAGGAATATGAGTATGCAACACAGGACTACGTTTATACAGCAACCATACATAGTGGAAGAGTTAATCATGTTATACATGACGTCTCTCCCTCTAGTCCCCTGACTCTTTCCCATCCACTTTCTCCCAGTCTTCTTCCTCCCTTTTCTGCAATTCCCCCCCCCCCCCCCCCCACCAGCCCCACCTTCATTCCATTCATACCTCCATCTCTAATCCCTCCAGTTTTTTTTAATCTTTGTAACATATCCTCTTCCCCCCAGTCCGCTTTCTTTCTAGATCGTCTGCAAACACGCCTATAAAAAGATACAGCATATCGCCTCGTACTCTTGATACCGAGTTCGCCCATCACTCTCTAATTGCCCACACAATTGACACAATTTGGCGTTATATTACATTCAAAACGATTGTGTTAATGTATTCGTCTTTCAGACTAAACATAGAGGACCAGTATTAATTCAGAAAACAGCCTCCATTTATGTAGCATAATGTTAATCTATCACGCTTGGATGCATAAGTTCACCATGAATAACATTTTAAAGACATATGTTTCTTGCTAAGGCTTGACGTAATTACATATAAACCACACAATATACACCATGAGACTCTCATTCATTTATTAGTCCTTAGTTTGGTAGCCATACCCTTTCATGCTGCGAACTGCACAATTCTAAAATATGTCAACAGTTTTAATGCGAACTTTGCTGTAAGAGCTTTTTCTTGTTTCACATTAAGAATGCATGAACAGCTGACATAGTTTTATTCATTCTAAGCATTTAAAAAGATACATTAAAGAAAAATGCCTTAAATGATGGGGTCAAGAATGTTATCTTCTAATTCTTCTTTGTTGTAGTTTGTTTGTGACGTTCAAAGATATCTATTAAAGACCTGGCACATTTCTCTCAAGTAGTAATATATACATCACACACACACACACACACACACACACACACACACACACACACACACACACACGCACGCACGCACGCACGCACGCACGCACACAAACACACACACATATATATGTATATATATATATATACATATGTATACATATATATATTATATATATTTATATATATATATATACATACATACAGAGAGAGAGAGAGAGAGAGAGAGAGAGAGAGAGAGAGAGAGAGAGAGAGAGAGAGAGAGACAGAGAGACAGAGAGAGAGAGAGAGGGAGATTACTTCAGATACTGGTGAATGAAGACTTCATCACTGCAATGATAGAGTTATTTATTGCTTCTTTCTGCTGTCATTTGTGCCTTTCTTTAACTCTTTCTTAGGTTTTTTTTTTCTTTTCCTTTCATGATTTATCATCTCATACTTATCTTCATTTATTCTTGAGCCATGTTTGTCGTAAAAAGAACACAACCTGAAATCAAGAGAAAAATGAAAAACGTGCTCCTGTGTCAACATTACACTGATATGTATTACGTATTGATATGCCATAATCCTTGTTTGTGGTGTTTATTTCAAATAAACTTTCAAAAGAAATGTGTAAGACAAATTATGCACATTACAAAGGAGACAGAATATTTTTCAAGCAATACTTGCGGTTGAAGAGATCAAGACAAATTCTCTCCCTTCCTTTTTCCCCCCTCTCTCTCCGCTTCTGTCTGTGTCTGAACTGGCCTCACTCACCCCTCTTCTTCCTTCACATGGCTGTTCTGCTACTGACAGGCACCATGGGGAGCATCAGTCTGCCTCCATGTTGTTATGTCTGGTGCTTGTCAGTCTGAAGAAGACACATTTGTCCAAACTCTACATGCCTGTTCTGTATCGTGAACTACATAATAAGCCTTGCTTGGAGCTCTGTTTTTTTTTTTGTACTTTGGCGTTTTTCGTATAACTGGTAGGTCCTCAAGGTCTGACCAGCGCATTGGACTAATGCGTAGGTCAGACATCTGCTAAGTCGTAGCCACGAGACCCTCTTCTTAAATTCTCACATCTTAGTCGTTAATTCATTTATCCAACAGTTTCAAATCATGCGTAGTGTGGTCTCGAAACTTAGCGGATGTGGTGAAGCGTATATGGACTAGTCCGCACGCAGTGACGCCTCCTTGATGAAACTGAAACTGACATCATATAACTGTATCTGTTTTGCCAGGTTCCATTGATGAGTCTGATGCAGCGCTAGACAGGCGATATGACTGGTTCTGTTTTCACTGATGAGTCTGATGCAGCGCTGACAGGCGATATGAGTGCTTCTGTTTTCACTGATGAGTCTGATGCAGCGCTGACAGGCGATATGAGTGCTTCTGTTTTCACTGATGAGTCTCATGCAGCGCTGGACAGGCGATATGAGTGCTTCTGTTTTCACTGATGAGTCTCATGCAGCGCTGACAGGCGATATGAGTGCTTCTGTTTTCACTGATGAGTCTGATGCAGCGCTGGACAGGCGATATGAGTGCTTCTGTTTTCACTGATGAGTCTGATGCAGCGCTGGAAGGCGATATGAGTGCTTCTGTTTCACTGATGATCTCATGCAGCGCTGGACAGGCGATATGAGTGCTTCTGTTTCACTGATGAGTCTCATCAGCGCTGGACAGGCGATATGAGTGCTTCTGTTTTCACTGATGAGTCTCATGCAGCGCTGACAGGCGATATGAGTGCTTCTGTTTTTCAAGACAACTTTGATGCTCTCTTTGTGCTGCTGGTGAAGGGCTGAATATTTACATTCTAATGCCCTCTTTGTTTTCATTCCACTTCCTTTTGAAATAACCCACCCCAACCCCTACCTCTGTTCTTTTCTTCACATCTTGCCCAAATCGCAGTTTTAATGACGACAGAATTGCTGGCCGTCTATTTCCTCTTCTATTTGAGCAGCGTACACACACACACACACACACACACACACACACACACACACACACACACACACACAGACACACAACGCACAACAGAGACACACACAAGACACACAACACACACAGAGGAGAGAGAGAGAGAGAGAGAGAGAGGAGAGAGAGCAGACAGAGAGAGAGACAGAGACAGAGACAGAGACAGACAGACAGAGAGTGAGAGACAGAGACGCAGAGAGAGAATGCGAATGCGAATGCGAATGCGAATGCGAATGTTTTATTCAGTTTAAGGCCACAGCCCCATACTGAAGGGGTATTCATACATGCATCATACAACATTCCTAATACATAACACAATGAAATCATGAAAAAATGTAGATAAGTTACAAAAACGCAGAGTACATTAAGCCATTACTGTCCGAATTCTCTTATTACGCAGAGAGAGAGAGAGAGAGAGAGAGAGAGAGAGAGAGAGAGAGAGAGAGAGAGAGAGAGAGAGAGAGAGAGACTATAGGGGAAAGAGTGAAGGGAGTGTTGAGATGAGTGGGTGAGAGGGGTTAGGGAGCAAGGGGGGGGGGTAAAAGGAAAAGAGAGAGAGAGAGAGAGAGAGAGAGAGAGAGAGAGAGAGAGAGAAAGAGAGAGAGAGAGATCATGACATGAAAGACTGATGACAGATTACTCTGTTCTTTGTTTTTTTCTCCCCCTCCTCCACCTTCACCCCCCTCACCAGCTTCCTCCTTCCTCCGTTGTTTTTCTTCATTTTCATTTTCCCTCCTGTATTATTTTTTTTTTCCATATTGTTTCTTTCGGAGTAATTTCATTCCTTTACTTCTTTCTCTTTCGCCATTTCCGCCCCCACCCCCATCCCACCCCCTTCTATCCTATCCACCCCCTCCACTGTTTTTTGGGTTCGTCTTTTCTTTTCTTTTTTTTTTTAGCACCCCTCTCTGTCTCTCCTTTCACTCCCACAAACCCCTGAACATGTTTTCCTTCCTTTCTCTTTCCCTCGATCTTGTCATTTTCTGTCTTTTTCCAGGTCCACCCTGTTCTCTCCACATTCCCCTCCCCCCCCCCCCCCCCCCCATCTCTTGGTCCTTTTGGTTTCCCCCCTGAGCAGTCCCCCCCCCCCCCCCGCCCTTTTTAAAAACCCTATCCCGTTTCTGTCTGTCTGTCTGTCTGTCTGTCTGTCTGTCTCTCTCTCTCTCTCTCTCTCTCCTCTCTCTCTCTCTCTCTCTCCTCTCTCTCCATTTGTCTTTGAATGTCACTTTTTAGTTTGTAGCTCACCTGTTCTTTTTTTTTTTTTAACCTTCATCCCTCCCCCCCCCCTCCACCCCCACCCGACCACCCATCCCTTTGTGGGCATGGTGTAAAACAGACAGGCGCAAAACTTAACCATTGACCACACTAAAGTACCCTTGTCCATAATTATTCTCTCCCTTTCTCATTGTGTGTCTATTTCTTTTTTCTCTCTTCCTTTACCTCATCTCTCTCCCACGTTCGCCCGACCCCATTCCCCTCCCCTTCCCACATCATTCTTTCCCTTCATCTCTTTAACAGTATATCTCCCCCACACTCCACCTCTCCTCTCTCTCTCTCTCTCTCTCTCTCTCTCTCTCTCTCTCTCTCTCTCTCCCTCTCTCGTCTTCCATCCTCTCTTGACCCTTCCTCACCCACCCCTCTTCATTCCCTCTATCACCTTTCTCCACCTTCTTATGAATATGAAAGATATGTCCAGCTTTTCCGCCATCAAAAGCCCTAGGAAAAGGCGAAAGTGTGGACAATAAACATGAGGTTGTGGGCAGCATCTGGTGTGCGTTATGACTTTACTGCAATGCATTCGTCTCCTGGGAGGCCTTTTTCTCTCTCTCCCCCCCCCCCCCCCCCCCCCCCCCCCCCCCGAGTTGCTCCTCGCTGTGCGGCGGTCCAGCAGCTCCAGGGTTCATGTTCTGTTGATGCCCGAAGTTCCAATGAAATCCCTGTCAGACTCTGTGTGCAATAGTGATGTCGTAATGCTGCATTATGTGCCCATGGTGTTGCCGGTCACTGGTACCCTCCGCTTGCTGCAATACTCATTCTGACATTCAATCTGTTGACTGGAGATACGAGATACTGCTTAGGGATGTTCATTCAGTGTCTCTTTCTTCACCAACCCCCCCCCCCCTTCCTCCTGACATCCCTAGATCCCCCCTCTTCCCCATCATTCCGCCTCCTCTCTGTCCCTCCTCCTGCGCCTCTCGTCGCCCTCTCTCGTCCCTCTTCTGTGCCCTCCTCGTCCTCTTCCCCTCCCGTCCCCTCCTCTGCGCCCTCATCTCTGTCGCCCTCCTCTCTGTCGCCCCTCTCTGTCGCCCTCTCTTCTTCTGTCGCCCTCCTCTCTGTCGCCTCCTCTGTCGCCCTCCTCTCTGTCGCCTCTCTCTGTCGCCCTCTCTCTGTCGCCCTCCTCTGTCGCCCTCCTCTCTGTCACCTCCTCTCTGTCGCCCTCCTCTCTGTCAGCCCTCCTCTCTGTCGCCCTCCTCTCTGTCGCCCTCCTCTCTGTCGCCCTCCTCTCTTGTCGCCCTCCTCTCTGTCGCCCTCCTCTCTGTCACCTCCTCTCTGTCGCCCTCCTCTCTGTCGCCCTCTCTCTGTCGCCCTCCTCTCTGTCGCCCTTCTCTCTGTCGCCCTCCTCTCTGTCACCCTCCTCTCTGTCGCCCTCCTCTCTGTCGCCCTCCTCTCTGTCGCCCTCCTCTTTCCCTTCGCCCTCCTCTTGTCCCTCCTCTCTGTCGCCCTCCTCTCTGTCGCCCTCCTCTCTGTCACCCTTTCTATGTCGCCCTCCTCTCTGTCACCCTCCTCTCTGTCGCCTCCTCTCTCTTCGCCCTCCTCTCTGTCACCCTCTTCTATGTCGCCCTCCTCTCTGTCGCCCTCCTCTCTGTCACCCTCTTCTATGTCGCCCTCCTCTCTGTCACCCTCCTCTCTGTCGCCCTCCTCTCTTCGCCCTCCTCTCTGTCACCCTCTTCTATGTCGCCCTCCTCTCTTCGCCCTCCTCTCTGTCGCCCTCTCTCTTCGCCCTCCTCTCTGTCACCCTCCTCTCTGTCGCCCTCCTCTCTGTCGCCCTCCTCTCTGTCGCCCTTCTATGTCGCCTCTCTCTGTCGCCTCCTCTCTGTCACCCTCCTCTCTGTCGCCCTCCTCTCTCTCGCCCTCTTCTATGTCGCCCTTCTCTCTGTCGCTCTCCTCTCTGTCACCCTCCTCTCTGTCACCCTCCTCTCTGTCGCCCTCCTCTCTGTCGCCCTCCTCTCGCCCTCTCTGTCTCCCCTCTTCTATGTCGCCCTCCTCTGTCGCCCTCCTCTCTGTCCCCTCCTTCTGTCGCCCTCCTCTGTCGCCCTCCTCTCTGTCGCCCTCCTCTCTGTCGCCCTCCTCTCTGTCGCCCTCCTCTCTGTCGCCCTCCTCTCTGTCGCCCTCCTCTCTGTCGCCCTCCTCTCTGTCGCCCTCCTCTCTGTCGCCCTCCTCTCTGTCGCCCTCCTCTCTGTCGCCCTCCTCTTGTCGCCCTCCTCTGTCGCCCTCCTCTCTGTCGTCCTCCTCTCTGTCGCCCTCCTCTGTCGCCCTCCTCTCTGTCGCCCTCCTCTGTCTCGCCCTCCTCTCTGTCACCCTCCTCTCTCTCGCCCTCCTCTCTGTCGCCCTCCTCTGTCGCCCTCCTCTCTGTCGCCCTCCTCTCTGTCGCCCTCCTCTCTGTCGCCCTCCTCTTTGTCACCCTCCTTTGTCGCCCTCCTCTCTGTCGCCCTCCTCTGTCGCCCTCCTCTCTGTCGCCCTCCTCTTTTTCGTTCTTTGGGTATTTGGTGTTTTCGCCCGAGTCTGGTGTTTCGTGATGTAAAAAAGAAAAGTGATTTCATATATTTCTAAGCTGATTTGTTATGCTTTATATAAACTGACTTATTATATATCAAATACATTTTATATAATGTTTGCCATGATGACTGTTGTCCTGATATATTGTTTTAGTTCATATATTTTCAAACTTTTCTGCTATGCTTTAAAGAAACTGACATGTAATACATTTAAAATGAATTTTGGATAATGTTTGCCTGAATGGCTGTTGTCCTGAAATGTCATTTTAGGGTATTAGTGTTTTGGTTTTTTTATAATAATAGGAAAAAGAACGATGGTGATGATAACACCAGTCATCATCATCATCCGATTCATCATTCGAGTCATCACCCGAGTAATCATCATCATCATCATCATCATCATCATCATCAACATCATTCGAGTTACCACCACCACCACCACCACCACCACCACTATCATCGTCATCATCATTATCATCATCATCATTTGAGTTACCACCACCACCACCACCACCTTCACCATCATCATCATCATCATCATCATCATCACCGTAGTAGTAGTACTTGAGTCAGCACCGTCTCCAGAGGAATATTTTCCTGATTCATCAAACTTCTTGTCTAAAGTAGAGGTGGAATAAAAACGATGTACAGATTCATTCACCTAATTTCCCCAATCCATCGCATACAAGTTTCCAGGCCTTTGTCTTTTGCGTTGCACCCGTGGCATTATGAAAACGTCTCAACTTTTCATCGAATGATACAAGTCTGGCTATAGTCATGCCTTTATCCCACTTTCCATTCTTGTATAAGTATGCGTGTGTGTGTGTGTTGTGTGTGTGTGTGTGGTGTGTGTGTGTGTGTGTGTGTGTGTGTGTGTGTGCATGACTGTATACGTGCACGTATCAGTGTAGCTATAACTGCAGATTTTTGCTTTTTAAGTCTGCAAGTATGTCAGCATCTTATTAATAGGTCCCTTTGGTGAGGTTTTCCCGTCGAAACATTTATGTATTGTTTCTTATATGTCCATGATTTTGTTTATTCGCATATTCATTTTATTTATTTATCATCTATTTGTTTTACATCGGTTACTGCAATAAATTGATGTTTCACAGATTATGTTTATTCTGTGCCGGGTTCCACCCTATACAGTTATGAAATCATATTGCATGTACTCGTGTGGCGTTGATATTAGCTGTACAAAATACTCTTTTTCTGTTGCAAGGTCTTCTCTTGACTCCTTTTTGCAAGAATGGTTTTCTCTCCACCCCCCTCCCCCCCCCTCCCCATTAGACAGATAGAGAGACAACAGAGAGGCAGAGCACACACACACACACACACACACACACACACACAGAGAGAGAGAGAGAGAGAGAGAGAGAGAGAGAGTTAACTAAGAAGTTAAAAAGTTACGGGCAGACCTCTTTGGTGTGAGCATTATAAACATCAGTGGCAGTGGGATGCTTAAGTCTCTGCAATGAATCGAAGTACAAGAGAAAAACTGTCATATTGTCGCTGTCCAGGTTTGCCCGTGACAGCTTTATTAACCCGATCATTTCTGTTTGACTTGCAAAGTGAGGTGACTGCAGGCGGAAATCTAAACACATTTGGAA
>CM065719.1:81413942-81423942 GCA_033310375.1 Conus canariensis | reverse complement strand
AGAGCAGGGACAAAGCCGCCGTCATTCAGCACTGGCGCTGGTTCTATTGATGGGGATAACTGGAGGAGACGATGGGCCACAGGAGAGGCCGACAACGCCACAATCCTCTTTCACAAATGAAACGGCTGTGGAATCATCGGCCTATAAAAGCCATGACCTTCAGCATGATGGTCTTGGGGTGGGGAGGCGGCAGAGGCAGCTGGTCGATAGAGAAGTGTGTCCCAATTATACCTGACATCGAAGAGTTATAATTATTGATTTCTCTGAAAACTTCATTTCACGATCTCGTGTTTGGTTGGTGAGGAAGTATGGCTTGCTCGGGAATGGTTAAATGTTCACGGTTATGAAAGGGTTCCAACCACACTGGGAAAACATGGTAATAACAACAACAACAACAACAACAACAACAGCAAAAACAACAACAACAATAATAATAATAATAATAATAACACTACTACTACTACTACTACTGCTGCTGCTGCTGCTGCTACTTCTACTACTTCTGGTGGTGGTGGTGGTGGTGGTGGTGTGCTGCTGCTGCTGCTGCTGCTGCTGCTATTGCTGGTGCTGATGTTGCTTCTGTTTCTGGCACTACTACTACACTGATGAATTTATTTTTGGACCAAGTGGGAAAAAATCAGTGTAAAACGTTTTAAGTAATCAGCAAAGTAAAAAATATTGATTTGAAACTGAAAATATCATTCGTCCACCTACCTCTCTTCCTGCCTCACACACACTCACACACATACCCCCCCCACCCCCCCCCCCCCCCCACACACACACACAACACACACACTTACGGACACACACAACTACTCACACACACACACACACACACACACACACACACACACACACACACACCCCACAACACACTCGCGTGCGCGCGCGCGCGTATCATACCTTTTGGAGGAGAAGGCCAGTTTGGCTTTCAGTATTCGTTGGCTGACACGTATACATATAACATACATTTTCCGCAAACAAACAATATATATGTATATATATTTTCCCCTTGAAGACTATAAGCTTGCTGAAGGGTCATCTTGAGAAGCATTTATTATTCCCCATTCACCCACTCAAGCACATACTGTTAGTTAGGTAGAATAATCTACCACTGCAGATATGAATGCTTATCTCCCCCTATTTCTTCAATATAAGACATAAGAACATGCTTTGTTTTATAATTCAATATTTCGTGCAGTCATTGCAACACCAAGCTGCTCTGTAAATTGCTGGAATGGTGCTCGGAACTTATCCTTGGCATTTATTAGTTTACTATACAATTCAGTCCCTTGTGGATTCATTTCAAGAACTGGCCCTCAGCACTTGTGTCTAAAATGTTATCTTTGTATATTTTCTACTTTTCACAAGAAAATGTAGCTTATTTTGCTGTTTCATAATTTTCTGTTTTTAGGTGGCACATTGGTTTTTTTTTTTTTTTTTTTCAAAAACTCAACAAACATACTACGGTATTGCACACCAGCCTTTTTCTAGGATAGCATTCTTTTTAAAACCGAAACGGCAGAGGAGGCATGTTACCATTTTCCGCGGTCACTGAGGGAAACAATCAGGTTTCGAAATACCAGTATCTGAGTAGGAGTTATGATATGTTAGTGAGTTTTCTCCCCTATGGAGTTTGTCTTCTCCTTAGAGTCCATAAACTTGCAGAAGGGTCATTGTGAGAAGAATTTCTTATTCCCCATTCAAGCCCATACTGCTAGTAAGGCAGAATAATCTACCGCTGCAGATATGAATGCTTTCCTACCCCTATTTTTTCAATTTAAGACATAAGAGCAAGCTTTGTTTTGTAATACTATATATATATAGTATATATCGCAGATACCAGAGCGCCGATTGTGACACTGACCACTCTTTGGTGTGCAGCAAAGCGAAGCTCCGCGCGAAGAGACTGCACAGTACGAGAAAGGAGGGCCGGCCTCGCATCGACACCAGCAAAACACGCGATCAAAGAACAGTGGAGGAGATCGCACGCGTGTTGGAGGATTCTCTCCCTGGCCCACCCACTGCAAATGTCCAAGACTGGGAACACTTCAGAGATGCTGTCTACAACGCCGCAGTGTCCACCTTTGGCAAAAAGACCAGCAAGTCAGCCGAGTCGTGAAGAATAAGTACATTCGGTAGATCTGAACTAGTGTTCGATTTCTTTTTGGAATTTACAAGATGACGAGTTTGTCCTTGACGTCATCTCTTGACGTGTCAGCCTTGGAGGGTTTGGCGTCATTTGTCTTCGAAACGCTAGGGCAGGACACCTTTTTGTTAGTCCCACCTTTCTTCCATATTTTTTTTCTGCAGCAGACGTCTTGTGCTGTGCACGATGACTGGCAACGCCTGACGACAATCGACTTCCTGCCACTTCAGCGTAGGTGGGTCCAGCTGGAGGGCAGGGGTCTGTTTGTGTTTCCGTGGTCGTCACGGAAACTACCGGCTTGGCGATATTCTGAATCATGCCGTTTTGAAACTCCACTGCTTTTTCTAGGGAGGATATTCGGCAGCAAAGATTTAAAATGACTTGCCGCAGGTCAGGCGTTGCGTCGGATGTTGCGCACAGCACAGGTGTCGAGATGACGCTGCTGCACACTGACGCGTTCGAAGACTCCACTGTCGTTGGTGTAGGATCAGTGGACGGCTTCTCGTTTCGTGGGTCGCATTGATGGCTCTCCGAACGATCGGACGTGTTTGCGTTCGAAGCTGACCATCGTTGGGAAGCCCGAGTTATTCTTTTGCACGCAGGAGTGCCGTTACTTCTGGATTTCATGTCTTAGCCACTTGAGAAAACTTTTACCTCGCGAGAAAAGTTGACTGCTGGCAGTCTCCGGCATTTTGTGTGTGTGTGTTGTGTGCGCGCGCGCGCGCGCGCGTGTGTGTGTGTGTGTGCGTGTGTGTGTGTGTGTGTGTGTGTGTGTGTGTTGCTATGATTATAGCGTGTCAATGCCCCGTATTTTGCATTACTTCAAGAAAGAGCCATCAGGAGGCATTGAAGTGTGTTTTTCTTGATTCATGAAACAGAAAGGACACGCAGACGCGTTTCTTTTTAAATCGTAAATTGCTCTAATATAATATGATGGCGTTTATTGGCTTGAATGTCCCTGAAAAGGCGAACATTCCGCATTCCTAGATTTGCTTCATTACTCGTAATGTGAGTTTAAAGATGGACTTCAAAAGATGAAGACTGTTGTTACATTTTGTCACGCGGTGAATGCAGCCAATCATTCCATTGAAACTAGCAAGGTCATTGTCGTTTCCTTAGTGATTACATCATGGCGCTGGATCTTCAGTCAAAAAAAAAAAAAAAAAAAAAAATGTTAGACGGACATATCAGTTTCTTTTTCAGGATTCTCAGATGAAATGTTATTTCGGGAATTAGAAACAGCGCAATGATTGATATGCTAGTCATAGCAAGATGGCTGTACCAGCCTAATATGTAGATTCCACATCTGTAAGCTCTGGGTTCACTTCTTGGCAACACAACTACCGCAGAGGGATGCATTTACACGTACACATACCCTTTTTCCACATCGCCTACTCCACCCCCTTCTCCCAAATTAATCATTATAACTATTATTACACACACACACACACACACATGCATTCGCGAGCCCCCCCCCCCCCCCCCCCCCCCCCCCCCCCCCCCCCCCCCCCCCCACACCACACACACACACACACACACACACACACACCATTCCACACCACGCACGCACACACACACACACACACACACACACACCACACACACACACACACACACTCACTGAGAGCGAGAGAGAGAGAGAAGCGGAAGCGGAAGTTTATTCAATGTAGGCCATAGCCCATTCTGAAGGGGGTACGACATCTTGATAATACACTTTTCAATTAAACAATGAATAGTTAGTTAATTATATAACATAACATAACATGACAGCTGAGCATTGATCAATCCTAATCGCATTATCCAATACCACTTTAACTGAGTAATACAGTGCGTCTTTTAAATGCTTTGTACAAATATATGCAAACATTCTTCAATGTTATTTCATTTCGATTTGCCATGAGCAGTACGACATTAAACAGACATGGGTTTCTGAGATATTTAGGGGGGATAAAATCATTTCGCAAATCTTGGAAGGCAGGACAACACAACAAAAAATGCTGTTCATCTTCCGTGGCATTCTTATACAGTGGGCACATCCTAGCACCTTCATCAGCATTAGTATACCGATACTTATGTGTACATATATCAGCTATTCCAAATCTCATCTTTGTCATATAATTCTGTAAGTGTCCGTCAACATCAAGCAAAAGATATGCTTCACAATTTCTAGACGACTTAAATGTTCTATAAAAAGCATACCTGTCACTGTTTTGAATGTGTTCCTCCCATTTTTGCCATCTATTATCGATCAGCCTCTGACGAAGTTCTTTTAAAAAGACTTTGATATTTTCAACACCTTGATTAATCCAATTTCGTGATTCTAAACTAAGCAACATTTTGTACGCCTTATGTGGTAATCTTTCCTCATTCAAACGTAAAATTTTCAACCAATATTTAATACATCGCAAACATGAGTTGATATACAAAGGATATCGGCCTGTGTCCCCATATACAAGATCATTTGGCGTTCTAGGCTGCACCCCCAAGAATCTTTTTAAAGCAAATAGGTGAACTTTTTCTATTTCAATAACAGCTTTATCCATGCCCCATATCTCGGCTCCATATTGTGCGATTGGCTGAACTTGAGCATCAAAAAGTTTGAGTAATACCGGTAAAGAATCATTATTTAGCATATACAGTTTTCTCAGTATACACAGTAATGCACGTTTTGCTCTGCTCGCAAGATCCTGACAGGCAGGTGAAAAACCAAGACGTGTGGTAAAACAGATGCCGAGATATTTGTAACAATTCACAACATCCATTGCCTCACCATTCAAAGACCATCTCTCCCTTGCTGCTAAGTATCCCCCTTTTCTAAAAACCACAATGCTACTCTTTTTCATATTTACCTTGAGTTGAAGCCGTGTGGCTATACTATGGAGATTATTTAATTGGGTTTGGAGTCCATCTGGAGTTTCTGATAGCAAAGCGATATCATCAGCCAGTAGCAAGATAAATAATTCGAGGGTCTCGTGTGATAATGTCGCTCCATGTCGTCCCTTCGCAATGATTTCTGATGCTAATTCGTTTATAAATAGAGAAAACAATACAGGACTACAGGCATCTCCCTGTTTCACACCCTGTGTGCACAAAATACTGTCTGTGAATTCGTTGTCGAATCTTACTTTTGCTTTTACATTAGAATACATACTTCTTATACACTGAAACAGCTTCCCTTTAATACCATTCTTCTGAAGAACTGGCCACAGTAGCTTCCTTGAAATGGAGTCAAAGGCCTTCTCAAAATCAATGAAAGCTACATAGAATTTACGATTTAACGAAAATTGCTTTTGTATTATTGCTAGTAATGTAAACATATGATCCACTGTTGAAGACCCTTTCTTGAAACCCGCCTGATATTCGCCGGTTATATTATACTGTTCTACCCATATTTGTAACCTGTAGTTTATAATAGAACTGTACAGTTTGTTGCCGATGTCACATAGTGACACACCTCTATAGTTGCCAGGATCGTTAACATTACCTTTTTAAAATAGTGGTACTATAATTGATTCCATCCAGGCTTCGGGATATATTCCTCTGTGAAAAAGAGCATTGAAAAATTTAACAAGGAAATCGACAATTATTTCGCCACCATTTTTAAACATTTCTCCAATTAAGCCATCTGGACCAGCAGATTTACCGTTTTTCAATTTCTTTATGGCAAGTAAAACTTCTTCTTTTGAAACTGGGTTATCAAATAAATTGAGTTCATCTGTGGCTTCTAAATCAGATGCGGTTTCCATTTCTATTGAACTGTCCACAGCCTTATCAAGGAGGTTTTTGAAATGCTCATGCCACTCATTAATAGAAATGGATGCATGTACACGAGACCCTTTGGGTGACACCTTATGTACATTCTGCCAGAACGCACTGGGATCATTGACCGAATCAACAAGATTACTTAATAAACAAGTATTATATTCATTTTGCTTTTTCTGTAACAGGTGTTTATGTTCTCTCCGTGATTTACAATACTTTGACCTGTCCTCAACATCTAAAGTTCCACGAAATACTCTAAGCGGCCTCCTGGCCGAAATCTTAGCTACATGACATTCTACATCAAACCATGCATCTTTACGTTTCATATTATCAGTTCTGATCCTTGTTCTCATACACTCAGCTTGTTTTTCACACAGTTGTTAAACGCATTCAATGCCAAGTTGATATCCACATCAATAAGATCAATTGCTGCTTCGAGTAAAGATTTACTATCTTCACTGCTCATGAGAGCATGAAATATTCCAGCCCTCTGTTCCTGCCAAACAAACTTTTCAATAAACTTACCGTTTTTATTGATATAACCTTGGTTCATATGAAGCTCATCGCCATTATCAAAATTAACATGTAGTTCCAGAGGCTGATGGTCCGACTCAGTGCGTTCTTGTACATATAGAGTACATGATGCCATCATACATACATACAGATCAACAGAGGCCAAAACATAATCATTCACACTATTACCTGTATCAGAAACGTATGTAAAACGACCTTGACGGTCGCCATTACATACTCCGTTTAAAATGCATAATTCTAGAGCTGTGCACATGCTTAGCAAACATTTGCCGTACCTGTTCAGTACCTTGTCTTCAGACTCCCTTTTAACACAAAACGATTCGTTTTTTTAAAGAGTTATTATACATAGTGTCGTTCATAGTTATATCCTGATGAACATTAGACGTTCTGCTATTAAAGTCTCCGTTTAAAAGTATGTACATATTAGAAAATTCAAATATCTTATCCGTCAGAATATCTTCTAGTGTCTGAATACCATTATCAACATCAAAATGCGAATAATATGGTGAGTTTTCCGGATGTACATAGGTGCACACATACAAAACATCTTTGGTCAAATTGAGTAGACTTTTAGATATTACAAACATAATGACATTGTTGTTATCAACATCAACAGCTCTAACATGTTGCAAAAACTCTTTTTTTATGAGACAAATTATTCCCCCTGATCGTCTTCCTCGATGAGTAAATTGTACAGCGGGTTTGCAGAATATTTCATGCGTATGAAAAAAAGGTTGTAAATAATCAAGGAAAGTTTCAACAAGGCAAACAATATCGAACGATGTAACATAAGAGATAAAAGTTCTGATCACCAATCTTCGACAATAACCCACTGACATTCCTGTGCAAAAAAGACAAGCGTTTATCATCCATACATACATTATTCCTTTCACGCCCTCGCACATGTGCACTTTTTTCTCTCTGTTTGCAATCTTCACTGCCACCCTCAAAACACACATCATTGTCACCACTGGAGATTGGGAACGTGTTCACGCTTTTCTCGTGCACGCTAGTGGGTGCTGCCATTGCTGCAGTGTCATCCTCTGTCACAGGTTCACGGAGAACAGTGTCACTTGCACGTGATGACATTCTGCTAAAGTTAAAAGAACACGGTGATTCTAAACTTTTTGTTCCCGGTGCATTATTTACAGTTCTATGCTCAACATTTTTTGTACGACAGAAACATCCGTATTCGTTATGTGTGCTGGGCCGGCCGTATTCCTATTGAATTAGTTTTAGATTTTCTTGGTGGTCCAAAACAAATTTCACACGCACACACACACACACACACACAACACACACACACACACACACACACACAACACACACACACTCATTGAGAGCGAGAGAGAGAGAGAGGGATAGAGAGAGACCGACAGACTGACAGACAGACAGAGAGAGGGAGAGAGGCACAGAGAGAGAGAGCATTGAAAAGGACCTGTGCCACCCCCACCCCCCCGCCACCCCCCCCCCTCCCCCCGCCACCCCCCCTCAGATCATGTAATTTGATAAATTGGATATAAACCTTTTGTGTGTGTGTGTGGCACGACGTTTTGTCATTCCAATGTTTGGTGTAGACATTCTTGCTCTGATGATCAGCACTGGAGCGAAAAGCTTTCTGTTTTCCTACTAGCTTGTATGGTGTGTAGTGGAGCTTCGTCTTTGGCCAACTGGGAGCTGGACGTGAGTCGGCGGTATTCATCTTCTGAAAGAATCATTCCTTAAGAGTCTGGAAGATTCCTCCTAACCCAGTTTGGCTTATTGTGAATCCACTCGCGAGGGGATGTTATGGAACTCGAGCAAAACATTGAAACTTTTCTTTCCCTTAGGGAAGCTTCCTCCTCCACTCCCCCCGCCCCCCTCTCCTTCATCTTGGTAAGCTCTTCATAATCTGAGCAAAGGTGTGTGTGTGTGTGTGTGTGTGTGTGTGTGTGTGTGTGTGTGTTGTGTGTGTGTTAGAGAGAGAGAGAGAGAGAGAGAGAGAGAGAGAGAGAGAGGAGAGACGTTCAGGTCATTTTCATTGACCATTTTCATTGAACACATACGGTACAGAAGTCGTGTTGTCAAGGTAGATAACAGAAAAGTAGACGCCTCGAATTGATCACCACTCTGACTGGCTACGGCACCCGTTTGTGAAATATCCACGGATTGGTCACCATTCTCTGTGTGACGTGGACAACCAGTCAGCACAAAGATATGGCCCACTGGACTGACGTGTTCAGGCAACCACACTCCTTTGTACAGAACCCCTCTGGCATTTCCATTTCAGATGGGTTACTTTATTTTATTTTTTTTTATTTATTTTATTTATTTTTTTTTTTTTGGGGGGGGGGGGGGAGTTTTTGTTGTTGTTGTTGTAAACAACCCATTTGAGAAAGGATTGCGCTCAATGGAGAGATCGTCTGATAGTGTTCTGTCATAGGAATGAGGGAAGGAAGGATAGAAGAAATCAAGCGAGGAGGGAGAGAAAGAATGAAGAGAGAGAGAGCCTTGAACTTTGCTCTGTCACTTCACCAACACCGTAGAGCAGACTGTAGTCAGGCTGGGTAAACGGATAGAAGGGAGACCGGAGTTGGCCCAATCTAATCAGACCTCATTCACTATGCCACAAGTGCAAGACATCGCTCCCTGTTGGCCAAACTTTTGACTTTGAAAGACTAGAGAAGCTCCCTCTCTCTCCCTTCCTCCCTCCCTAGGCCCTCCCTTCCTCTCCCACACCCTCCCCCTCGCTCTCTCTTTCTCTCTTGGTAAATAAAATCACTTGCAAACTAAGTTCAGAATTAAGATTCTAACAACGTTCCTGCAAGCTCATGCCATTCTAATTGAGTTAAGTTCTTTTACCTTCCATGGATGGCTTGGCTTTAAGTAACATGAACTTATTTTGATGAGAATGAACGACAGACAGACAGACAGACGGACGGACAGACGGACAGACAGACAGGTAGTAGTCCAAATAACGCATCAAAACCTGATAAATGAGTAGGGAAAACAGGTGGCAGCTGAAAAAGAAAAAGAATATCGTCCCGCGATTATTTATTAGTTTTGTTTATGCGTTCTTTAGTTAACATAATCTTACTTTTTAAGCAATATTCTCTCATGAGAACCCACCCCACCCCTACTCACCCGCGCCGTGTTATTTGTCACTGTCATAAATCATGCAAACGATAGTAGTCCTTCGTTCTCAAATTCAGATGCAAGAAAGCCACCTCAGAGAGAGAGAGAGAGAGAGAGAGAGAGAGAGAGAGAGAGAGAGAGAGAGAGAAGAGAGAGAGAGAGAGAGATTGTCTATTTTTGGTTTCTTCCACTGACCACCTTCATCTTGACGCCTATATGACAGAAGTCAGGAAAGGAATCGTTGTCCACCTGTCCACTACTGTGTGGTTTCAGCCAGAAAAGGAATCAGTCTGACTGGCTGGAACTGCATATCTCACGAACATCCATATACTCGTAATCTTGGTAATCCTGGGGTTGCGGTTCGAATCTCCGCTGGGCCGTTTTGGTACTGGGGGATTTTTCCCTCGGAGTCAAGATTGGTTCTGACTCCATTTCCCATAC
>CM065719.1:81406442-81408942 GCA_033310375.1 Conus canariensis | reverse complement strand
CATGAGCTGTGTGTGCGACTGGATCTTAAAATGGAATTCGATGAACACAGCGACAGTTTCGGAGTAGTACTCCCAGCTTCTGATGATGGGGTAGTTCAAATGCGCTACAGTAATTCTAAACAATTGTACAGCGCAATCAAGAGAATGCAAATGGACAAAGATACACACCATTTTCAGCAGCTGCAACAACAAGGGAGAATCACCCGGGTTGCAATTCCGGATGCGGCAGTGACACATTCCATAGGACACCTCACCAACACCAACGTCAATGACCAAATAACCAGGTTCATCAGCAAGGGACGTCTACAGCTGCTGGAGACCAATAAACAACATCTACTATCCTGATACTTACCGGAGAGAGTGTGCTTTGTGCGGGTTTCGTTCTGACACAAATTCCCATGCCTTGAATGGATGTCGTCAACTGAGGGGCCTCTACACACAAAGACACGACAGATGCGTTGAGATCATCAGAAAGGAGCTACAGAAATGCATTGCGACGGATTTTGTGGATGTTTTTCAAAATAGGCCTGTCTCAATAAACGGTGTTGAAGATCTACCAAGGCTGAAACCTGATCTATGCTTCATCGACCATCGAAACTCGGTGGCATTCGTCATCGAGGTCTCAAACCCATTTGACACATTCATACAAACATGCTATGAGAGCAAATTTCAAAAGTACTTGCCTCTTTGCTATGCTCTTTGTGATGCCGGATTTAGCACGAAAGTGGTTGTTCTTGTAATAGGTTCACTAGGCATGGTTCATAAAAGAGTGGTTTCAGGACTTTCAGTGTTAGGACTGCCCATAACAACATGTAAACAAATCGCAAAATACTTGAGCATGTCTGTCATGATTGGGTCTAGGCGTGTTTGGTCAAGGCGGAATCACCTCATGAACCAGCCTTGAAACTGACAGATGATGACTTTCAAACTGTGCTTTAAATAGTATCAGCTGACTAAAGCACTGACTGACAAAGAATTGACTGACAGATGATGACTTTCAAACTGTGATTAAATAGTATCAGCTGACTAAAGCACTGACTGACAAAGAATTGGAGCCAGCCGGAGAGAGAAAGGGCGTGGGGACAGAGAGAGAGAGAGAAGAGAGAGAGAGAGAGAGAGAGAGAGAGAGAGAGAGAGAGAGAGAGTATGTGAAAGATAACTTTTATCGATGCGCCTGCAATCTGGACTACTGTGCATTGTTGTTGATTTGACAAGTTGATGCATTAAAGTAATTGATATGTGTGTGTATGTATGTATGTATGTATGTATGTATGTATGTATGTATGTATGTATGCATGTATGTGTGTATGTATGTATGTATGTATGTATGTATGTATGTATGAACGAAGAATTTCATTCCCGGGAATTCTATGGCAAGCACAGTAATCAATTTCTCATCAAGCATGAGACAAAGTTGACAACTTGCTTATGCATTCAAGACTCGGAACATTGACGAGAGAAAGAGAAAACGCTGCAACTGCTGAATATTTGACTACAACCCTAACCTTCACCTCATATAGCCTAACCCTGATACTAACTCTAACCCTTACCATGACTCAATCCACACTGTATTTAATTTTATATGGACCTCGTTGCAAAGTGAGGCGACTGCAAACACATTTTAAATGCAATTGATAGCGAACCGCCAACAAAACGTAGACAAACGAATCACAAGACAAAACACGACGCGTTTCGACCTCTTAGGACTTCTTCAGGCAAGATACAAAACACTCAGGACAACGAAAATGAAAATGAACGAGCAATTACTTATCTTCATTCACTTCAGCGCAAGGTGGGCGTTGAATCACCGGTAAACTATGCTTGCAGTTTGGAGACACGGAAAAAGAAGAACGCGTTCCAGTTTTCCTTAAATGATCGATGGACAGAAAATGATTCTTGTGACAGCAAATCATTTTGTGTCTGCTATTCCAACTTCACGGGAAAACAAATCCAACAGTGACCCATTTCATTTCATGAAGTGCTCAGAGAAGTACTGGAGAAACGTATGTGGTTGGCACGACAAGATCGCTGTTGCACTGTTGTGTAAAAAAGGGTTGGGAGTGGGGGTTGAGGAGGGGGGGGGGGTGATTGACTGGTTTAGTATACAGTTCTCTGCAGCAATATTTCAACGGTGTAATTATTATCCTGACTTCACACACACACACACACACACACACACACACACACACACACACACACACACACACACACACATACACATACACACTCACACACACACACACACACACACACACACACACACACACACACACACACACACACACACCTAATGACGTAGGCACGTGCGCACGCACACACACAACACACACATGCACACACACACACACACACACACACACACACACACACACACACACACACACACACACACACACAGACCTAATGACGTAGGCACGTGCGCACGCACGCACACAACACATACATGCACACAAAACACACACACACACACACACACACACACACACACACAACAACACAC
>CM065719.1:81381442-81396442 GCA_033310375.1 Conus canariensis | reverse complement strand
CCAGCTGTTTAGAGGTCAAATAGATCGATAAAATTATTTTGATATAAACGGCTTTCGTTCAGCTGGAACGCGTGACAAACTGAGTGAGACATATTGTTCATCGCTTCATTCAACAAAGTTGACACAAATGACATGGAAATGGAGAGGCTTCAGCTGTACTGTGCATTGTTCAAACAAGATGAGTCGAGCGTTAAACAGTTTCACTCAATTCAGTATCCATGCATTCCCAATTCAGAAGAGTTTTTGGTCTTAAAGCTTCAAGTGCACTCAATCAAGTTCCCCTCTTCGTCTGTCATGACTTTAGATCCTCCCCCCCCCCCCCCCCCCCTTTGGACCAATCGTCGACAGTGACTATCTTTGGGTCGTTTTGTCTGTCGTGCTTATAGATCCTTTACACTGGACACATCCTTGGCACAAGCGATAGACACAATGTCGTTTGGTCTGTCATGACCATAGATCCTCTCAATTAAACCCAGGCTGGCACAACTGATGGCCACAAGAATCATTGTGTAGGTCATGACCATAGATCCTTTATAGTGGAGAGATCCTCGTATAGCTGACATGCACAAGTTCGTTTTGTCTGGCATGACTGTAGATCCTTTACACTTGACCAATGCCAGCACAAGTGACGGCCAACAGTGTCGTGTTGCCTGTCATGATTATAGATCCTTTAAATGTGTCCACTGTGGACACAAGTGACAGCCACATGTTCGCTTTGTCTGTGATGACTGTGGATTCTTCACATCAGATCAACACAAGTGATGGCTACAAGAGTCGTTTAGTCTGTCATGACTGTAGATTCTTCACATCGGACCCTCAGTGACGCAAGTGTCGGCCACAAGTGTATTTTGTCTCTCATGATTATAGTTCCTTTACATCAAACCCAGGCCTACACAAGAGGTGGCCCAAGAATCGTGTTGTCGGTCACGACTATGGATCTTTTAGCTCCACATCCGCACAAGTGACGGCCACAAGAGTCGTGTTTTGTCACGCCCCAATACCTGGCAGTCTGGGTCATGGCAGATGTCGCTGGCGCCAAAGTGTCCTCGGTTTTTAGGAAGGGAGCTGGGGCGACTGGAACCAGTTCTTGTTGGTGATGGATGGGCCTGCTGACCGTGGGGACTCTTTGAGGACTGAGGGCCGAGTGGTCACAGACGGAATTGTGGACAGAGAGCGATGCTTTTACCAGGCTGTCGCCCTACGTTATGGTCATGCTCTCTCCTGGCGTCAGTGGATGTGTCTTCTACCGACTGCCCTAGCAGCACATCATCGCCACCTCTTTAGAGAGAACAAACCATATAGAATTCGACTGAAGCAGTTTCGGATTAAAAACAAGATACTATGTTCCGTTTTGCGCCCTGTTTGAGAAGATAAGTAATTGCTCGTTCTTTGTTTTCATTGTTCTGAAGGCTGTTTGTCTTGCCTGAAAAAGGCCAAAGAGGTCGAAACGTGTTGTGTTTTGTCTTGTTATTTGTCCCTTTTGTCGGCAGAATCATAGGTTTTTTTTTTATTTTTATTTTTTAAGTAAGCTATTGAAATAGTTTGTGATTAACGGGTTGTTGAGATTTTGACACATTTTCTTTTTGTCAGAGGGCATACACACGTAACATGACATGTTCAATTATTGAAGACACGACTGTTTCAAACATGAAGTCAGTAGACGTAAAAAAAACTTGCAAATGTACTGGCTGATGGAAAGAGTTTAAATGCACCCGAGTTGCGTAACCCTAGGTCTATAAAGGCACACGAGCACAGCTTATCAAAGGAAGTGACGTAGATAAGCGCTATGACTCGGATGACAAGCCACATGTACGTTGACGGTCCTTGATGAGTGAAAAACTGCACACATTTATTCATCAATACTAGAAAACCAAAAACAACATCAACCACTGAAAATTATAACAAAAAAGACTATATCTTGAAGCGTCTTAACAACTGCATTATGGCCGTTAAAAACAAAGCAGAATAAACAAAACAAACATTCAAAACAAAGAAACGGAAAATTACCAGAAAAAATATCACCAGGAAACATGGTACAAAAATGTGTGCGAAACAAACATTGAGTATGCTCCTCCCGCTTCCCCCGTCATTACTACCATTATGATCCACATCTGTTAATCTGTACTGATAGACTGGCGCTTGTTAATATCATATTTCCACACTATCCATTATAAAATAACACCGTCTATCAACAAGTTGCTTTGGTATTTCCAATGACAGAGAAGACAGACAGACAGACGGATAAATAGACAAAGTTTATGAGTGACAGAGACAGGCAGATAGACAGCTAAATAGACAAAGAGAGAAATTGATGAAGAGAGAGAGGTAAACAAAAAGGCAGACGAAGAGTTGAATGGAATACAGAGAGCACCTAGACATGTGTCGAAAACAGGACTTGCACCATTCTCTGTCTCTGTCCACGGAATCGGCATTCTTCTGGACAGCTGTCCTTTCTTGCTACTGTACTGATGGAGCTGTTCCTTCGTCAGTCCTTTTCAGCCGTCAGCCCCAACACGCAAACCCGTGTGGGGATTTCGTGTTGTGGGGATGACCAAACATATTTTGCTGAGCACCCTGAGGATATCTTTCGTCGAAGATAAAACGATTATGTCTTTGTTTCTTCTAAAACGCTTTCGCAAAAAAAAAAAAAAGAAGCAAAGACAAGCAAATACATAATAACACCCAAATGAATATCAATGAACACCCGAACCAATTAAGAAACCTGGGAGACTCTAGCAAAGTAAAATACTAAGAAATCAACAGGCACACTACCGGTAAGCACTGAAAACAAGGTGCAAAGCAAGGCTTATTTAGTACACAGTTCAATACTCTCTCCCTCTCTCTCTGTGAGCACACACGAGAATTTTCTACAAGTGTCTTCTTCAGGCATCGCAGTAACATATAACAATGAATAAAAAACACCTCTCCACACATGGCAGTCTGCAGCAGATTCTACTGACATCTGAAAAAGACATATCCATTGAAACAGACAGACAGAAAGACAAATATACAGATCTATCAATTAATCCACCAATGGATGGACAGATAGACTGACAAACAGACGGACAGGCAGACCGACCGACAGATAGATAGATAGATAGATAAATGGATAGATTTTCACACGCGCGCGCGCGCACACAACACACACACACATCCGTGCTCGCTTCATACAAAGATAAGGAGACAGAGAGCATCAACTGTAGCAAAAAGAACAAAGAAAAAAAAAAAAGAAAAAAGAAAAGGAGAAGGAAAAAAAAAAGAAAAGAAAAGGACAAAGCTAGCCAGGCTCTACAGCTTAGGGGACGGTATCTGTATGGACTGACTGACAGACAGACACACAGACAGACAGGCAGACAGACAGACATACATACATACAGACAGACAGACGGACAGAGAGGAGGGAGAGGGAAAGGAAGGAGGTGAGATCTGTAATTCTGATGGATCACGGCGACGTCCTCAACACGTGGCCAGCCTCGGACAGGCACCGTCATCCATCTCTGTCCATGGAATCCGCTGTCTCCTGGCGAACGTGTCTGAAGCGACAACAACAACAACAACAACAACAATTACAACAACATAAAAAAGGTATTGTGCTCTCTCTCTCTCTCTCTCTCTCTCTCTCTCTCTCTCTGTGTGTGTGTGCGTCTCTCTCTCTCTCTTCTCTCTCTCTCTCTCTCTCTCTCTTCTCTCTCCGTTCTTCTAGCTAGCAGACAGGCAGACAGACAGTGTGTGTGTGTGTGTGTGTGTGCGCGCGCGCGCGCGCACACACGCTTGCTTGCTGAGTGAGCTGAAGATACAGCACCTCTTTAAGTATCTACAATTGTGCTATTTCTTACTTCTTTGACCTGGGTAAGACAAGTAATACCGTTAGTAGGAAGAAAGTAGCAGGAGTAGTTTGTTTGGATCGGGGTAGATCGGAGTTTGGATTGAAGGATGGGGTGAATATTAATTGAGAAAATCTCTCTCCAGGTCTAACATAGGAGAGCAGTAAGTTCCTCGGGTGCGTCGTCTGTCGCTCTGTGACCCGTTCGTCTTCCTACAGGGGATGGGTGGCTGCAGATCTTCCCCTTGCCAGGGAGATGGATGTAAGGCTGAAGCAGTTTGTATCCTCGTGCACTTGGACGTATCCTGTCTCTGTAATCGGTGTTCCTCGATTTGGTAGGGATTGAGGAGATGTTGTCGATAACTCTAACCTCCTCTTGACGGCAGGACAACCATCACTGGTGGTGGACCATGACGCCGGCTCCTTTTTAGAGATGTTGGATAATAGCAGGAGAAATAAAGAGGGACTGTGCAGTGTCTCTCGGGAATACTTACTGAAACAGTCACAGAGAGAGAGAGAGAGAGAGAGAGAGAGAGAGAGAGAGAGAGAGAATGAGCAAGAAGGAGACAGACAGATAGACAGACAGACAGAGGCAGAGAGACAGAGACAGAGAGATAGACAGACAGAGACAGACAGAGACAGACAGACAACAGATGGACCGTCAAATAGACAGAAGACGTGGTGAATGTTGTAATTCCAATGCATTACAAAGAGCATCCGGACGTGTGGCCAACTTAAAGATCAGCACCATCATCCATCTCTGTCCACAGAATCGGCTGTGTCTTGGAGAACTGTCTTTTATTGTCACCACTCAGACAGAGCTGCTCTTGTTCATGTCTATTAGGCCCGCATCAAACACACGCACACTGAAACACGCAAACCAGTGTGGTAAATCTGTGGTGTTGGCAGGATTTACGACAACACGTTTGCCTGACTGAGTTTTTCACGGTCTCGTCCACATTGAGGTCGTGTAAGCGCTGGGTTTCACCAATCTTGTTAACACCTTTAGCCTAAATGTGTGACCGACATTTGCTCCAAATGGTTCACATCCCTTAGACTGCACAAAGAGCCGAAGATGAAGTAAAGTGGGATTTTGTTTTACACCAATTGCAATTTTTCTACCCTGAGAGAGAGAGAGAGAGAGAGAGAGAGAGAGAGAGAGAGAGAGAGAGAGTGAGAGAGTATCAAACCATATAAAGATCTGTGGATAGAATTTAAGAAACTACGGTTTGCATGTCTACGTAACAAGTCCCACTACCTTTGCCACAATAATCCTCCAGGTAATTGCTGAGGGAGGGAGACAGACGGAGAAAAACATATAGAGGAAAACGATGGACTGACTACTTTGCCAAAAAAGAGGGGAAGCATTTGCAGAGACCGAGACACTCGCATAGACAACTGACAGACCTGGAGGGACTTGAACTAGTATTTCAGTACAGCGCCCCAGTGACAGTCCACAGAGTTAAAGATGAAGAAATTTGAAAGTGCCGTGTACATACTCCCCTGTGAAAACTGTTGTGAGACAGCGAGGTGCAGAGTAGGAGTCGGCATACGCCTGTAGACTGCGTGCGTGGGTGTCAGCGATACTAGCGTGATAAACAGGGGGCTTCTGGACATTGGGTAAATGGAGCGAGCAGACGGTGAGAGTGTGGCTGAGAACATGATTGTACTTGGAATTGGGTGTGTGACAGTGACAGCTCGCACCGGGAGTGGTTGTGAGAGATCCGTGCTTTGGGAATTTGGCCATGGCATTAGAGAGAGAGAGAGAGAGAGAGAGAGAGAGAGAGAGAGAGAGAGAGAGAGAGAGAGAGAGAGTGTCTGAGTGTCTGAGTTGCCTAAATGTTTCCATGACTGAGTCAGACTGCACGTAGACATTAAGTTGTTTAAGGACATCTGAAATAAGTACGAAACAGATTGCAGATTAGCACTGTGTGATTGTGTTTAATATATATTGCAGCAGTGGATTTAATTGTTTACAAAGAGGTTATCCTACCAGGTTTTATTGGGACGATATCTTCTTTTAAAACATCAATAGAGATGGAACTGTATTATAGTTTACAGTGAACAGAATATCTCCTTCAACAGATTGTATCTCTTGCCTCATTTGTTGATAGTGGAGATGATCTTTTGTTTGGCAGACCTTGGCTCTAGTACGGTTTGTCTCATTATGGAGATGATATTTTCTTTACCACAACGTGGCTGTGACACCGTTTATCGAAAAGTAAAGCTGATGTATTCTTTAGCAAACTGTGGTTTTGCCACTGTTTATGAAGATGGTTTCTTCTTTCACAGACTGTGACTTTGGCACAGTTTGTCTCATCGTGGAGAGGGGGCATTTATCAATATCCCTTGCTTCATCGCGGACTTCATGTTTAGTCCAGAACACCACAGACAAGTTTCATGAACTTTTGTACTCATAAACAGTACATTCAACAGACTGTGGTAGACCAGAAAGACCAAGAACGCCGCATGCATACATTCATAGTGACACGAACGTTGTCTCGTTAAGTTGATGGTGTTGAGAGGTGATGGGACACATACCCCAGCATTTCAAAGGTACAGAGGCCTTACAAAAAGAACACAATGAACTCGGGAACTCTCAAAGAAGAGTCTTTGCAGTCAAGATCATGTCACACAACGTGCTTCAGATCAAAACTGAAAACTAATGTGAGATTTTATGTGGACCATCATCCTTCTCTGCATCTGTATGGATGTAGCCATTTTTCAGTTCATGAATCTGCAAAGTGTATCCTTTGCCAGTTTTTATTTGTGAGTGTAGTGTCCGAAAGTTGCATTTGCATTAACCTGTTGTGTTGGGAAGTGGGTCATGTGTGGTGTATACAGTATTTTGTTGGGACATAGATGGGGGTGGGGGTGGGGGGTTGGGGAGGCTGTGTGTGTTAAGCAGACCGAAGGTACAGTTCCTATGTACCTTGGATCTTGCTATTTGTTCTTTTTACCATTTGAATGCCGTTAGAAGAGATAAGGCAGGGGGGTGGGTTGCTTAAAAGGATGATCCAGCACATTATGTACATGGGTATACGAATTGAGGGTGGTGGATGGTTTTACCTGGTAAATTTCTCTCAGGGTCAAAACTAGGAGAATAGTTAGTGTCCACCGGCACATCGTCTGTCCCAACACAGCTCTCCCTTCTCTCTGTGGTCTTAGTGCCAGATGGAGTGCTGGATTGTGTGGTTACCAAGGAGATGTATGTAAGTTGCAAGGAGTTTGTATCTTTGTGCAAAAAGAGCAAACCATGGACTGACTACATTGTAGAATGAAGAGGGGAAACATTTGCAGAGACTGAGATATTGGCATAGACAACTGACAGACCTGGAGGAACCTGGTGAACCTGTTCTTCCTGACAGCGTCCCAGTGACTGTCTATGACGTTAAGGAAGAAGATACATCTGAAACTGTTGTGTTCATACTTCTTCCATGGAAACTGTTGAGAGACAGCGAGGTGCAGGAGTGGAGTGGGAGAATGCCTGTAGACTGCGTGCGTGGGTGTCAGCGATACTAACGTGATAAACAGGGGGCTTCTGGACATTGGGTAAATGGAGCGAGCAGACGGTGAGAGTGTGGCTGAGAACATGATTGTACTTGGAATTGGGTGTGTGACAGTGACAGCTCGCACCGGGAGTGGTTGTGAGAGATCCGTGCTTTGGGAATTTGGCCATGGCATTAGAGAGAGAGAGAGGAGAGAGAGAGAGAGAGAGAGAGAGAGTCGCCTGTATGTTTCCATGATTGAGTCTGACTGCACTAGAGTATGTTGTTTAAGGACACCTGAAATCTCAACAGTTTAGTACAATTGTTGAGAGGTTCTCTTCAACAGACTGTAGATTTAGTACTGTTTGATTGTGGAAATGGCATCGTATTTAGTGTAATGCAGCAGTCGATTCGATTGTTTACAGCGAGGTTATCCTATCAATGTTCTATTGGGATTATCTTCTTTAGAAAAACCAATATCCCAGGTACTGTAGGCCTAACTTTTTAGTGAACAGGTTATCTGCTTTAACAGATTGCATTTCTTGCCTCATTTGTTGATTGTGGAGACGATATTTTGTTTGGCAGACCTTAACTCTAGAGCTATCTGTCTGATTATGGAGAAGATATTTTTCTTTAACACAATGTGGCTATGACGCCGTTTGTCTAATGCTATACCTGCTATCTTCTTTAGCAGACTGTGGTTTTGCCACCATGTGTGAAGATGGTTTCTTCTTTCATGGACTGTGACTTCAGCATAGTTTGTCCAGTCGTGGGGTGAGGGTACTTGTCAATGTCCCTTGTTCCATCAAGGACTTCATATGTAGTCCTGAACACTACAGAAAAGATTTCATTAACTTCTGTACTTATAAACAGTACACTGGACAGACTGTGGTAGACTAAGGAAGAAAGACCAAGAACACCGCATGCATATCTCATAGTGGCACGAACATTGTCTTGTTCAGTGTGTGGTGTTCAGTGGTGATGGGACACCCCCCCCCTCACACACACACACACACACACACACACACACACACACACACACACACACACACACACACACACACACACATTTCCAAAGTGTAGAGGCTTTACAAAAAGAACACAGTGAACTCAGGAAGAGTCACTAAAGAGTCTTTGCAGTATGCAAGCACGTGTATCATGATGCGCTTCAGGTCGAAAGTGGAAACTAGTGAGACAGCGATGTGGACTATTATTCTTCTCTGTATGTATATGGATGTAGCCATATTTCTTTTTATGAATCTGTAAAGTGTATCCTTAGCGAGTATTCTTTTGTATGTGTAATATCTGAAAGTTGTATCTGAATTAACGTGTTGTGTTGGAAAGTCGGTCGTGCATGGTGTATACAGTAGTTTGCAGGGACATGGACGAGGGAGGGAGGGAGGGGGAGAGAGGAGACTGTGTGTGGTAAGTGGACTGAAGGCACAGTTTCTATGTATCTCGGACCTCGCTGTTGTTTTTTTACCGTCAGGTTAAGACAAGGAATGCCGTTAGTAGAGAGAGAGCAGGGGGGTTGCTTAAAAGGACGACCCAGCATGTTATACACACAGGTGTTCGAACTGAGGGGGTGGGCGGTGTTATCTGGTCAATTTCTCTGGTGGTCAAACTTAGGAGAATAGTCAGTGTCCACTGGCACATCGTCTGTCCCAACACAGCTCTTCCTTCTCTCTGCAGGGTTAGGGCCAGATGGAGTGCTGGATTTGGTGGTTACCTCGGAAACGGATGTAACTCACAAGAATTTGTATCCTCGTGCACTTGGATATACCCTGTCTGCCAGTGGCTCTTGTCAGGGCCCCAGATCTGGTGAAGATAGAGGAGTTGTCCTAGTCTCCTCTTGATGGCAGGAATTCCAACAAACGGCAGTGGCCCATCACG
Source organism: Conus canariensis (assembly GCA_033310375.1). Classification (NCBI taxonomy): domain Eukaryota; kingdom Metazoa; phylum Mollusca; class Gastropoda; order Neogastropoda; family Conidae; genus Conus; species Conus canariensis. The sequence continues at coordinate 81,387,238 of CM065719.1, read as the reverse complement.
ATGGTTTCTGATAATGAGGACGAATGGAGGAGGACTGTAGAGCCACTCTTGGGAAAACTTACTGTTTCATACAGAGAGAGAGAGAGAGAGAGAGAGAGAGAGAGAGAGAGAGAGGGAGAGAGAGAGGGAGAGAGAGAGAGGGAGAGAAAGAGAGAGGGAGAGAGAGAGGGAGAGAGAGAGAGAGAGAAAGAGAGAGAGGAGGAGAGAGAGAGAGAGAGAGAGAGGAGAGGAGAGAGAGAGAGAGAGAGAGAGAGAGAGAGAGAGAGAGAGAGAGAGAGAGAGAGAGAGAGAGAGATGCTAGTCGCGAGGAATTTGTAAGTTTGTGCACCTGGATGTATCCTATCTGTTTATGGCTTTCGTCAGCGCCCCAGATTTGATGAAGATAGATGAGATGTTATCCTAGTCTCTCCTGTTGATGGCAAGAAAGCCAACGACTGGCCGTAAGACCACGAATTGTGGTGATGTTGTTCAACAGGCAGACGGAATAGAAGAGGACTGCAGGGTCGCTCTCAGTAACACTTACAGTACTAGTCTGATTACTTTGTTTCAGAGAGGAGAGAGAGAGAGAGAGAGAGAGAGAGAGAGAGAGAAGAGAGAGAGAGAGAGAGAGAGAGAGAGAGCGAGAGCGATACTTCTGCTGAATGACAAAGAGTACCCGGATATTATGGCCAACTTAGGGCCAGCACCATTATCTATCCCTGTCCACAGAGTCGGCTTTGTCTTGGAGAACTGTCCTTTCTCGTCACAACACAGATGGGGATTTTCTCTGTCTCCATTGTCTTTAAGTCTGAAAGCTGAAACACACAAACCAGTGTAGTGAATGTGTTGGCATGCAGAACCACAATAAACTTGGCTAATTAGGTTGAAATAGTCAAGCTTACACTGAGGTCATCTCAGCACAGAATGCCACACATCCTGTAGGTCTGCTACGTCCACTTGTGAGACTGACCATCCTTTGGACTGCATGGAAACTTCAAGGACAGTCCTGGCAGAGAATAGATACAGACGGACGGCACACACACATTTTAGAATTCAAGATTCAGTTTCCTGTTACCCCTACTGAAACATGGAGCATTCCAGAAACAACATAATCAACAACAAACCCGCTTTATCTTAATGTTTGATGCAATAGTGGTACAAAAATATTACCGTTCATTTATGTAATGTAAACTTCTTTTATGTAACGTCACAAATTGTCATGGACTTGATAAGCCTCAATTGACATTCTATTTATGCTGGACTTTCTTTATATTTGAGAGAGAGAGAGAGAGAGAGAGAGAGAGAGAGAGAGAGAGGGGAGAGAGAGAGAAAGAGAGAGGGAGAGTCCTGTGATGCTTAAAAAGTCTGCACCAAACTAAATATGATTTGCGTAGAGGGCGGTAAATGTATTCACATGATAACCGATGGATCTCTCTCTCTCTCTCTCTCTCTCTCTCTCTCTCTCTCTCTCTCTCTCTCTCTCTCTCTCTCTCTCCTCTCTCCACTGACTTTTGGTCTGACCTATATTAAAAAAAATGGTTTCTACCTTAGGATAAGAGTTCACATGGATAAGTTTCAGTGACATAATGCAGGTCACCGTCACTTCATTTTCCTGATCTTGGTCAACAATAACTCTATGAAACAGAAAGAGCAATCGAAAGCCAGGGAAATGATGTGTCAGGACAAGATACCAAACACCCTATACTCCGATCAATCACCAGTGAACGCCCAATGCTCTGATCATATCACCAGTGAACACCCAATGCTCTGATCATATCACCAGTGAACGCCCAATACTCTGATCATATCACCAGTGAACGCCCAATGCTCTGATCATATCACCAGTGAACGCCCAATACTCTGATCATATCACCAGTGAACGCCCAATACTCTGATCATATCACCAGTGAACGCGCACGCCATGCCATCAAGCAGCACATATGAAGATCTGCTGACGTCAGTTAAGAAAAGAAAACTTCGCTGGCACATGGATTCTTGACCAGATCCAATGTCCTTGGAAAAAAACGGATCTCCCAGGGAACAGCTGAAGACAGAGACCCAGGGGAAAACGTAAGGACTGGGAGCATTGCAGAATGGAAGGGACAATTTGCAGAGACTCAGGCCTTGGAACACAACTGGCAGAACTGGAGGAACTGGTGAACCGTTCTTCAGTGCGGCCCAAAATGGCCGTTCACGCAGCTCAGGGACAGACAGACTGATTCGTCTACGCAGTGATCGATTAGCCAGGGAATCCCGTATAGCAGCAAGAAATGGATCTATGCGCCCTCACTCATGCTTCTTTATGATATAAAGGGACAAAACAACAAACAAACAACAGATCAGCAAAAAGAGTCATACACGTAACATGATGATGTTCCTGAGAATCAAAACAAACGAATGGAGCACCACCCACGTGTCAGCCGGCACCCATTCACCTTATTCTATGATACAGCCAGAATTGAAACAGCCATTCCCACGGCGTCTGGAAGTCTTGGGGGAAAGCAAAGGAGTTGTCTCTTTTAGATATATGACTCTTTATAGAACTGACATTTGAAGGACACAAAACGACATTCATAGGGTACAGGTAGTTTTCTCCCCAATAATGTTATATATTTTGTCGGCGTGTGTTTATTTGTTTGTCTTTTCCGTGTTTTTTTTTTTCTGTTTGGGTTGTTTGTTTATCTGTGTACAAGATAACGCAAGAACTACTGAATCGATTTGGATGAAAGCGGGAGGAAGGATGGGATATGACGTAGGAACGAAGCCATCAAATTTTGGGTTGAATCTCTGATACCAATCTACATCAAACAGCGTATCCGATTCGGTATTTCTTTATTACCACATGCGAGAATTATGACAATGTTTCCAATAATAAGACGCAATCAATGATGTGAAATTGTTCATGTCATTTCAACGCTCATTATTTTCGGTAGTGCATGGAACTGACAGGCGATTCACGCCAAAGAGTTTTGTTTGTCTGTTTGTTGTTTTATTCGTTTTAAAAGATTACTTTATGGAAAAGACACTTCTTGAAAAGTTCAGTACAGGGAGTGTCCATGCTCTGTTGAGTCGTGAATATAATTTATTATCTACAATGTAGAAGAGTGCGGCATGCAAAAAAGCGAACAAGCACGCATGATTCATCGCCGTTGGCAGTGCTGACAGCAAAGCATGATGGGTAGCGGGCAGTCAGTAAGGTCAGCAGAAAACCAAACAAAATGTTCTGATCAAGCTGATCAATGGTCTGTTTTCAAGCGCAGACTGATGTCAGATTCGATGCACCAACTTTTGACATGAGCAGCATGTTTTGACGTTATTGCAAGGGTTGACGTTCAGCAAGTTTCGCATTGTTCAGAGAGTTTTGATAGAAATTTTCGACATGTTCAGAGAGTTTTGATGAAAGTTTCGACATGTTCAGAGAGTTTTGATACAAAGTTTCGACATGTTCAGAGAGTTTTGATAGAAAGTTTCGACATGTTCAGAGAGTTTTGATAGAAAGTTTCGACATGTTCAGAGAGTTTTGATAGAAAGTTTCGACATGTTCAGAGAGTTTTGATACAAAGTTTCGACATGTTCAGAGAGTTTTGATACAAAGTTTCGACATGTTCAGAGAGTTTTGATAGAAAGTTTCGACATGTTCAGAGAGTTTTGATACAAAGTTTCGACATGTTCAGAGAGTTTTGATACAAAGTTTCGACATGTTCAGAGAGTTTTGATAGAAAGTTTCGATATGTTCAGAGAGTTTTGATAGAAAGTTTCGACATGTTCAGAAAGTTTTGATAGAAAGTTTCGACATGTTCAGAGAGTTTTGATAGAAAGTTTCGACATGTTCAGAGAGTTTTGATAGAAAGTTTCGATATGTTCAGAAAGTTTTGATAGAACGTTTTGACATGTGCAGCAAGTTTTAACATGTGCAACAAGTTTTGAATGTGCATTATTTTAACATACAGCACGTTTTGACATGTGTAACAAGTTTTGACATGTGTAGTAATTTTTGACATGCAGTACGTTTTGACATGTTTAGCACGTTTTGATATGTTCAGCAAGTTTTGACATGAACTGCAAGTTTTGACGTGCAGCAAGTTTTTACATGTACACCATGTTTTGACACACAGCATATTTTGAAATGTGCAGCACGTTTCACATCTACTGCAAGTTTTGACATGAGTAGCAAGTTTTAACATGTACAACAACTTTTAACATGTTCAGCAAGTTTTGACACGTGCAGCAAGTTTTAACATGTGCAGCAACTTTTAACATGTTCAGCAGTTTTGACATGTGCAGCAAGTTTTGACATGTGCAACAAGTTTTGACATGTGCAGCAAGTTTTAAGATGTGCAGCAAGTTTTGACACGTGCAGCAAGTTTTAACACGTGCAGCAAGTTTTGACACGTGCAGCAAGTTTTAACATGTGCAGCAACTTTTAACATGTTCAGCAGGTTTTGACATGTGCAGCAAGTTTTGACATGTGCAGCAAGTTTTGACATTGTCAGCAAGTTTTGACACGTGCAGCAAGTTTTGACACGTGCAGCAAGTTTTAACATGTGCAGCAAGTTTTGAACATGTTCAGCAAGTTTTGACATGTGCAGCAAGTTTTGACATGTGCAGCAAGTTTTAAGATGTGCAGCAAGTTTTGACATGTGCAGCAAGTTTTAACATGTGCAGCAAGTTTTGAACATGTTCAGCAGGTTTCGACATGTGCAGCAAGTTTTAACATGTGCAGCAAGTTTTAACATGTGCAGCAAGTTTTGTCATGTGCTGCAGGTTTTAACATGTGCAGCAGGTTTTGACATGTGCAGCAAGTTTTGTCATGTGCAGCAAGTTTTAACATGTGCAGCAAGTTGAACATGTTCAGCAAGTTTTAACATGTTTAGCAAGTTTTGACATGAGTAGCAGCAAGTTTTAACATGTGCAGCAAGTTTTAACATGTGCAGCAAGTTTTAACATGTGCAGCAAGTTTTAACATGTGCAGCAAGTTTTGACATGAGTAGCAAGTTTTAACATGTGCAACAAAGTTTTAAACATTCAGCAAGTTTTGACAGTGCAGTAAGTTTTAACATATGCAGCAAGTTTTAACATGTGCAGCAAGTTTTAACATGTGCAGCAACTTTTAACATGTTCAGCAAGTTTTGACATGTGCAGCAAGTTTTGACATGTGCAGCAAGTTTTAACATGTGCAGCAAGTTTTGACACGCGGCAAGTTTTGACATGTGCAGCAAGTTTTGACACGCAGCAAGTTTTGACACGTGCAGCAAGTTTTGTCATTGCAGCAAGTTTTGTCATATGCAGCAAGTTTTGACACGCAGCAAGTTTTGACATGAGTAGCAAGTTTTAACATGTGCAGCAAGTTTTGTCATGAGTAGAAAGTTTTGACATGTGCGGCGAGTTTTGACATGTGCAACAAATATTGACCTGAACCTCAAGTTTTGACATACTACAAGAGTGCAAGCTAGAGCACCAAAAGTGCTTTTTTCCCCTTAAAATCAAACGTGATACCCATTCCTCCCATCGTTCCTTCCCCATCCCATCCCTTCGCCTCCAGACAGAGACTGACTTGTATGAAGGCATCCCGACCAATTGATCTGTCTGCATCAGTTCCAGTCTTCGTCACGTCTCAGTGTGGATCTACAGCGCAGTCACCCACGGCACGTCATTGGTATTCAAGCTTGCCATCTTCTGATTGATAGAGCCAGACGTCCGAACCGTGCTTTGCGCCTGGAACAGAAGCTAGCCTGGTAATGAAAGTGAGTTTCATGAAAACCAGAATATAGAATTCTCGCGAGTTAGGTGATGGAGAAGACCCAAGAGGTCGAAATG
>CM065719.1:81368942-81376442 GCA_033310375.1 Conus canariensis | reverse complement strand
AAAATGGCAATATCCATCAAGCCCTCCACCACACACACACACACACACACACACACACACACACACACACACACACACACACACACAGAGAGAGAGAGAGAGAGAGAGAGAGAGAGAGAGTGAACTGCTCTTTTGTCATTTTCTATTAACTGCACATGAATTTGAATTCGGCGGTGAGGGGGGGGGGGGGGGGGGGGGGGTGAGGGTACTGCAGCGTACCATAACAGATTTGTAAGTTGTGTGAAGTTGTACAGGATGACCTACATTTTCTTGATAATTGTTCCATGTATGGTGACTTAGATTTCGTCTACTCACTACTGTTAATACACAATTCCATTCTGTGTTCAAAAGAATTATCGAGCATATACTACTCAAAACAATTGAAGTACCACTTAGGAAAACTGCTGTCATTCGAAAGAAAACAAAGCTGAACATAATTTAATGATTGAATATTTTATTTTTATTATTCCTCAATCCATTCAAATTTATTCAAACACCGTGACAAAAAATTATCCTTGTTTTACACTTGATTAAAGAGGCATACCCCCAAAATGAAAAGTAACAAGAGTCTATGGTAGATGTCATGATGTTAATAACGGGTATGACCACCGTTCGCGTTCAAACAAGCGTCACATCGACGTCTCATGGAGTGCACCAGGCGGCGGAGAGTGTCCTGGGGGATCGCCTGCCACTCCTGCTCCAGCAACTGAAACAGCTGGTCCACGGTGTCTGCTGGAGGGTTGTGGGCCCGCACTCGCCTCCCCAGCACGTCCCACAGATGCTCTATGGGGTTCAAATCTGGTGACCTGGCAGGCCAGTCCATTCTTGTCACCTGCTGCCCTTGTAGGAACTGATTCACGATGGCGGAGCGGTGGCACGGCGCGTTGTCGTCCTGGAACTGGGCGCCCTGGCCAACTGCCCTCAGGGCGGGTATCACAAGGGGGCGGATGATGGTGTCGCGGTAGGTGGCACCGGTCAGGCGGCCTTCAACACGGTGTAGGGGGGTCCTGTGACGTAGGCTGAACCCACCCCACACCATCACGGACCCACCTCCATAGCGGTCATGCTCCCTGACGGCAGCGTCAACGTAGTGTTCTCCAGGACGTCGCCAGACGCGAGCCCGCCCGTCGTTGAACCTGAGGGTGAACCTTGACTCGTCTGTGAAGAGTACTGTTGCCCATTCAGCTCTTGTCCACCTTCTATGACATGCTGCCCAGGCCCGACGATGAGCTCGATGCGCTGGGGTCAGTATTGATCTCACTGCTGGGGACCTTGACCTCAAGTTGGCGTCGTGGAGCCGGTTCCGAACTGTCTGGGTACTGACGTTGACGTTGCTGGCTTGTCGTAGCTGGTCTCGGAGTACTGTGGCACTGGCTGAACGGTCTCTCAGACAAGCGATAACAATGAACCGATCCTGCTGTCTGGAGGTGCTTCTCGTCCGTCCACGTCCCTGCTGTTCTTCAACACTTCCAGTGTTAAGCCAACGGTCTCTGAGCCTCAGAATGACTGGGTGACTCACTCCAAGCCGTCGACCAATCTCCCTCAAGCCAATACCTTCTTGGTACCATGCTATCGCTCTTCCTCTGTCGGTGTTGCTTAGTCGTTGTCTCGCAGGCATGGTTAAATCTTCCTAAATTTCGCGACTTTTTATACCCGTCAAATGTGCTAACTGATTGCAATTCTGCTCAGAAAAGACCTTGCTTTCACGTGCATCACATTTTTTTTTCTTGCTGTGTCTGTGTCAAAATCTGGGAGCGACACAAGTTCGATAATTTCTCGGGATTTTTTTGCCTCAGATGCGACGCGGTAGATAACTGCTGACCGACTTTAACATAACAAAAATGCACGAGGAGTAGTATTTGAGAACCGGGTAAGCTTATCCAGCAGAGTTTATTCAATTATCAATATTAATTGGTTTATCAGAGCTTTTTAAAAATTGCATACAAAAATTAGGGGTGGTACTTCAATTGTTTTTAGTAGTGTATATGGTAACAGAACGTATTTTCTATGTCCAAGTTTCATACTAAGGTCATGCTATTTTCACCCTGAAATGGACAAATATGTATATGTATGTCTAACAGTTCGAAAAAAAAAAAAAAAAAGGGGTGGGGGGTGGGAGGAGGGGGGGGGGGGGTTGTCTACAATTTTGTGTGAGCTCTCTCTTTCACTTGCTTGTTGTTATTTAGTTTACTTCCGTTGTTTTATGTACTGTCCATGATTCCTTTGATGTGTTTTCAGACATTTAAATGAGTCTGAGGATGAATCAGTCACACACACACACACACACACACCACACACACACACACACACACACACACACACACACACACAACACACACACACACACACACACACACACACACACACACACGAGACGAATTTCCGTTTCTGTTACACACAGACGAAAGACAAGAGTGCTTTAAACATTTTTATGTGCCACGTGCGTCTCGATGCCCTCAGTGTCATTGTTCCTTCATTAGTTTTCTCATCGTTCCTTCAAAGTTCATGGACTATTCGTTTTGGTCCCTGCTCCAGCCCTCAGAACCGCCATCACCAGTCCACAGGGAAATACCAAGTCATTAGGACTCAGCCTTCTAAAGGAAACTCTTCGCTTGTGTCGAGTTCATTCGGCACTGTTCACTGGTGTCTGTTGTGACCAACCATTTGCGGTGATATGTATAACGTACAAATTGAATAGTAAAAAACACCTACACTCAATACTGCATATTGCAAAACTTTCGGTTTATTTATAAAAACCTTTGGCAAGCATCAAACACCATGAGCTTACTAAATGAGAGTCTGAAGCACAGCATTTTCATCCGGAAACTGATTATTATTTCTCACTCTCACTTCTCTTAAATTCTCACTCACTCCTTTAAGTTCTTGTAAGCTCAATCCCTATACATAAGTCTACCAGAGTTCAAAGAAGAAACGGTAGCAATGAGCATTATGTGAAATAAGAAACTGGGGTAGTCAGTCGAGACCTTAAAAAAACAATCGGAAATGAGATGAAGCTCCCACTGGTCCAAGTCAAGATAACCGTTAATACCCATTTCTCTTGCTTCGTCTTTTTCAAATGTAGCTATTGCTTTCAATATAACATGAAAATGCAGCAATGTCCACGAAAATAATTGTTTCTGCTTTCATCCGGACAAAGACATTGCTACATTTTGTTTCTTGGTCAATACTGTATTGTCACATTTTTCTTCAACATTACGGCGTTGCTACATGTTTTAGACAATGCTGCATTGCTCCATTTTTCATTGTCATTGATGCATTGCTCCATTTTTCATTGTCATTGTTGCATTGTTCCATTTTTCACAGACATTGCTGCATTGTTACATTTTTCATCAACATTGCTGTATTGCTGCATTCCTTATAGACAATGCTGCATTGTCACATTTTTTTTCCCAGAGATATTGCTGCTTTGTTACTTGTTTGTAAATTTTGGTGCCTTCTAACTTTTTTCATAGACACTGGCGCAGTATCACATTTTATGTTGAATGTGCGACGGAGGCAACAATGTTTTCATAGAGACTTCAGCTTTCTTCAGGTTTTATTTACAGATAACCACTACAACTTTAGGAACGTGACGTTGATGGGTAAAGAACCTATTCTACTTCCATCTCTGAACTTTTCAGCGGCTAATCATTGCACAGATAATCACTCTCCTCTCCAGGTTGCTCTCCACTTGGAAAATAAAATGCTTGTCGCTGGGCGTTGCAAGTTTATGATTCCTTTGGGATAGTCATGTCTGATTAATTTTGGATCTAGTCGCAAAGTGAAACCACTGCAGGCGGAAATCTAAACAAATTTTAAAAAAAAAAGTGGCCAAACAAATCACAAGACAAAACACGACGCGTTTCGACCTATTAACTCTTCTTCAGGCAAGAAACAAAGTCAGGACAACGAAAATGAACGAGCAATCACTTATCTTCATCCACTTTAGCGCAAGATAGGCGTTTACACATTCTGTTTGTCGAAACATGCCTCGCTTTTTGTAGTTTAAATGTCATTCCAAGTTCAGCAGTTGGGGATTGCTCGTTCATTTTCGTTGTCCTGGTTGTTTTGTCTCTTGCCTGAAGAAGACCTAAGAGGTCGAAACGCGTCGTGTTTTGTCTTGTGATTCGTTTGTCCACTTTTTTTTTTTTTTTTTTTTTTTTTTGGGGGGGGGGGGGGGGGCATGCTAACATGAATATTTAAAATTTGATTAATTTTGGTTTGTTTTGTTCGTCCCCAATGCTATTGATGCGTTCTCTCTCTCTCTCTCTCTCTCTCTCTTCTCTCTCTCTCTCTCTCTCTCTCTCTCTCTCTCTCTCTCTCTCTGTTATGTACAGATGCACCGTCTTAAGCTCCCCAACTTGGAATGACATTTAAGCTACAAAAAGCGAGGCATGTTTCGACAAACAGAATGTGTAAACACGGAATATGGTTGTCGCCCAATAAAGTGCAAATCTGTGATGTGCCTTCAAAGAACTAGCGAAGACTTTGATACGGGTCTCTTGAATTAAAAAAACGAGGGAAAACAAAACAAAACAAAACAAAAAAGTTAGAAATGCCCTGAAATAAATCTTGGAGTTAATGATATTTTGAGATTCTGTTTTAAGCAAGGCACGCTGCCACAATCTTTCATCCTATCAAAATTTCCTCGCTTCCTTTTACCCCACTGTCTTCCCTCACTTCTTTTCTCCCCTTCCCCCATCCAAAATCCCTCCCGTCCTCTCCTCCCACTTCGTTTAGCCCTTCAGTCTATACAGCAGAAACTGTATGTCTTCACCGGTTGGTCTTTCAACATAGAAAATTGACAGAAAATCGGATTGTTTGGGTTGTGTGGACGGACACTTTGATTCACTCCTAAAAAGACCATCCAACAACAATGTCTTTGTTCCCATAGGTTAACTGGTCTTGGGATTTTTTTTTTAATGCTGTGTGTTCGTTATCGGTATGTTCCAGTCTCTCTCTCCACACCTGTTATTTTTGGTCTCTTTGATCTTTGAATTGGAGAAAACTCTGCTGTTTCTGTTGTTTGGTTTGAACGATATCACACGCTCTGTGTCCGCCCGTTATATGTGCTAGTTTTCTTTCATCCTTCCTCTCCCAACCCTCATCCCAGCCCCTATCCCCAGCCTGTGGAAGATGTCCTCAGATGACGTAAGAACGGCACACGCGTGCGCGCGCGCGCACACCCACACACACACACACACACACACACACACACCACACACACATAGACACTCACGCACGCAAACGCGCTCGCGCGCGCGCGCACGCACGCACCACACACACACGACACACACACACACACACACACACACACACACACAAACACCACACACCACAGAACTCACTCTCTCTCTCTCTCTCTCTCTCTCTCTCTCTCTCTCTCTCGTTTTTAATTCATCAAAGATTGACCCACACGAGGTAGCGCCTCGCGTACTGGTTCCGCCGGTACCCCCTTGGGAACTAACGGAAGTAACAGTTAACATTTTTTCTCCTGATCTAAATAAAGCGATTTCGCCGCATGTGTTAGCAGCATCTGTCAAAATTGACATGGAAGAAAAGTTTACTAACTATTTAAAAGTATACACTGACGGCTCAGTTCTTGATGATGGTAGTGCGGGATCTGGCTTTGTAATTCCAGATTTCAAAGCTGAAAAATCGTATTATTTAGGAAAGGGTCATTCCATATTTACAGCTGAACTAGTTGCTGTCCTGATGGCATTAAATTATTTAATTTCCTTGCCAGTCTCAATATTTAATATCCTGTTTTGTGTTGATTCACAGTCAGTATTAAAAAGTTTGCATTGTTTTGAAAATACACAGAGAGAGGAATTATTATTTGAGATTAAGTACATGTTGCACTGTCTTTACATGAAAGGTATTAATGTTGTATTTTCTTGGGTTCCATCGCACACCTCCTTCGTATTTAACGATCAAGCAGATAGAGCAGCAAAAAGGGAGCAAAGAATATATTAGGTAGTATTAAGGTTGATTGTCCTTTGTCATACAAGGAAATTAGTCATATAATCGAGAGGGATTTCTTGAGTCAATACAGTTCCTCATCAAAACCTCGTCAGCAAACTCTGTCAAACTTTGTGTCGATTAGCCGACCGGTTTCAAGCCTGACTTTTAGACTTTTATGTAATTCCCTACGAACCAAGTATTGCCAGACTGTTAAGTGTGTATGTGTATGTGTATGTGAGGAATTTGCACTGGCCCTCGATGCCAGGCGCCTGAAACTCAACCTGCCACGAGCAAACGAAACTGAAGATTGGGAGAAACTGGATGCAAAAATCGTCCAAAGACTCGATGCACTGATAGGGAAAAGCACCCTGGAACACAAACTAGCCACATATGGGGACATTGTGTATGCCACATGTAGAGACGCCTATGGAGCAAAACTACCCAAAGAGAAAACACCTCCAAAGAAATCCAGACGCCAAGAAAAGATGGACAAGATCAGGGTCCAAAAGAAAAACCTCAAGATGCAAATGAAGACCGCACTGCCAGCTGAAAAGCAATGGCAGAAGCGGCAGAGGGGTGTTCAAGCTGGATCTGGTCAAGGAGGAACAAAAGTGAACTTCATAAGGCTTAATTTCCCTACAAATATCAGGTGTCCCTGTGGCTCAGTGGTTAAAGCGCGAGTCATTAAGTGGAAAATGAGCATGTCCAGAGGGTCATGGGTTCGAATCCCAGCCATGGCTCGTCCCAAGATGGGAAAAAAAGGGGCAGCAGAGGGACATCCGGAGTCATGAACCGGGTGTGGCCCAACCCCCCTAGAGTGTCAGGAGATAAGGGCCGAAACACTTGCTTGAAGGGGGCTTCTCTTCTGAGGACTCTCTGCTGCCACGCTCTCCACGAGTTTCTTTCTACTGTATGTCGTGGAGATCTTTCAGTTCAACATGTGATTTTTGATTGTGAACCAACGAAACCCTTTTTGAATGGTGTTATACCAAGTGCTGACACTGGGCACGTTAATGTGTTTGACTTTTTAGATTCGTTGCCAGTTGTTTCTCTTGTTAAATTAACGAGTAACCTTTTGCTAAGTCCATTAAGGAACATTTTAAAATCATAATCGTAAGTTAGATTACTTTAGTTATTTTTCTCTAATTTTTCATAGTTACTGTCCTATAATTCATCTATCCTTTATTTTTGTTCTATGTAACCACATCGTCCTCTTCTCTTCTTTTATGATAATAGTCTGAAATTGTAAACACTATGTTATTTAGACGTCTGCAATCACCTATATGTGTGACGAGACGTAAAACAGAATTCCTTCTCTCTCTCTCTCTCTCTCTCTCTCTCTCCTCTCTCTCTCTCTCTCTCTCCTCTCTCTCTCTCTTAACGATGCGGGCGTGAAGAATAGGGTGGGGATTTATGAGTCTGTCTCCTAACAGGGGGATGGACTAAGAGCAACATTTAGAACAGTTTACACACACACACACACACACACACACACACACACACACACACACACACACGCGCGCGCGCGCGCGCGCG
>CM065719.1:81358942-81363942 GCA_033310375.1 Conus canariensis | reverse complement strand
GTGTACTCTGTGTCTCTGTGTGTGTGCCCTGTGTGTGTGTGTGTGTGTGTGTGTGTGTGTGTGTGTGTGTGTGTTGTGTGTGTCACTGTGTGTGTGTGTGTGTGTGTGTGTGTGTGTATGTGTGTGTGTGTGTGTGTGTGTGTGTGTGTGTGTGTGTGTGTGTGTGTGTGTGTGTGTGTGTGTGTGCGTGCGTGATCATGCGTGCTAGAGTGCTCACGTCTGTATGTGTATGTATGTAGATGTACCGTTAACTTTTACCGTTCGTTATATTTCCGTGGAGCCAGAAATGAAACAAAAACATCTCCTCTGCAACAGAAGACTGTGCCGCGAAGTGTAGACCAAGGTACTGTGGTACACAAGGCTTCACCTTGTGGTTTTCCTCACATCCTACACATGTTTTTCTTCCATGCAAAATTAACTTGCGATGCTTGATTTCCATAGCCTTACTATGTGTGTGTGTGTGTGTGTGTGTGTGTGTGTGTGTGTGTGTGTGTGTGTGTGTGTGTGTGTGTGTGTGTGTGTGTGTGTGTGTGTGTGTGTGTGTGTGTAACTTTTACCCTGTGCCGGCAGTGCTGATTCCATGTTATCTAAGTGGACTTCACGTATATATAAGAAGTTTTCGTAAAAGTGCGAGACTGTGCGCCTTAGAAAAGAGACTGAACAAAGCCTCTGCAGCAGGAGACTCCCAGAAAAACTGCTATTTACTGCGAGCGAGGCAACTTTTACATAGCCAACTCGCACTTTACAAGTGCGGCTTTGTGACTTGTGAATTTATAAGTGACTTTTTTGCCCTTTTTTTAAAAATTTGTTTTCGTTTTGAAGTGTTGATTCTTTGCATGTTTTGTCTTCAGTTTTACTTTATTTTTTTCCTCTCCTTCTATCCCCTTACTTGTAATTTTGCTTCAAATGTGCTTCCTTTATGAGTGACTGTACATTTTCCTTTCAGGAAAGTGTATCCATCAGTACCATCTGATCGAGGAGCTTACTGACATAATACTGTGAAGATTTTCTTTTCTTCTCATACGTTTTTGGTTTCCCAAAGTTGTCACGGTGTGCAAACCAAACCCATTTTCCCTCCCTTTTATGTCATCTTATTGTGTTCCTTGATCATACAAACCCCAACGTCAGTTAACGTGTGAAATCGTCTCCTACTATCATCACATCAGTGCACAACGACAAATGAGCAAGAACCAGTCTGTATGGCCATGCAAAGAAGGACTTCGAATCTGTCACCTTAATATCCAACATGCAGTTAACAAGACATCAGATATATCAACACTGATTTGGAATCATGGTAAACCTTTTCATATTTTAGGGCTCTCTGAATCCAGATTAACTACACACATTACCGACAATGATGTAGCTATTCCAGGATATAACGTAATCCGGAAAGATCCTGCACAAACGAAAGAGACGGGTCTTCTTATCTTCATCAGCGAAACCCTTAGCTTCAAACGACTTCTGCACCTAGAACGTAACGGTGTAGAATGTGTCTGGATAGAAGTTAAGCTGAAAAGAAACCCTTCCATTTTGGTTGGATTCTGCTACAGGAACCCATCTGAAAGAGTAAACTGGGTCGACAAATTTATTCCGATGATGGATGCAGTCTCACTAGAATCCAAGGAAATTATTTTACTCGGAGACTTTAACACAGACCTTCTGAAAGCGCAAAATCAATGGACGCAAGCATTCAATCTGTTTAACCTGCATCAACTCATCGAATCTCCAACGAGAGTCACACCAAACTCGAAGACACTTATCGACCATATTTATGTTTCAGATAAAACTAACATAGCAGAAGCCTGCGTCCCTGTTCTAAACTGTAGTGATCATTACCCAGTGTGTGTCACATGGTCCAAAAAAGGAGTAAAAATTCCCAAAACGGGACACAAGACAATAACCTACCGTTGCTTTACAAACTTTAACAACCAAGATTTTCTACATGACTTGCTTAGCTCAAATCTCTCATCAGTTTACAACATAACTGATCCAGATGTTGCTGTTGAATTTTGGATCAGAACATTTACAGAAATATATGATAAACACGCCCCTCTAAAAACGATTAGAGTACGACATAATCCCAAACCGGCATGGTACACTAAAGAGTTACAGGAGGCAGGTTATCTTAGAGATCTGCTTAAACAACATGGCTATGAAGAGGAATCTAGAATACTGAGAAATGCAATAAATTCACAGAAGCGCAGAGAAAAAACGAAATACTATCGAGAACTAATTTCATCAAATCAGAACCCAAAATTGGTATGGAGAGCTATTAACGAGCTTACAAACAATCAATCTTCTTCAAAATCAACTATAATTAAAGACATCCCTGTCGAACAGCTGAACACCCACTTTTGCACTATAGCCAATAAAGTTGTCACGGCTGATTCTTCAGATCAAACGACCTTCAAAAACTGAAACAATATTGCCATGATAAAAACATCACGTCTGAACTTTATATTCCACCAATAACAATATTTGAAGTCTATCACTACCTAACATACCTAAAACAGTCAAGTACCTGCGGGGTGGATGGCCTAGACGGCAAAATTCTCAAACTATCAGCTCCAGCAATTACAGATACGTTAACATACGTCTTCAATCTATGTATCGACAAAAATCATTTTCCCAATAGTTTCAAAAAAGCAAAAGTCATTCCTATCTACAAAGCAGGTGACAGCTCAGACCCTGCAAACTACAGACCAATCTCAATCATTTCCACTCTTTCCAAACCTTTGGAAAAACACATAAACAAACACACATTACACCACCTTAATACATACCACTTACTTCATCCAAGACAGTCCGGGTTCCGACACAACCATTCATGCCACACAGCCCTAATCAACCTGGTTGATGACTGGCTAAACAGCATTAACAACAACAACAGATATTGTGGTGTCCCTATTTATTGATTTCAAAAAAGCATTTGATGTGATAGACCACAACCTTCTTCTTAGAAAATTAAAATTGTATGGCTTATCCACAAGAACTCTTACGCTTTTTCACTCATATCTCACAAATAGGCAACAATATGTGAAAATTAATACAACTTTCTCTTCATTTCAAACACTTTCCTATGGCGTCCCACAAGGCTCTATCTTGGGTCCCTTATTATTCACAATTTACATCAATGATCTACCTCTCCATATCACATCCACCTGTGAACTTTTTGCTGATGACACAACAATCCACACAAATCATTCTGATGTTACTGTTCTTGCACAAACTTTACAAGAAAGTGCGAATGATCTCGTGAAATGGACTGAACTAAATCACATGTCGCTTCACCCTCAAAAAACTAAATCCATGCTTATCACAACCAGACAAAAAAGACAAAATCTCACTATTAAATTTCCTCCGGTGCATCTTAAAGATGAACCCGTTGAACAGGTTACATACCTCAAAGTGCTAGGAATAACAATTGATAGCAATATTAGCTGGCAAGCTCACATAACCTCACTGTGCAAAAAAGTCTCTCCAAAATTAAACGCTTCCTCGACCTGCATTCACGCAAGCTCTTTTTTCAATCTCATATTCAATCATACATAGACTATGGGTCTACTCTATGGGACTCTGCTAGCGCTATTACCCCCAAACCATTGCTAAGCCTACACAAGCAAGGACTCAAATTAGTCCTAAAAAACAGTAGTCTCCTAGACTCAGACATAAAAAGGTTCAAGTTCTCCCCTTAAGTCTGAGATTAGAATACAACAAAGGGATCATAATGCACAGAATTATGTCTGGGAAGGCACCCTCAACATTAGTTCGCAGATTCTCAATTAATTCCTCAAGGACTCTACCCAAACTACATGTCCCTGTTCCTAGAATTGACTTATTCAAATCCAGTTTAACATATTCAGGTTCCTGTCAATGGAACTCGCTCCCTGAGTCAGCCAAGCAACACCAATGCACATCAACCTTCAAACACCATTATTTCATCCATCTTATGTGCAAATACTCGCATACTCCGCCATAAATCCACCACCAACCACTACCACCCTCTTTACCTTATGTATGAACCTGATTATTATGGAAGTGATTTGTACTGAAATGCACATGCTACTCTGTTCAATAAGTATGTCTTATGTAAGTATGCGCGCGTGTATGTGTGTGTGTGTGTGTGTGTGTGTGTGTGTGTGTGTGTGTGTGTGTGTGTGTGTGTGTGTGTGTGTGTGTGTGTGTGTGTGTGTGTGTGTGTGTGTGTGTGTGTGTGTGTGTTTTCCTACTACCTCTTGCCCTCTGTCACTATGTCGTAATGCTTGTATTCTTATGTGACTCCTCTCTGTCTTCTGTCTGTCTGTCTGTCTGTCTGTCTGTCTGTCTGTCTGTCTGTCTCTCTCTCTCTCTCTCTCTCTCTCTCTCTCTCTCTCTCTCTCTCTTTTCTCACGGTTCTGCTCGAATGACTTGATTTATTATCTATATGACACCCCCCCCCCTCCCCCTTGTACCCGTGGTGACTGGGCTATCATTATGCATTTTTTTTCTCCATTTGTGTGTGTGTGTGTGTGTGTGTGTGTGTGTGTGTGTGTGTGTGTGTGTGTGTGTGTGTGTGTTGTGTGTGTGTGTGTGTGTGTTTTTCCTTCCTGGTGCTTCAAAATCGATTGTCTTGCAACTCCTTGGTATCTTTTGATTGTCAGACTATTCTAAACATGCTCTTTCCCACACCCCAATCTCGCCTCTTTCTCCCTCTCCGTCCCCCCCCCCCCCTCTCCTCCTCTCTCTCTCTCTCTCTCTCTCTCTCTCTCTCTCGCCCTTCCCTGCACTCCTTTCGCTCCTGCGTCTCTCTCGTCCCCCCCCCCCCCTTTTCTCTCTCTCAATTACTTTTTTTTTTTTTTTAATAATTCCATGTCTAATTTTTGTCTAGCCACTTATACATGCTTCTTCTATTGCCTCATTTGACATTGTTGACCCTACTCAGGGCGAGGACTGGATGTAATTATTTTGCATTGTTGACCCTACTCAGGGCGAGGACTGGATGTCATTATTTTGCATTGTTG
>CM065719.1:81346442-81353942 GCA_033310375.1 Conus canariensis | reverse complement strand
TTGTTGTTTGTTCGCTTTTTTCACCACAGAAACGCTACACAAACATGCGCTCGGTTCTCCTCCTCCAAACCGTTCGCTATTTCACGAAGAAACAGATTCTGTTTGTTTTAATGAAGCCTGAAATATTCACAAGCATCTGTCCATAACCACGTCATCATCTTCGTCAAAATCACCATCACGAACGTCGTTGTATGATTACTGTTGATTAAACATTTTACAAGTGTGTGTGTGTGTGTGTGTGTGTGTGTGTGCGCGCGCGCGCGCGCGTGTGTGTGTGCGTGTGTGTGTGTGCGTGTGCGTGTGTGTGTGTGTGTGTGTGTGTGTGTGTGCGCGTGCGTGTGTGTGTGTGTGTGTGTG
This sequence comes from Conus canariensis, assembly GCA_033310375.1. NCBI lineage: Eukaryota > Metazoa > Mollusca > Gastropoda > Neogastropoda > Conidae > Conus > Conus canariensis. Next base: position 81,353,585 of record CM065719.1, on the reverse strand, counting down.
TGTGCGTGCGTGCGTGTGTGTGTGTGTGTGTGTGTGTGTGTGTGTTGTGTGTGTGTGCGCGCGCGCGCGCGCGCGCGATTGGAGGAATAAGACACGTCAATATTATTAAATGACTATAAACTTGCAGAGATTTGTCTTTTATTCTTTATCGTTGTGTTTCTTGTTTAACTTTCCTCCATTCGTAAGAAAATGTGCAACAGACAATGACTGACTTGTGGAACACTTCTTCAGATGCAGAACTCAAAAGAATCATTTCAATTAATTGTATTGAAAAGAAATTGAGGGGGGGGGGGGGGGGGGGGTATGAGAGGTGATTTGCTTTTGTCGTACGTTAGCGAAAAATTCGGTTTAGATTTTTACTTTCACATGTTTGCAATTTGGGTCAGCTTGTTGTAGAACTGGGCCCTAGCGACATGGAGCGAGATGTCTTAAAGGTCATGTCAGTAGTGAATTGCTTGTTCAACGCAGCCTGCTTCTCCTTGTCAAATATCGGTTCATCCTCTGTTGGGTAAATCAACTTCCTCATTGAAACACACACACACGCGCGTGCAAGCATGCACATACCCACGCACGCACTCATGACAACTACCCATTCCTTTCTTTTTTCCCCTTCTTTCTTTCTTTCTTTCTGGGTGAATTCCTAAATATTCGGCATGCATCTGGAAAGACGTGGAGAGGGGAGAGGGACTGCCCAGATCGAATACGACGTGGAGCGGAACAAAGCAGCATTATCCAACAGTCTGGACGAAAAATCTGATCGTTTTATTTCCGTTTTCCGTGCATTACGTGAGTAATGCAAAAACGTTTTCAATGTTCGTGTATCGTACGTGAAAATTACATCCACTACAACGTTTGTTTGGGGGGGGGTTGTTCATTTTTTTTTGTCCTCGATGCACAAGAAATGTAGCAACTGTTAAATGTGTCATCGATATTGCTTTTTTCGTGGTTTAAAAGTGATAACTCGATGATGCAATATTGAATTTAAATCTTGTGCTTTTGAGGGGTATTAAATCATATGAACGGCAGCTGTGTAAGATTCTCAGCAGCACTTAAAATGTACAGTGAATGATTACTTTTACATCTTGCTGTCCATTCGGATAGCTGAAACCTTCCATGGTCCAGCTTTATCCACAATAAGATATAGCGCATTTATTGTCTGCTTTATGCTGTGTGTGTACTCTGTGCTGTATGTTCCACAAGCAAAAATATAACAATGTTACAGTTTTAGTGGACTAAACGCTGAAAATTCGTTACATTGTTAGTTTTTTTCTTTAGGTGGAGACTGGCGCATTGTAATAGATTGCGTCGTATCATAGTACTTCCCCACCCCTCCCCTCCTCCATTGCTTTCCACAGTTCTACGATGGACAGTCAGATCAGCCCTGTGGGGAATGAAGTCTCCAACAGTACGCTTATTCTTAGGACCATCTGGTCATGCTACACCTGTGGCCGATACACAGACACATCAATACGCAGACCGGATGGTTTGGAGGCCGGAAACAAAGGCCCCGAAACCATGGCAAGGGTGATTTCCCCTGTTGTTGCCATGATGTGCCCTCACGGATAGCGCCGCTGCCACAAGAGGTAATCCATTCGCTGTCTTCCACTCCATTCTGTGTCTTCTTCCACACAAAGCGGACACCGAGGACCCGGTCAGTCAGTCATTTCAGTAATAACGTCCCCGCAGTGAGCTCTGGGAAAATCTGATCCGGTTCCGAGGCGTGTCTCTGTGTCTACACATCTGTTGGGCAGAAGTCCCGCTTGTCTGTCGGTCGACGTTTGTACATTCAATGAGCATGTGATGTAGTTTGTCCTCGGTTCACCAGCACTGTGTAGTGGTGTCCGTGTGGTCAAGCCACACAGCCTCAAAATCAGTGGTCTCTTGTCTAAGGTTCGAGCACATGCTGGAACCAGAACCTTCCCTCCCTCCTTTCCACTGTTAACCCCCCCCCCCCCCCCAATGCGCGCCTGTTCCACGTATCCTTTGCTGCAACGACATTAGGCCTCTGTGTCTGCACACTGGCTTCTTAAATAAGAACCGAGACAGTAATCTGGTAGCAGCTCAGGGCCCACGTTAAACCTTCTTCACTTTTTCGTTAACTTCTACCAACTTCTGTAGACACTGTGACCACGTCCTCTCACAGTTTGGCTGAGCTGAACTCCTCATCACAAGGCATGGAGGAAGACAAGGAGAGGAATGGGAGACGGTCTGGGCAGATAGGGGTACACGTGAGAATGCCATGAACCGATTCCAAAATCACAATTGTAGGATCTGAAACTGATTTTTCTAACATGCCACCCACCCACCTCTTGTCTTCTCCATGCACCAGTGATGTGTGATGATGTTTATGTCTTTGCAGATGGAACTTTCGGCCTTTGGCACGTTGACAGTTTTTGTATGAACAATAGTTTTGTCCGAATAGAAAGCTATGTGTTGCGTTTGTCGATCTTAAAAAAGCGTTTGTATCTATTAACAGAGGGAGAGTTTTGACTATTTTTTTCAAAGCAGAGTATTATTGAGGTACTGTATAAATGTCTAGTTTGCAAGATTGAATAGAAGTAGCTGAGGGTGCTGTATGGTTCTTTCTATACTGTATTTATGAACTTCAAATTTGGCGTTAATCAAGGCGGCGTTTGTAGCGCAGCTATATTTATTTCTTCACAGACGAGTTGACAGCAGAACTGATGAACTCTGGCAGAATCACCATGCATTTTAAGAAGCACATTATGGAAATATTTATTTTAATTTTAGCCAGTGGCGTTGAATTGATATGGGATTCAGAGTCATTTAAATACTGTTCAGATGCTTGCTGCCTTGGTTTACAATTATGAGTGGCAATAACCTAAAGGTCTTTTCCAAGTAAATGTGCATTGATTGTTTACCCCCCTATGAGGGTTCAAGGCTGACGGAAAACAGAGATCAGAATCTGAAACCCTCTTCATCTGTCAGCCGGTCTGTCTGCCTGTCTCCATGTTTGCATGTATGTCGGAGAGCGCGTGTACGATGAACTGAGATGTAACTGACACCATAAAAAGAAGACACTCGTGAACAATACAGAAAAAGAAAGTAAGACAGGGACGTCAGGTTGTCCGGGACCCTAGGCCTTAGAGCCTACAGGGATGTCAGGTTGTCCGGGACCCTAGGCCTTAGAGCCTACAACAAGTAAGACAGGGACGTCAGGTTGTTCGGGACCCTAGGCCTTAGAGCCTACAAACGTGGAACAGCCATGAGGGGAACTAAATTAAGGAGGTCAGAGTAAGCGGGTAATATGGAAGTGGTAACCAAATTTTCGGGTGGTCTGTATAAACGGCAATATACACACGACATGTCTTTGCAGCACACACAAAACACACAACACACACACACACACACACAAGAGAGAGAGAGAGAGAGAGAGAGAGAGAGAGAGAGAGAGAGAGAGAGAGAGAAACAGACAGACAGACAGACAGACAGACAGACAGGCAGACAGGCAGAGTGAGTGAGAGAGAGAGAGAGAGAGAGGTGTGTGTGTGTGTGTGTGTGTGTGTGTGTGTGTGTGTGTGTGTGTCTGTGTGTGTGTGTGTCTGTGTGTCTGTGTGTGTTTATGTGTTTGTATCTGTGTCTATTTCTATGTGTGATTGCAGGAGCAACACTTGTGAAAATGGTCATTTAAAAATAAATATTCTTTCTTGCTGTTTTACCAATTTCCTCCATTCTTAAAAAAAAAAACAAAAAACAACCTCATCACACATGAGTTAGCCTGTGTGGAATTTTTCTCTGGATGTTGAGCTTAAAAAATCATTTAAATTAGATATATTAAAGAAGTACTCTGGGGATTTTTTTTAAATGTTTGTGTTTTTTTGTGATATGCTAATCAAAAACTCAGTTTGGATGTTCTTCCATGAGTTTGCAGTTTAGGTTCATGTGCGAAGTTGTGTCATAGCAACGTGGAACAAGATGTCTTTCTAAACGGCCCCAAACGTCTTGCCAGCAGTCAGTTGCTTGTTTGACGCAGCCTGAGTGTGCTTGTCATATATGGCTCTTCATCTGTTGGGTGAATTAACTTTCTCATGGCCACACACACGCCCGCACCCGCGCGCGCGTACACACACACACACACACACACACACACACACACACACACACACACACACACACACACACTCTCTCTCTCTCTCTCTCTCTCTCTCTCTCTCCACAGAGAGAGAGAGAGAGAGAGAGAGAGAGAGAGAGAAAGAAAAAAGAAGAGAGAGAGAGAGAGATGATCCCCCCAGGACATTATTACTTTTATCCAACGACAATTACTCATTTTTTTCTGTCTGTGTGGAAATGTTAATAGGTAATGGATGGCGGAACGAGGGTTCAAATCCCCGGTGGGCGAACTGCGTCGCTGGGCTTCCAGATCTCTAACGTCATCATCACCTGGTCTGACCTGCTTGTGTCTGTGTCTACATGCAGGCTAAACATCACGTCATCTTTGTCATCACGCACCAGGCTGAGAGAATCCTCAAACATTCGACAGGCATCTGGGTACACGTGGAAAGAGAGGAACTGCCCAGACCTGATACGTCGTAGAGCGGAACAATGCAGCAATCTTCATGCAAAATGTGGCAGTGTGACAGTCTGGAGGAAAAAATATACGAACTGTTACAATTTTTGTGGATTTGAATGAGGAAACGATTTGTACAATTTTTTGGAGCAGTTTGTACGTAAATGACATGAACTACTTTCCTTTTTGTCCTTGATGTATAAAAAAAAAAGTAACAATGCTAGCATTCCTTATCAATATTGCTGTTTTCTTCAGGTTTTAACGACTGATAATCTGGTGGATTGAATCTTTTGCTCTTGCTGGGTAATAAAATTTTATCATTTCCATCTGCTTAAACTCCTCAGCAGCACTGAAACGTACATTGGATAAATTCATTTTTACATGCAGCTATCCATTTGGATGGCTGAAACCTTCCACAAAATAGAAATAATAATAGTGGATTTGTTGTGTCTTACGCTACGTATGTATTTTGTGCTGTATCTTTCGCGCTTAAACAGATAGCAATGTTTCAATGTCAGTGGACTAAGCACTCAAAGATTGTGACATTGCTGTTTTATTTTATGGAGATTGCAGCGTTGTGACGTGTTGCGTTGTATCATAGCATCATCGTTCTCCACTGTGGTATAGCGGACAGTCAGACCAGCCCTGTAGAGGATGAAGTCTCCAACGGTAGGCCTATTTTAGGGACCATGTGGACATACTATACTAGTGACTGATGAGGAGTGGCTTAGAGGCCAGGAGGAAAGGCCCAAAACCATGGCAAGGGTGATTTCCCTTGTTGCTACCATGATACATCCTCACAGATAGCGCAGCTGGCACAAGTAATCCAATCGCTCTCTTTCTCTCCATTCCGCGTCTTCTTCTATGCAAAGCGGACACTGAGGACCTTGTCAGTCACTCGTTTCATTAATGACGTCCCACCGAGGATAAATGCTGATCCAGTTTCGAGTCTTATCTCTTTGCCTACACGTCTGTAGGCCCGTAGCCCCGCTTGCCTGTCAACCGACGTGATTCGATTCAATGACGATGTGATGTAGTTTGTCCTCAGTTCACCAGCGCTGTGGAGCGGTGGCCATCTGGTCAGACCAGTGGTTTATTGTCAAAGAGTTCGGTGCAGGTTGGAATCAGAATCTCACTTCCCTTCCTCCCACCATTAGAATCAACCCCCTCCATTCCACGTACCCTTACCTCCACGGCAGTACCCGCAGTGATCTGTTCACTGCTTTCTTTAATGCGAGTGGAAACAGTGATATCGTGGTGGCTTAGGGCCCCATTTACACTTTTCTTCACTTTTTCATTAACATCTTCCTGCTTCTATAGATTCCGTGCCCCCATTGTCTCACCGTTTGGCTTGACTTTCTCATCACAAGGCATGAAGGAAGATAGAGGGGGACGCTGTGGGGAGAAGGGTCTGGACAATAAGGGGTATGAGTCAGAATGCCATGGGTGGTTTCCCTAATCACTTCTTGTACGATCTGAAACTTTTTTCCCTACATACTATTCACCTACTCCTTTTCTCCTTCACATTTCCATGTGTGGTTATGTTTCTGCCCATGTAGATGAAGCCTTTGGCCTTTGGCACTTCGGCGATTTGTGTGTGAAAAATAGTTTTGTCTGATTAGAAAAGTATATGTTCCTTTTGTCGATCTTGAAAAAGCGTTCGTCTGTTTTAACACACGAACAATTTTGACTGTTTTATCAAAGGATAGTATTGGTTGGGTGCGGTATGAATGTATTGTGTGCATGTATGAATAGAAGAAGCTAAGGGTGCTGTGTGGTGCTTCCTTAACAGAATATCGAAAGAACAGATCTGGCATTAAGCAGGGCTATGTTTGTGGCGCAGTTTTATTTTCTTTCCTTACAAACCAGTTGACTGCAGAACTCGTGAATTCTGACAGAATTGCCGTACATTTGAACAGGAATATTATGGTAACATTAATTCTAATTTCAGCCGTTAGCGTTGACTTCGATATAAGAAATGTACTGGGGTTCAGACTCAGTTAAATGGTGTGCAAGTGCCTACCACCAAGGTTTAGGTATTTAAGCGATATGAGGACAGTTTTACGTCTTCTTAATAAAGTGAATGTGCATAGATTTCTTTCTAGATACATGCAAGGACATCGCAAACAGAATAAATGCACATATTCGGTACAGATAAACATATTTATAATAACATGCATTTCTTTTGATTGATGTTTATCCATTCTGGGGACTCAAGGCTACTGAAAATCAAATATCAGAATCTGAATCCTCTCTGTTTGTTTGTCTGTCTAACTGTCTCCATAGAAATATTCACATGTGTGTCGGAGAGCATGTGTACAATGAACTGACATGTAAGTCACTACAAACAAAGGAGATACTTGGGACTGATTTCATAAGGAAAAACAAGAAAGAAGAGAGGAACGCCAAATTGTCCGGGACTCAAAGCCTTGGGGTCTAGAAAAGTGGAACAGCCATGGGGGGAACCTAACTTAGGTGGTCAGCACAAGCGGATAATATGCGTGTGGCAACCAAATTTGAGGTGGTATGTATAAAAGGTAATATACAGACGGCAGGTGTTTGCGGTATACTACTGTCTGTCTGTCTGTCTGTCTGTCTGTCTGTCTGTCTGTCTG
>CM065719.1:81323942-81343942 GCA_033310375.1 Conus canariensis | reverse complement strand
GGCGTTGCTGTCTTTTCTTCTTAAACATTTTAAAAAATTTCTTTCCTCATTCTGTCTTCCATTCCAAGTTCCTTCTTTCTCTCTTCTCCATTCTTTCATCAACATGAGCTTTCTCTTTGATGCACATTTTCGGATGGAAATTACCACATATTTTTTGTTATTAACTATATTCATGCATGTTTGACAATATTGTAGTAAATAAACGGTGAAACATATTAGAAATGTGTTATTTTTTCAGTATGAATGGATTTGAGTGAGAGTTGAATGTATGCCGAGGAAAAGTTGGGTTTTTTTTGTGGATATATGCACACATACACAAACAAACAAAAATCACTAAGCACAATCTTCTGAGTTCTTACAAACTACAAGCACATAATGGCAAACAAACACACCCGCCCACTCCACTCACACCCCCTCCACTCCCCACCCACCCACGCCCCCACTTTCTCTCTTCTTCTGATTTAATGATACCTAAACAATATACATATACAATTTATAATAATGAAGTACTGTTTTCTCCGTGTGGTACCATGCGATAGCTGTTGTACATGATACATAACATATGTTCACTGCAATCATCCTTCAAAATATAGATTTATATAGACTTAAGCATTTCCTAGTTGAGTGCACACACAAGCACCGAAATCCCGTCCATCTATGTCTTCAGGCGCTGCTGCCTTCCTCCACTGTGATTCTGAAATGATACCTCTTCCTCACTGCTATCGGCTGCTCTCTCTTGTCACAGCATGCCAGCCAGCCTGATCCTGTGCATACACTTTTGGCTGCTTGAACGGGGTTCCAGCATGAGGTCGATACCTGGAGCTGTGGCCAAAATATCCACCCGACACTGCTGTGTAACAGGTGCACATGTTTGCTGCAACCCTCTGTTTGGAACAGATGCAGTGTTCAATGGCTCGCTTCTCCAGATAGGCCCTCGCTCTTTACAATGTCGGCAGACAGAAACTCTCTTCCTGATATTATTGTTAATTCCTGGCCACCAAACTGATCGACACCAGGCGAGTTCTCGGCATGTGGTAATCTTGAAGTGTCGATCGTGATCCCGATCAAGTATCTCCTCTTTGAGGTGTTGAGGGGTCAGGGTGCAAGTCCTGAACAGGACTTCCACCTGTCCAGTGCAGCCAGAAATGGCCGGGATATCCTGTTCGCTCCGCACTTCCAACATGGAGTTGAAGAATAGTCCGTCAGAGTTAGTTCCCTTGGACAGGAAGTGTCTTTCACCATGGTGAAATAACCGAATGACCGAAAAGTGACATACATGCTGGCTTTCAAGCACTTCAGCAGTGTTTGTAAGTCCATAAGTGTATATAACTACGTGCATCTTGGGGATAAACATTTCAAGATATGTGATTGCATGAAGTGTGTCCAACATGGCGAAAAATTGTTAGGACAAGGTGCCGTGTCAATTGAAAACGTTTCGGTCATTCTTCAAGAGCAGTCGATGCTTGCCCGACGTCCCACCCTCAGTTGAATCGCTGAGTCAGTATGTGTCATCACGCAAGAAGTGTGAATCGCCTTCAGCCGTTCCCTCTGCACTTCCCTGCGTGTGAATGCCGAATCAGCACCACTGGCCCAACATGGAGATCGTTCCAGCCTTGATCTAACTCAATTCCAGGTCCCCCTAACCCTGTATGCCTCCCCTTCTGTCATCTCCATTCACGTTTATCTCCCCTGCCTGACCATGTTAACTTGTCTCCAACCTTCTCTCTCTCTCTCTCTCTCTCTCTCTCTGTTTGTCTGTCTGTCTGTGTCTGTCTGTCTCTCTGCCTGTCTGTCTGTCTCTGTCTTTCTTTTTGTGTCTTTCTCTCCCTGTCTCTTTCTCTCTCTGTCTCTTTCTCTGTCTGTCTGTCTGTCTGTCTGTCTGTCTGTCTGTCTGTCTGTCTGTCTGTCTGTCTCTCTCTCTCTCTCTCTCTCTCTCTCTCTCTCTCTCTCTCTCTCTCTCTGCACACTTTTGAACTGGGGTGATGATGCCTCAGCACCCTGCCCTGTCTAACATCACAGAGGAGGAGGGGGACAGTTTCACTTTTAAAAGATTGCTAAGTCAGTTTCAGCATAGTCCATTGCGCCATAAATTCGGTCAACACATACTTCTAACATTGAATTTTTTTTTTTTTTTCGGTACAGTCCACAGTGAGCTGGAATCGTGACCTTATACTCTCTATCCCCTCTCCGGCCAGCCCTTACCGTCCCGTCCACTCCTTCGGGCTCCCCATTGTCTCCACAACGGTCTGCCAGTTCCCCTCACCCTGCCCTGTCCTCTGCACCACGTGACCACCGTCTGGCACCGAAGGGTTCCTCAGGGCAGCAGACAACCTATAGAAACATCACGGAGAGTGGAGGGGACAATTTCAGAAATGCGATCCATATCAGGACTGGATGGAAAGCATTTTCACGACAAAGGAAGCTGCGGAAATCCAGTTTCATCGTCAGGGCCCTGTGTGGAACAAGATGCCGATGGGGAGGGGGGGGGGGGGGGTGTAAAAATCTGTGATCACAATGGGCAGCTGCTGTCAGTCCGATCATTAGGGATTGTGTGTGTGTAAGGGGAGGGGGGAGGGGGGATTGGGCATGTAGAACTGTGGGAAGGGTTTCTTTGGGCTGCTGCTCTTTGTCCAATGGGAACAGTCCAATAGGTTACATTTTTGTTGTTGTTTTTTCTGTTTTAGTCATAACAAAAACCAACATTCTTTCCATATTGACAATCAATACTAGCATCATAGTGTGGCAGTGTATACACATACACACACACGCGCGCACACACACACACACACACACACACACACACACACACACACACACTGTGTGTGTGTGTGTGTGTGTGTGTGTGTGTGTGTGTGTGTGTTAGTATATGAATATATGCAGAGCTGACCATTCAAACTGTTCCATATCTTTTGATCTCCCTTGCATCCTTGAATGGATCCTCAAGCATAGACTCAAAGACTGTCCCCTACATTTTATACTGTTTGCATAATGTTTTTAGTTTTTCAGCAACTTTTTTTCCTCTCCACACTTTCGTTTTGTTTCATTTACTACCCTTCGCTGGCTGCTTTGGGGGTACTGTTGGATTCTTTTTTAACCCTTGGTGGTGAGAACACCACATAATTATGGACTGTGGTGTGTCTCTGTTTGACGCCAAGAGCACGGACGTTTTTTGCCGGGTCTCCCTGATGAGTCCGATCCAGCGGACGAAAGGTCTAGGGGCAAGCAATATAAATAGATCTGCCATCGAGAGGGATTACGATGGTTCCTTCAAGCAGCTAGTGAGGGGTTTTCATATTTGTAATATATTTACTTAATTTCATGTTCCCATTTTTTCATATTCAACACCCTTCTTTTTTTTAAGTTCAAATCTTGGCCAAGTCATTACTATAATGACGGAAGAATTGTTAGTCTGTACTTGTTTCTCCCACTAGTTAATTGTTTGGAGATATATATAAAATGAATACTAAAACAAGTTGAACGTCTTTTCCCACAGGAACAACTTTAATACCTGGGTATTAAAGTTGTTCCTGTGGGAAAAGACGTTCAACTTGTTTTAGTATTCATTTTTTTCAAATCATCCTGTTGACGTCGATTTGTTGAGGCGCGGTGTGAGTTTTAGTGAGAATTTTACCTGTGAAAAAAAAAAAAATATATATATATATATGTACGTACGTATGTGAATGTATGTTGGCAGATACACACACAGACAGGCATGCATGTATGTGAGAGAGAATTACAGAAACAGGTCATGAATATGATTATGCAGAAATATTTCAAAGTACGCCTGTTCCAGTGTGCGGTCCGAACAATGTATCTATATTAAAATCCAACTTGTGTGCTATTATTGATCGTTGAAATTCTGTAGCGTTTATCGTTGATGTGACCAATCTTTTGTTTGACACTTTCATCCAAATGTTCATGGAAAAAACAGAGAACTACACACACACACACACACACACACACACACACACACACACACACACACACACATGTCTCTTTGCCTGTCACTGGATAATGCCGGATTCTACAATTCAGTAATCGAGATTCTCATTGGCTCGTTAGATATAGTGCATAAGAACGTGCTACCGGGTCTTTCGATCCTAAACAGCTGGCAAAATACTCAGTCATGACAGGCTCAAACAGAACGCGGGACAGAAGCCATCTGTAGAACAGAGCAGAGCTGTAATTTGTCAAATGTGAAATCTGCTGGTCGCACGTTGAAGCGGTCTGGACCACTTCTGAGCAAACGAGCGAGCGAGCGAGCGAGAGAGAGAGAGAGAGAGAGAGAGAGAGAGAGAGAGAGAGAGACAGACAGACAGACAGACAGACAGACAGACAGACACAGAGACCAAGAGACAGACAGGTAGACAAACAGACAGGAATCCATAGACAGAGACAGACACACAGAGATGAAAACAGACGGACAGGAAACCTTACGCGCGCGTGCGCGCGCGGCGCGCGCGCACACACACACACACACACACACACATACATACATACAACACACACACATACACACACACACATACACACACACACACAGAGAGAGAGAGAGAGAGAGAGAGAGAGAGAGAGAGAGAGAGAGAAATGAATCAATGAATGAATGAATGAAGGAAGGAAGGAAGGAATTTATCGAGGAAGGCTTACAAAACCCAATCCCACAGGGAGGACTCGATGTGAGCAGGGAGTGTTCATAACATTACTGGAAAAGAATACACAAAGATGATACATGTTAGAATACAACATCGTGATGTGGAAACCAGATCACGGAAGATTATTAGAAACTATCACCGCACACCGGTATGACTGCGAACGCAACTGTCAACGTATCACCACATCCATCCACAGTCATCGAGATTTCCGTCCTTGACAGCTTCAGTGTTGCTGGCAGTGTATTGAAAGCTGGTCATATTCCTGGTCATTTTCTGCAGATAGGCCAGTATGTCGCCAGTGGTGACGTTATCGGAAGGAGCACTCTGTGGTTGACTGACCTGAGAAATATTTTTCAGGATCTTCACTGCACTCTGACTCACGATCATCCTCATGTGCCAAGACTTCCTCTGTTTTGTTTTGTACACAAGGATCTGGTGGCCTGTCAATTCAATTCAATTCAATCAACTTTATTGTCCATCGGAAATTTTTCTTCTGCTCCACATCATTTCACAAGTACATAAGACATTACAAAAAGACATAAATCATAAAAGCCTGTGTTATTATATACATTTGTATATACATCAACACTCACACACCCCTCCGCACCTCCCATCCCCCCCCCCCCACACATGCACACACACGCACACACACACACACACACACACGCGCGCGCGCGCGCGCGCGCGCGCGCGCGCGCATACACCCATGAAATAAACATTAAATCCGTAAGACATAGAACATTAAATAGATTATAAAAACAATACATAAAAACACAAACTCACCCACACCAATGCCCAAACACTAAAACACACACACATGCGTACACACACACACACACACACACACACACACACACACACACACAAAACACAGAGTCATAGTCACAGTAAAAGCATAATACTGCAGACTGAATTGTTCATGTCTGAGAGACAAGGGTCATGGCAGTCAATCACAGGTTTCAGAGTTTAAAATGCTAATGGCACTTGGTATGTCCACAGACAATGTCACAACATTGTTCACCCCAGTTGTCATGCACACTAGAGAACGAGTAAATGCTGAGACTAGCTCAACCGCCCCTCAAACGGATTTTCCGTTTTCGGGGCGGCTGCTCTAGTCTAGGCATTTACTAGTTCTCTAATTAGTAAACTCCTTACAAACATATATACTGTGTAGGATTATCTGTTTTTAATACTAATTTACAAAACTTTTCAGATTTCAGTTTTTGCTTAATCCTTTGTTTTTCTTGATCGTTTTCAATAACATCATTTTCACGCATACATTCATCAAATGCGTCTCTGTCTTTCATATGAAATAAAACTACAGTCTTTAACTGTTCTCTGAAGTCTTTTAAAACTGAGTTATATTTCTGACATAAAATCCACACACTTATCCCAGCATGTCTTCCACTGAAGACAGTTTTGACAAAGTTTTTCTCTTTTTAACTATGTCTCTCTCTGCCGAACAGTCATCTATAATAAATAGTGTCTGCGTTCCCTCAAACAGTCTATACCACCAGTCGGTTGATTGTCAGCTTCTTTTGCAAGACCAAGACAACACAATGATAGTGTCGCAGTAAGTCAGCAGGCTGAGCGGCCCGTTTACCGACTGTGTGTGTCTTGCTATGTTCCGACCAAAAAATCGATAAAACACGTCTCACCTGCCCACTGCGTTGCTGCTCTCACCGGGGCTCGCGGCGCGCACCTGACCAGGTTAACTTGCAACATTATTGCATCAGCAAATGTTCTCGAACATTCTCGAATGCGAGGCTACCACGTGGCCGGCGAAACTTGCCTTGCTGACTGTTACTATAAATAACCGTTCAGGCGTGAACGTCCCAGTTTAGCAACAAGAGGGCTGCGGTCTGTTACTATAAATAACCGTTCACACATGAACGTCTTATTTTAGCAGCATGAGTCTAACAGGATGTAGTGGCTCTCGTCAAACGTGCATGATTGCCTGTTTGTTCAAATTAAGAGTGGTGAAACTAGCAAGCCTCCTAACTGTGCCAAATGTGCACCCCAAGTTCTAAAATCAAGTAACCTTTAAGTTCCTACTCAAGTCTCCCCAAGTTCTTAATCAACTGACCTTTAAGTTCTTAATCAAGTCTCCCCAAGTTCTTAATCAACTGACCTTTAAGTTCTTAATCAAGTCTCCCAAGTTCTTAATCAACTGACCTTTAAGTTCTTAATCAAGTCTCCCCAAGTTCTTAATCAACTGACCTTTAAGTTCTTAATCAAGTCTCCCCAAGTTCTTAATCAACTGACCTTTAAGTTCTTAATCAAGTCTCCCCAAGTTCGTAATCAAGTAACCTTTAAGTTCCTACTCAAGTCTCCCCAAGTTCTTAATCAAGTAACCTTTAATTCTTAATCAAGTCTCCCCAAGTTCTTAATCAACTGACCTTTAAGTTCTTAATCAAGTCTCCCCAAGTTCTTAATCAAGTAACCTTTAAGTTCCTACTCAAGTCTCCCCAAGTTCTTAATCAAGTGACCTTTAAGTTCTTAATCAAGTCTCCCCAAGTTCTCAATCAACTGACCTTTAAGTTCTTTAATCAAGTCTCCCCAAGTTCTTAATCAAGTGATCTTTAAGTTCTTAATCAAGTCTCTCGAAGTTCTTAATCAACTGACCTTTAAGTTCTTAATCAAGTGACCTTTAAGTTCTTAATCAAGTCTCCCCAAGTTCTTAATCAACTGATCTTTAAGTTCTTAATCAAGTCTCCCCAAGTTCTTAATCAACTGACCTTTAAGTTCTTAATCAAGTCTCCCCAAGTTCTTAATCAACTGACCTTTAAGTTCTTAATCAAGTCTCCCCAAGTTCTTAATCAACTGACCTTTAAGTTCTTAATCAAGTCTCCCCAAGTTCTTAATCAAGTGATCTTTAAGTTCTTAATCAAGTCTCCCCAAGTTCTTAATCAAGTCACCTCTAAGTTCCTACTTAAGTCACCCTAAGTTCTTAACTTAAGTCGCCCCAAGATCATAACGAAGTCATCCTCTAAGTACAACCAAGTTCTTATTCAAGTTAATTTATAATTATTTATTAAGTTCTTGAAATATTATTGCATCTGAAATGGATCAAAATGATGTTCTGTTGTTGGCGGTTCTGGCATGCTTTTTTGTTCGGTTTCTGTATTTAGTGGCTGAGATTTTTTGGACTGCTTTGGTTTTTGCTGGCGTTGTTTATATATTTTATAACCGTAATAACCGCCCCCAGCAGCAATAACCCCAAAAATGACAACTGTTTTAAGTTCAATATTCCATGACGACTTTGGTGTTGTTGGAATTAAATCAACTTGTTCTTGTTCTGGTGTTTTTATAATAACTGGCTGTGGCAACACTGTTGGCGTTGGTGGTGGCACTTTTTCATTATGAGTTACATTTTGTGCTTGTAACATTAATTTTGTTTGTTTGTTCCACTCTGCTAATTTTTTTCCTGCTGCAACACGCCCAGGATGAGGAAGCTTTTTACTGGTCACTTTCTCCATCAGTATTTCTGATTCTGATTCTGCTGTTTTTCTGGCTCGGTCATTTTTAAGGGAAATAAAATCTATATGATTAAAAGTAATTAATCCCATGATTACTGGCGACAGTAATGTTCCAAATCTGTAATGTAGATCACATCCTAGAGACTCTAATGACTTTGTTAAAACTGGATCCTGCGTTAAATCATACATAAAATCTTGTTCAGAATCAATGGGAGCAAATCTACTAACTAGTTTAGTGTACAAACTAAGAACTGTTTGACCGACGCTTTTTACCATTCTTGACCCCAGTTGCGCTTCATACCTGTTGTGATATTTTACAATGTCTTGTGGCGACATCTGTTGAATCTGTTCTATGCTGAATTCATTTCCAAGGTACTGTTTTGTTTTTCCACATGCCGCCAAAGAATACAGCCTTTCCTTTTTAGGCATAATAGCTTGGTCATCAACTTGATCATTTGCAATCACAAGTTCAGGAATGTTTAGTAGATCGTCGCTGTTCATGTTTTTTTTTATTAGATATTATTATTTTATTTTTAAAAATGAGCACTGAAAAAACTGTTACCAACCTTGTATACCATTCTGCTGTTATTGGAGGCCTAAGTGTAGGATACACGATGCTTGGTAAAAACTTGTTAAAAATAAAACCGGCAGATCTTGGCAAACTAGACTTTGAAGACTCAGCAAAACTGATTGCTATTATTACAGCTTCATTTGCTACGAAAGATTTTCTAGTTAAGCAAGGAATAATTCCAGACAGTATCAATATGTAAATTAAAAAAATACATTTATAAAAATGGCTTCACTCGTGATGATGATAGGTGGCGCAGTGGTTAATGCGCTTGCTTTTAGCGGAAGTAATTACGCATTTAGTAAACTACGTGATGACGGCGAGAGAAAAAGACATAACAAAGGTATGGAGCAACTAGCTGCAGCACAAGACGCTTATGAAAAGCAGAGAATTAAGCAGTTAGAGTTTATTAACGATAAACTTAAAAAACAGGGACATGCAGCTTACACATTTAAAGATGTTGATCAGGCAATAAAAGAATATTATCTAGTAACAGGCAAACCAATCGAGACATTGCCCCAAACCAAAATTCAGTGACTTTTATCAACCATCAGAAAAACAAAAGATGCAAGAAATATTGTTTATTGCCTTTGGTATGACCGTTGTGTATTTTGTTGCACATAATATTGGCTGAATAAAAAATGAACAAGATCTATTATTCGCCAAAAGGATATTGGAAGGGAATCACTGCAATTAAAAAGCTAAGCCAAGCAGCGGGAGTTAGTGAACAAACAGCAAAGGAATGGTTATCTAAACAAGCGATTTGGCAAATTTATCTACCAGCGCCTAAAACACTACAGAGACTGCACTTTGTAAATACAACGCCAAACGACACCCATCAAATGGACCTTCTATATTTACCTCATGATACGATTAGACGAAAAAGATTTAAGTATGCACTTACAGTCATTGACATAGCTTCAAGATACAAAGATGCGGAAGCATTAACACAAAAGAGTGCTTCTGCTGTTGCTGTTGCTATACAACTGATATATCAACGAGGTCCCTTAACTTATCCTCGCATGATTCAAGTCGATGATGGAAAAGAATTTAAGGGCCAAGTGAATCAATTATTGTTAAACCATAGAGTTACCATTAAAAGAGGCATTCCAGGAGTTCACAGATCACAGGCTTTGGTTGAAAACTTTAACAAACAGTTATCTGAAAGACTTTTCTCCTACCAGTATCACAGAGAGCTGATTGACAATTCTCGCAACACAGAATGGGTTAGAAGACTGCCCTCAGTTTTGCGCGCAATGAATAATGAAGAATTTAAATTAACAGGTCTAAAACCAGTACAAGCAATCAAACGAAAAACAATAAATGTTGTTGAAGAGTCTTCATCCAGCAAACTATTACCATTTGGTTTGAAAGTAAGGTACCTTTATTTACCGGGAGAAGCAGAAGGGGACACTCGCATCAGGGCAACAGATCCAGTTTGGAGTGTTGATCCATATGAAATAAAACGAATTGTAAAAATGAATCCGCCTGTGTATTATTTACGAGAAACTGACACAACAAAACGACCAGCCCCTCAAAGATCTTTTGTGAAGGAAGAACTGCAGATAATCCCGCCAGACACAGTTCCGCTTAACTGATTTACGTAAATATATTTGAGTCTAAAATGGAAGCACAGAAGAAAGAAACTAAAATGGAAAAATATAAACTCCCGCATGAAGATATATAATTATATTGCTCTCCAGTGCCCAATTGCATATGAAAACTCTGGATTAACAAATACTCGTTTTGTGTTGGTGCGGTCAAGCGACTTCTTTGTTACAACAGTTGTGTTGATCTCATGTAGATTAGATCGTAGTTTTACGTTGTCATGATGAAAAGTCTTTTTATTGAACAATGCTTCCTTGTAGTTGTCATGTGATATGCTTGATTGCACAACACTGCGAGATATTCCCTTTGCTTTTTTGATGGTTTTTTTCTTGACATGAAATACTGTACATTTTTTACCTTAAACCAATAAACTCCTTGATCACCCCTCCAGATAATTCATCCTTCATCTTTCCTAAAACCTTCTTATTAACAGTTGAATGCAAAGGTGAATCTTTAGGATAATCAGATGTATCATACCATCCTGCATGCCCTTTAGCTACTTCTATTTCCATGTCTTTATAGACGTCTTCAGTAGGGATATCTGTAACAAAACTGTCTGTATCTGTGTAAAGTACTCTGGACTCTGGATACAAGGGTTTAAAGCAGTCATAAAGAAATTCTAACATCAAAAGCTTTGATAATTCTAAAACAGTAAACCCAACAAATACAGGTTTGTCCAATTTGACTTTCTTTTTCTTCATCATTATGCCAAAAAGCTGATCATGAAATCTTCTAAAGTCCTGATAATTTGGTTTTGAAGTCAGCTTAATTGCGTCATTCTCTTTGGTAACCAATCTGACATCTTCGCGCTTGTGCGGATTCTCCATAGTCTTTCCAAAACAGCTGTTGTTCATCAACTTAAAAAAGTCTTTTTCTGATGCATCTGTGGATTTAGTTCTGAGATCAGTGTTCTTCATGATGTATGGTTTCATGAACTGTTCTTGGTCAAAAGCAATTATACGATGAACAGCTGTTAGTTTTAAACCATGCCTTAAATAAAATTGTAGAAGTCTGTAATGACAGACATTTTTTTTTTTGCCTCGAAGATTAGGCACAAGTTTAGGCGGTTCTGTTTTTGTCATCTTTAGGCTTTCTGCTGCTAATGGATAGTCATTATGCAGGTCATGGAGTTCATGAGGATATTCTAAGTCAACGTCTAGAATGAGACCTCTTTTACGATCAGCTGTAAGAGTATGCAGTTGTTCTACAAAATTAGGAATGTCTCCCGCAGAGACGCCACTATACATTTTAAAGTTACGTAATGGAAGTGATTGCGCCATTGCCCATCCATACAGATTGTTTGCATCTAAATACATAAGACAGTTAGACTTCTTATCAGGATCATAATCGTCCAAGTATTTGTTGTTTGCTTTACAGTAATGGTGCGACGCCATACTAATTCCTCCGCGCAATCCGTTTTCAATCATCTGAAGCATTGGCAGGTCAGACAACAGGTCAATCTGTACACCAGTAAATTTTAAGAAAGCGTCCCAACTCATCCCGGGCGCAGAAATATAATGCGCAGGATCTAAACTGTAATGTTTCATGCAGGTCTTTCTATAATTTTCAAAGACGTCCGCCAACAAACATACATCTGCCATCAAATAGGCGTCATGGTAGTCTCCCATTGTTTTACACTCTAACTTCTGCCATGCTTCTTGAGCATGCTGATAGTCAGCGTCACTGATGTCCTTTCCTTTAAGACTAGAAAAGAAAGCACCTTTAGGAGGAAGTGAGTCTTCGCCAAGCCTTTCCCAACTGTTCATGTACTCATAAGGATAAATACCCTTTCTAACAAGTGTTGGGTCAAAATATTCTTCTGTTATTGGGCAGGACTTTAAGGACATAGCCAGTGACTCTAATGATCCCATCAGGTGTTGCATAGAGTCATAAAAAGACAGGTTATTTAAAGTGAAACACATGTACTTTTCTGATGACTGTGCAATACATGATACCCTAAAGGCGCTGGTTACTGCTTGCAATATAAGATGAGAGTCGTAACCTCGCAAGTTATGAAAGAATATAGGCAGCTTCCATGTCTTTGGTTCAAACTTTAGTTGAAGATTGCATTTACTGTGTGCTGCTCCTCTGAACTTTCCGCTAATGTGATCATGGTCTCTTACTGTTGGATTCGTTGCGCCTGGTGTTAGATCTAAACCACAAATCCAACAACGTGTGGCTGATTTATACTGTTCTTGGTCTTCAGGTGTCATCTTGATTTCAGATAAATTCAGATTATTAGAACAGTCATTACACACTTGTTGCATGCGTTTTAAGAAGTATTCTGCAGCACGAGGTCCTCTGTATAATTCTGGCTTTGAATGGGCGCCATCCGACCTGACAATGATGAAAGCAAATGAACAAATCTGGTGATGATTCATTAAAATTGTTTTTGGAAGTTTCTGTGGGGTTGGTCCTTCATAAGGAACAATGAGTGATTCGAAATCTGCGTAAACAACATACGGACTCGTTTGCAGCCGTTTCCAGTTCTTAAAACAAACTTTACTGCCTTCTCTCGGCGTAATTAGTTCTGTATTACAGTCAACTGGGCTAATACAATGTTTCTTATGTTCACTCGCGGCTTGAACAGATGGAATTCTTGTTAAACATTTTCTACAGAATTCTTGTTTATGCCCATTCTTTGAAGTATACGCCAATAATCTACTCATTGTTCGTATCAATGTTTAATGCGGTAGCCCTGCCAGTGAAGACATCAGGAGTAAGTTTACATGATTTTTGTCTGGTTCACCAATCGACGGACTATTCTTAGACACTCTGATAGGCACCAAATTTGTTTCCTCAGACCATGTGTATACGTTAACAGTTATTGGCTTGTTCTGTTCTTCAAACTGATCAATTTTGTCTACGCTAACAGGAAATAGTATGCCGTCGAAGTTAAGCTCTTTGATGTAAGGACACTCTCTCTGCGTTTTTGCGGACGTGATGCAGCCTTGCAAGAACACACCACATGAAACATTTGTTGTCTGAATTCTTTATGTTTAGAACTGTTCTTTTTGCAACCAATGCTGGGGTAGCGGAATGTAAGACTTGCCTACAATCGGCACATACTTAGACTGTTTTAATCTGATCTCTAAGACCTTACCCTCTGTCCAACCAGAGCCTCTCATTTTAGCTTCTTCAGAGGCTACATCAAACTGTGTAAGCAGTTGGTCTGCCCAACCAGGTGTTAAGTCATTATAGGAAAGAATAGTCTGCTGTTTAGTTGAGACCCAGACTTCTAGATTTTCATCATGTATTGTTATATAGTCGATTAAAACAGTTAACCTTACTTTAACTGGCGGGTCTATTGTTAGTTTACTTGGAACTTGAGAAATAGCATGTGCAACACTTGCCTGTACGTTTGTTGGAGCAATAACTTCTAAATCAGTTTCATTTAAAGCTCTTGACAAACGCTCTTCCTCTAAATATTCATCTAACCAAGCGTCAAGACTTTCATATATCTTAGCCATGTTGAGTTTCTTTTCTAACTCAAAATATTTATTTAAATTAAAAAAATACTTAGTCAGAATCAATATCAACGGTCTTTTTGTGCTTGGACTCATAAACTAAAGTATAAACGCCCTTTGGCGTTGTTATTGTGATCTGTTTAGAACAGAGTTTAATGTCTCGTTTACTTTTTTTTAAACATTCCTTTTTTATCTGGTCGGTGTCTGGTTGTTGAGAAAAAGTTACCCTTGCCTTTCTTTGAAGATCAAACTTTTGTCTTTTGTAGTCCTCAAAATCAGCCTGTAAACGCCCAAATTCTTCATCCGTGATGTTTGAGTCAACTAGTGCTTTATTTATTAACAGTTTGAAGGAACTAAGTTTAGCTGTTATTAGTTGAACCATAGCTGTGTGCTTTTGGAGTTTAGTTTTTATTTTTTTGCTGGCAGCACTTACAGCTAATGAACACACGCCAAGAGTTAAAGACAAACCGCCTAGAGGTAAAGCTGCCGGTGCGCCTACGCCTGTTGCTAAGAGACCTACACTTGTTCCTGCTGATAGAGCACTAATAGTCGATGTTCCAGTATTAACATATGTAACAGCATTAAAGGCAGCAGAATACCTTCGTTTGGTTTTGCTGTATTTTGAAAGGTCCTGCTCTAGTTCTTGTTGCATTTGTGTAATGTTGGTTAATCTGAAAGTTTTTATGTCAGGGCTTTCTACAGCAACAGAGTTGCCTACTATCTCTTCTTTGGGCACTTTTGGATAAACCTGAACAGACATGCTTTTTAAAAATAAAAAAAATAATTTAGTATTGGATATCTTTTAATCTGTTATCTGGAATATTCAGCTGCGCATCATATATTGAAAACAAATGTACATTAAGTGGTTTATCACCATCTTTTTCTTTATCAATTTGAATGTTTATTACGTCTTTAACTGTTCTCCCACTCCCATGCAACTGATGATCCTCTGTCGACCTTAGGTCAATCCATAAACCGTATTTCGTTGTTAAATAATCATCAAGTCTAACACTGTGAAGGTGTAGATCTTTAGACACAAGGTCTACTGTTGGATTTCTACACCTCCCGCCTCCAAACAATTTTCTTATTTCATCAAAATGCTGATAAGGTTTAAGCCCGCTACCGTAGATTTGGTTAGGACTACCCTCAATTGAACATTGTACTTTCGTTATTTTAGGATTAATAAACTTTTCACTTTGTCTTTTGAATGGTTCTTCATCTTCACACAGCAATAAAATACCTTTAAGGGATCTTGCTGTGGCACTAAAACTAAAGTTCCATATAGTGTCTGCCCTGCTTTTAGGATATTTAGTATGATGAATCACTCTTTCGTAATATATTACTAATTTTGACTGATATTGTTGCTCAATCAGCCTTGCTAAGTTAGGGTTGCTAACAATGTCAAACTCTAACGAGATGTCGAAAATACTGTACTTTGCTTCAGTGTCTGTAGATTTAAAGACACGTTTGTATTCATTAAAAGTTAGTTCATATGACAATCTGTCTTTTAATGCTCCTTGAAAGTATGGCGCATGCGCACTTAACAACTCAAAATCCAAGGGTATGGAAAAGCGATTTCCATAAGCAAAACTTACAGCTTCATACTTGTTACCGGCTTTAGCATCTTCGGCGTCTATTCTGTGTTTTAGTGCTTCGTTATTTTCGATTCCTTGAAACGCAAGATCGGCCCTTTCATTCTCGGTTAGCCATAGATCAGAATAGCTTAGAAATATGTCTGCATTGTGTAAAGAAAATATTTCTTGCCCCTCAAGTTTTATAGAAATTTTCTTAACGATTGCCCGTCCCAGATTCTGTACAACTGTCCTGCTTGGGTCTGTTGCTGATTCGAGTTCTATTTTGAAAGTAAGTCGTGCAGATCCCGGCACAATCACTTCATCTGCTCCTAGGTCTGGAAATTTAACAGTAAGAATTTGATCTGAATCAATAGTAGATGGATTATTTGGAACAATAATATTCTGTTTATTTCCCTTCACGCCAAAGGGCTCTTTCAGTCTTCTATGCGGGTCAAGAATTGAGCCATATGCTTGTGACATTTTTTTTTATAAAACAAAATAAAAAGCTAATTATTTAAAAACATGGCGGGCATTGAAGATGAAGATTTTGATGTTTTTGATCGTGCAGACGACATGAGTGAAATGACTCCTTTGACA
Organism: Conus canariensis; assembly: GCA_033310375.1. Classification (NCBI taxonomy): domain Eukaryota; kingdom Metazoa; phylum Mollusca; class Gastropoda; order Neogastropoda; family Conidae; genus Conus; species Conus canariensis. The sequence goes on along the minus strand of CM065719.1, from coordinate 81,327,997 downwards.
CATCCATTGCCCTCATTGCGGCGTGAATTAACAGAAAGTAAGGTCGGATCATTTTATCAAAGTTTAGGTCAAGAACCCCCCGAAGTTTTAGACCCTAATGATTTTGAAGTAAAAGATGACCATTTGTTTGTGAGAAACGACCAAGGACAACTTGTTCAGCTTACAACTAAACCAGACTCATCAAAGTTTTTAAAAAAGAGTACAATTAGACAAAGGCTCAGTGTGAGCGAACAAAATCGCCTTGGCATTACTAAACCAAAATTAGATATGGATGCAGTTGCTAAACTTCAAAACACACTACAAGAACTGCCAACAGATAACCAAATGCAAAACATAGAACTTAAAGATTTAAGTCAAACAGCAGACGAAATAATACAAGCAATAGAAGCAGAAACCAGTTTTTCAGAAGAAACAGCATTAAAAACTATGCACGATCCGCCGCTAGCTATGAGAGAAATAACGGCCCTTGATCATGCTTTGAGAAGCATCAGAGGTGAATTAACAAACAATTTAGCAAAACTGGGTGAACTAGATGAGCATATAAAAAGAGAAAAAGAAAAACTAGTTGAGGCTGACGACTCCAACTTAGGACATGATATTAAAGAAGGAATAACCCGAAGACTACATGATCTTGAACAAGAGAGATCAGCAAGACTAGAAGTGTTGTCTACTAACCGAGAACAATTACGAACTCAAGTGAGCAGAATAAGAGAAACTATCCAAAGAATTTTATATGAAGACGCGACGTTGGCAGAACGAATAAGAACACTGTTTAGAGAGCAAGGCGTCACATTAGCAAGCGTTATAACTGCCTTAGGATTTGCAATAAGTACACTGGTGTTGGCTATTACAGGCGGTGGTGGTCAACATTCAGTGCCTCCGCCGCCATCACCTCCATCGCCGCCTGATAAATCATGGATAAAAAAACAACTTGATCATCTTGCGGGTTTATTAAAAAAAATTAGCCAGTAAAGCCATAGACTCTTTCCCCGGTATATTAGGGAGTGTCGTTAGCTGGCTTTTGTCTACTGCAAGCAAAGTAGCTGGCTTTATGGCCGAGCACTTATGGACATTAGTTGTCTTAATAGTTGGGTTAATTTTTAGTAAGATAAAGAAGGACTAATCCTAGGCCAGTTAATCCAATAACAAGTGCTGTCTTTTCATATTCATGGTCATTATTTTTTTTGTCATCGTGAACAGAGTTCGCGTCTTCAGCGGCCTTTGGGATTTGGACCTTGAGGATTGGATGACTTATTCTTGGAGGGTCAACTTGTTTGTTTATTGTTTGTAATATTACTGGCTCAGAATTTATGTCGTTTTTTCCGACTTTCTGTTCTTTGCCCGCCACAAGGATTTCATTATTGTAGTTTATTATTGTTCCTATCTGGAGTCTGAGGTCAGAAGGCAGCATGTATAAACCAGTGCCAACAGCAAAGTTTACTTTCGATCTTGCGTATTGTAAAACATTTTGGTACCTTTTAATACTTGAAGGCAAATCAACTGCAGAATTAATGGCGTCCTCTAAATTTGCCAAGTACTGTTTTTGTGCATCAAAGCCAGTAGAAGGATCAGTTATGTTCGATCTTGCTTGTGCTTGCGAACCTAGCAAACACCAAACATAAGTACGAATGGAGTCGTTTATTCGTTCTATTCCCGCTCTAGTTAGGCCCTTAGAAGTGTCTAAAATAAATGTTGTCCACGCTGTTTTATGCTCTTGCTCTATGGACCCGAGGTGAACAGCTGTGCCTGAAGAGAAAGATGTGTAAGGATTCCAGTCATAGTTATACTTTCTGTGCACGCCCCAAAAATAAGGGGTGCCTAAACCATGATTGCGGTCCAACTTTTGTCTAAAGTCTGTCTTAACATTAATATTGAATTCGTTACAGATCCTTTCAAAAGCCTTCATGTCTATTCTGTTGCTGAATGGATTAAACGGTTTGTCATTTGGTAATGGCGCTTGCAGTTCAGACAAAATACGCCTGAAGGTGTAATAGAAATGAAATCTATACACTGACCTCACCAAAGGATCAGGATGATTTAAATGATCGGCATACGACACTCCACACCCAGTTGATGCGCAAAACACAGCAAAGTTTAACTGGTTCTGATAAAACTGCATCGGATGACTGAACCACACTTTTGGGATGTGGTCTTTTTTAATAGGAGGGTTAAGATATCTGTTTAATGGATTACTAACCTTTACTTGAAAGGTGTCAGACTGAGTCACAGAAATGTCAAGGGTGTCAGTTGTTATATTTTTAAGATTGTAGTGCGGTCCAACAGAATATTTTGCATTAGTATATTTGAATGCACTCATTTTAATTTGTTTTAAAAATGTTTGTAACAATAACAACTCAAGACAGTCCTTCGTTTTTAGAATATGCTATTGATAACGAATGCGGAACCCAAAGAGTCGCACTCCATGAAATTTTTTTTACAAAGTCGTATGGTTTAATATAAGTGAATCCAAGCAGAATAATATAATATAATATAATATATAATGGACGAGCTGAGCACTGATGAAAACTTATATGATGGAAGGCCCTCAACTGTTTTAAGAGCTCTTCCATCAGGGAAAGCTGCATATTGCGATTATGAAATTATACAATTCTCTAATTTACAGTTTAAAAAATTAGCTTGTGGGAGAGTCAGATCATTTAATATAAAGATCACAGATAAAACAGGGAAAGTCGTGAAATGTGATAACCTGCACATTGTTTTAGAAATAAAATAATAAGTTGTACTAAAAATAATGTCGCGTGGGCCAGAAGAATCGGGAGTTACATTAGCGCCTGTGAGGTGTGTAACTTTAGAATTAAAAGACCTTGCAGACACTGAGGACTTTGAACAGAACGGTGAGATAGGCACTTTGTATGGTTTTGAGTACACTAAAGATGGTTATTATAAACGCAAAGAGGTTAGCGACAACAAAAAGTTTCCTAAACTAGAACAACTACGCAATCTAGAAGCAAATAATGCGGGTCAGTATGAACATAAAATAGTTCGAAAAACTGACAACAAATGGCACTTAGAACCATATTTAGAATGGGACATAAAATTTGAATTCTTAAGCCCATTTACATTTTTTGACCATCAAAAAAGTTTCAGAAAAGCATTGAACTCTGGCCCTTTACATGTAAGTCTTATGCCAGAGGACAACAGTCGGAAAGAGATCGAAATAAAGCCGTTTGGGAACAAACAGTACATCCTCCACAGAAGAGAATCGGTTTTAAAGAAAGCTTCTACAAAATTACAGTTCATTCCACGCACAAAATTAGGAGACACGTTCACAATGATATTTGAAATTTCTGTCTTAAAAGATGAGGCGAGGAATGGAGCTTTGGGCGTCAGTGACAATCTTATGAAAGGAATTCTTATTAGCTGGCAAAACTTAGACGTTGACAAACTTAAAGTTACTGTCGTTGTTCTTTACAATGGTGAGGATATTAAGGTCATGACAACAAGCAACAAAATTGATATTAGTCTACATAGAAACGATCTTACAGAACTGAACTGGATTAATCTTACACATTTGGGCCTTATAGGTTTTTATTATACTGAACAAGTTTTGACAGAGAGTATGATAAACATAATAACTGGATTAGATTAAATTCTGTTTTAAAACTATGGAGCAGTTAAACTTTATGACAAAAACCCCTCATTGTTCATTGATTTGTGGACAGACAGGTTGTGGAAAAACAATATTTGTCCTCGACCTATTACAAACAGTTTATCGTTATAATTTTGATCATATTGTAATTTTCTGTCCGACACTTAAATGGAACAAAGCATATCACGGTAGAAGGTTTATATGGACGGATGATGACATATATTTAGTTGATCCCAGCAATAAACTGAGTGAGTGTTTAGAACACTTTTATAGATTGTTTGAGGGAACGCAGACACTATTTATTATAGATGACTGTTCGGCAGAAAGAGACATAGTTAAAAAGAGAAAAACTTTGTCAAAACCGTCTTTCAGTGGAAGACATGCTGGGATAAGTGTGTGGATTTTATGTCAAAAATATAACTCAGTTTTAAAAGACTTTAGAGAA
>CM065719.1:81313942-81316442 GCA_033310375.1 Conus canariensis | reverse complement strand
CACTGCCTGGAAGAAGAGTGATGGCCGACTACAGGTTATGCATGGGTCTTGACATGTCTGATCCACTGAAGGCTAATATAGGAATAGGTTGTGCACTGTAGGGCTATAAACTGAAATTAGAATTACATATTAGTCATGGGGGGGATTATGAATCAAACCCCAGAAAGGGGGCCGGAATAGCCCAGTTGGTAGAGCGCCAGACTTGTAATCCAAGGGTTGCGGCTTCGAATCTCCGCCGGGCCGTTTCAGTACAGGTGGATTTTTCCCTCGGAGTTAACATTGGTTCTGACTCCATTTCCCATACAGTCCTTCGAATGAGACTATGAACCGAGGTTCCGTGTGTGAACGCACGCATAACATCTTGCACACACGTAAAATCCCTTCACCAACTTTCGGAAGAGAAGGCCAGTTTGGCCGTTGGTATGGATGACACATTACACATAGCATGCACCTTCCCCGAAGATGGAGTATGGCTGCCTTAATGGCGGGATAAAAAAAAACGGTCATGCACACAAAACTCCACTCCCTTCGTTGGGCAGATGGGATTAATACTTGCCTGTCTATACAGGGAGTGTCCGCAGGAGTATCAGCCTGCGTACACAGAAGAAGAAGAAAACCCCAGAAATATGAAGTAGTAATAGTGAAAAAGTCACTTTGTCTGCCTCTCTTCTCCATCCAAGACACGCATGCACACACACAAACAGGCCTTTACAACAATTTGAACATGACAGCTGGGGGAATCTGCCCCTATATTGATGACTTCTCTCCCAAATATGCGTCTACAACAACAATGTGAACATGAGAGATGGAGAAATAAACACCCACATGTTGAATGACAACTCCTCCTCAACACACACGCATGCACACATACACACACACACGCACACATGCATGCATGCACGCACGCACGCACACATACATACACACACACATATGTACACACAAAATAAAACTTGCATGTGCATCCACACATAAATATACATACACACAGGTCTTTATCAGCAAGCTGAAAAACTTTTCACAAATTGGTGGTGGGGAAAAAGGGCAGGGTGAGGAAAAACTGAGAGGTTTTCCCTCAATGTTCCTAGACCACACACACACACACACACACACACACACACACACACACACACACACACACACGCGCGCGCATGCACACACACACACACACACACCAACACGACACATGCCACACACACACACCCCAACACACACACACACACACGCACACACACACACACACACACACACACACACACACACACACACTTACACTGCCTTCATTTTCCATGTTCTCCCTTCTCTTTTGCTGTTGTTGTCAACTTGGGATTTTCCACCATCTGCCAAATCTCCCAGGTAAATCTTATTCTGAACCACAGAACATAAATTCACCCTCTCCCTCGCCCCTTATCACCCTCCCCTCTTCTCCACTCCCATCCCCAACTTCCCCACCCCAAGTTCCCCTCCACTTCCCAAAGGTATGGAAACTTGGGCTTCCGGGGTTCAATCCTTTCATTACTGCATAACACCCTTAAATTCATCCGGGTCTTTCTCCATGAAAAAAAGAAAAGAAAAAAGGTTCTGATGATTGTGACGTCAGTGGCTTGCCATGGAGATCTAGACAACAAACATCTTGGCCACAAAAAGGTCTGGGATCTTAGCACAAAGCAGAACCTAATTACAGTGTTTCTTGGCCCACGGACAAAACAAGATGAACATACAAGAACGGATCCAATAAGTGACAACCTGGGCTTATGAACCATCCAATGATCTGGGATAACAATGACAGGACTTTCAGCAATGAGTGGATGTCAAGCATTAAGTATAAATACAAGCCTCTTCCTCAGGAAACATGTGCAGTACATTACAAAAAATCTCTCACATTATGTTACTGTTCAGTGACAGCCACTCTTCGTGCATACTGGAACACGTTAATTTAAAGACAAGGAATTGTCAAAATCTGTGAGTAGGAGAGGCACAGAACAGCACAAAACAGGGCTGACAGACACACAGAGATATGACAAAGGAAAACACACACACACATACACACAACACACACATACACACAACACACACACAGAGTTAGGTCAAAGGATGATAGATACACTCAGACAGACAAAGGAAAAAAGACAAACATATAACACAAAGACCGAAAGAGTGACAGACATACAGAGACTGAGAGAGAGGACGAAGAACGAAAAGACACACAGACAGAACAATGATATACACGTGTACAGAAATATGACAAACGATGACAGACATGAACAGAGAGAACAAAGGATGACATGCACAGACAGGACAAAGGATGACAGACACACAAATAGGACAAAGTAAAACAGACATACACATAGGACAAAGGAAGACAGACATGCATGTAGTATAAAGCAAGGTGGGCACACATAAACAGAACAAAGGATGTTAGATACACAGATAGGACAAAGGTTGACAGACACACACACAGACAGGAAAGAGAAGAAAGACACATACAGATAGAACAAAG
>CM065719.1:81283942-81308942 GCA_033310375.1 Conus canariensis | reverse complement strand
TTTTTTAAAAATGAAGTCACACTGATTCTTTACTACTTCCTCTGATCAATGCAGGGTTGAAGCAGAACTGTACTGCACACAATTACACAGACTAATATACATAGATATGCACAAACATATACATACGACCACACACACATAGACAAATGAATACACATGCATGAATACAAACAAACACACACACACACACACACACACACACACACACACACACACACACACACACACACACAACAAACACTGCAATACAACTCACGTCAGGCACAGTGTCGATGAATGTTTCCAGCTGATGCCTGTCCCTGCAGTAGAAGCCCACCGTACAGCTGGGGTCCATCTTGCTGAACACCATCTTGCGAGGTGACATACAGTGGAAGGACTGCCACACACACACACACAGACACCACACTTCACCTTCAGGTCCTCCATCAGACACACACATACACAACCACTCCACTATATCAGGTCCTCCATCTCTTACCATGAAACCCGCCATCCCATCTTGTCTACATGACCCTCAAGGTCTTCTCATGAAATCCTTGACCAAGATGTAATTGTATCTTACTGGCCCAAGAGTGCTGATTCACCTATATTCTAAGGAACATAGGCACACCTAATTTTACCTACAGCTCATAGAAGCACAGGGTAGGAAAGAATTAGCAAGTGTTTGCGGGTGACAGCAGGTATGAGAGAGACAGACAGACAGACAGACAGACTGACCAACAAACAGAGAGAGAGGGAGGTAAAGACAGACAGACATTGATAACAGAGACACAGTGACAGAGACAGACCAACAAACAGAGAGAGAGAGAGAGAGAGACAGAGGCAGACAGACAGGCAGAGAAAGAAGCAGAGAGATTAAAAACAGAGAGAGAGAGGATGGAGGGGAGAGGAGGAGAGAGGAGGAGAGAGAGAGAGAGAGAGAGAGAGAGAGAGAGAGAGAGAGAGAGAGAAGAGAGAGAGAGAAAGCACAAATGAAAGAATGACGGAACAAATCTCTTTTAACGAGGTAAAAAGAATAAGCACAGTACAGGCTTTTTTACATCTTGCCCTCAACGATAGGAAAAAAAAAAATCTAGAAAGTAAGTAATCTCAAATGTAAAGTGCAATCTAAAGAAAACAGAGAATATGAAACTGCAATGCAAACTGCAATCAAAACAGTGCGCAATTATTAAACTTTACAGAAAACCCAATACATACAAAGTTTGCAGATACATTTATAAAGGAACTAGGGATATGAGAAAGAAAGTTACAGACATAGGTAAAGAAATTGTGCTTGTTTGTGTGTGTGTGTGTGTCAGAGAGAGAGAGAGAGAGAGAGAGAGAGAGAGAGACAGAGAAGACAGAGACAGAGACAGAGAGAGAGAGAGAAGAGAGGGAGAAAGAGAGAGGTGCTGCTAATAAGGTGACACCTCGCCCTCGACTACACCCTGACCTTTGCCCCCTCTCCACACCTATCCTAACTCTTCAGACTGCTTCTGTAACTTCATTTCGAGAGAACGAGTGGCTACTATCATCCAACTTACCACCATATTTTGACAGAGGGTTGAAATGCTATTCCCTGCCACCCAGTTACACACCTTTTGTACAAACTTTGATCAATATTTTTTACAAAGGATTGCAAGGGGGACAAAAAGTCGTTTTCTTCTCTTTTCTTGTTTTTTTTTTCCCCCAAAAGTGTACTGAAGAAAATTAACAAGTCCTAACAATTCTTTCCTGCTCACTCAAATTTAAGGACATTTACTGTTGTGTATAGGAACACATCTTTTTATCTGTATGGGGTACACAGTGTCTTTTTACCTGTATGGGGCACACAATAGCCTTTTACCTCTGAGAGGTACACAGTATCTTTGTACTTGTATAGGGCATATGGTGTCTTTTACCTGTATGGGCACAAGTTTCTTTGTACTTTCTGTATAGGGCATATGTGTCTTTTTACCTGTATGGGGCACAAGGTATCTTTTGACCTGTATGGAATACACAATATCTTTTTGCCTGTATGGGGTACATAGTATCTCCTTACCTGTATGGGTGCATTGTATCTTTTTGTCTATATGGGATATATGGTATCTTTTTCTGTATGAGGTACACAGTATCTTTTTCCCTGTATGGGATACATGTTATCTTTTTTTTACCTGTGAGGCCTACACAGTATCTTTTACCTGTATGGGTACACAGTGTCATACACAGTATCTTTTTACCTGTATTGGGTACACCGTCTGTGTTGTGTCCACTGTATCCTGGCAGTAGTGGGGATCAAGGTAAATCAGTTTGTCATCTGCACACACACACACAACAGAAACATGCACGCATACAAGCACGCACATATGCAGGCACGCATGTACGCACACACAAACACATAAATATACACATGCACAAAGTTAAGGAAGTAGAAATTGTCACTTTCATAAGTTTTCTTTGGTTGTTTGTTTGTGTTGTTTTTTTTTCATACCAACAGCACTAAAAGATGTTAATACCTAACGTTGTCAAACAATAGTAAAATCTATCTAAAAACATTTTTGTTGAGCATTTTCCTTAAAACAAGCAACACACACACACACACACACACACACACACACACACACACACACACTCAAAACCGTGTAAATGTTTTGTCAGATTTTCAAACACCTGTTTAACCAGATTATCATTCAGATCCAGTTTGAAGACGACCCACAAACATACACACACACACCTTGCCAGCCCACGAAGTACAGGGAATGTTTGGGTCGGCCGCCGATGATGCCGATGCAGTGGTCGTGAGCCAGCATGGACTTCACGCACGGGACATAGATCTCGTTCAGCGTTTCCCCGCCCAGTCTCATCGGCACCAGGATGATCACCGCCCGGAACTTCTCCTCTACCATGACTCCGTCAGACCGCTGTCCCCCTCGCTGCTGGGCCTGGGAGGAGGAGGGAGCGGGGTGATGATCACTGCTCTGGGATCCTGATCGTCTGTGGCCGGTGAGGATCTTCTTCAGGTCCTGAAGATAGACTGCACACAGGACATCATCAGGTGACAGTGCCATTAGAAGTGTTGTCAGGAAAGCACTTTTTTCTGACCTACCCCTTAAAGTTTTTTGCCTGCCACCTGGCAAAACCACCTGCTCATCAATTAATATTAAAACATAATATGCAAATATTCTCCGTCAATCTCTGTCTCTGTCCAACAATTTATCTTCATTTGTCATTTTATCAGTAAGTGCAAATATTGTCCATTAATCTCTGTCTCTGTCCAACAATATTTATCTCTCATTTTTGTCATTTTTATTCATGTTGAATGACAAATATATTGTCCATTACTCTCTGTCTGTCCAACAGTTTACCTTCATTTGTCATTTTATCAGTGAGTGGTTCAAAACAAGACAACCTGCGCGTTTCATTACCATTGGCTCATTCCTTCTGAGTTTCCTGTTCATTTGGCATGATACTTTAAGATGTCAGTGTCGTGAACAGGAACTTCAAATGATCTTTCATACAGCAAAATCTACCTTGAATGCAGGCCAGTAACATTACAATCTCAGAGGTGAACAGACAGAAAAACATGGGCCACAAAAAGTTTCTTGATTGGCATTTAGCTGAGCGGAGGTCCCAAGTTCCTGCAGTACATTAACAATTACTTTCAATCTCAGACAATAACCTCCATATCCCGATACCGCAGGAAGAAAAGGACCATCAGAAGCAAATAAAAGTGAGAAAACCCCCCAAAAGGACTCTGTAGCAGCTTTGAACATCTTTGCAGACACAGTGCTGAATGCTAAGTAGGTCTATGGTGGGGTCCACATTTTCACTGGAACTTATCAGAATGGCAGCCTGTGCTGCCCTATATGCGTGATTGTTGAACATGTTGTGTTAAGAATTTCTGATTTTGCAGTACCCTTATGGTACACGTTTTTATTTCATCAAAATTTCATGACACTTTATAAAATTAAGCAACAACAAACTTTACACCATATGGTTCAGCAAAATAATGAGGCACTTTATAAAATAGAACAACAAAATTGGCACCATGCAATTCAGCAAGCTTTAATCTCTTGGTATCAAACTAGCATAAACATGGTCTTTCTAAACATGGTGTTCCAAAACTGACATCCCCCCACCCCACCCCCCATCCTCTCTCCACATCCCTCTTTCCCCATCTCTATGATGCTTCCAGTGGGTCATGGACGATCTCTGGTTGCAGTCGTTAGCTGATCATTTCTTTCCCTCCCATAGCTCCATGGGAGTCATTACCACACAACACAGAACTATTTGACAGCTGGTCAAGAAGTGTCTTCCATCGAAAACACACAGAGTGACCACATTTCAACACAAAATTCCATACAGTGGTAATAATACAGTGAAAACGCACTGGTTGCCATCTCCAACCAGCCAAAAGACTGAAGGGAAGGCATGGTTATCAGAAGGTCTCCGACCAGCGTAAAAAGCGAAGCAGTTAAAGGGAAGGAACATTTATCTGGTCTTTACAGCTGGGTTCACTGCATTTGCGATACACTTACTTGTGCAGTCCTGTGCCACATAGACACAGATGTCACTGAGGATCGGCAGGGAAATGTGGGCCTTGTCCATTGCATCTCTGCACACATACACACACACACAGACCTCATCACCAACACTGTCCACAGGCTCAAAATGACTGATCTCTAAAGCGATGCTTTAATTCAGTCTGCTGACACAAACACTGACTTGCGATGTGCCTGCTGTGACATCTTGGTGTCTGTGATGATCCCACAAAAGATCATGACTGTGTACACCATTCACTGTGCTTGTCCATGAAAGAGGAAACACTTTATGTCACCTTGTGTAACTCAAACATAGCCAAGAAAATGCATGCATTTTTCATCTTATTGCGATACATCTTTGGACAATATTTTTTTCAAATCCTTCTACCAGAGATTGATAAGTGGGTTTCTTTTCAGCCCTCAATGAAGAGAAACGCTCAAGGACAGAGAATACATTGAGAGAGAGAGAGAGAGAGAGAGAGAGAGAGAGAGAGAGAGAAGACAGACAGACGACAGACAGACAGACAGACAGACAGACAGACAGAGACAGACAGAAGGTCAAAGTGTGAAACATGACCATTCCTGACACCATATATTTCCATGTTCTGTGGACACACCCATGATTCCTTTAAAGTTCACCCTCATCATTTTTTGTTTCATTTCAAAAGCACATGGTTCCTCCCCCCCCCCCCCCCCCCCCCCCAACCCACCCCACCAGCTCTACACCCTTCTAGTGCCTAATGGGGAGGCGGAATGTGTCTTTCCACAAACGACACACAAGCTGGGCCAGGCATATGCTGAGCTGGTCAACTTTTCTGCTTCAGATTTGAAAATAATCGCGTTTTCATGCAAGCAGAGCCTGTTGTCACTTACTCTTAGCACAACTTTCCAGTGCAAAAAAACCTGCGCCAAAAGGTATGACTCCATATTTCCACTGTAAATCACAAGACATGATACAAACATAAATCGTTACATTTAATGTGTTGCCTCTGAAACACTGCAATTCCCTTTCAAACAGCACAAGGGCGTTAGGGGTCTCTTTGTCCAACCTGCACTTTCATCACCACAGCACAAGGGCATTAGGGGTCTCTTTGTCCAACCTGCACTTTCATCACCACAGCACAAGGGCATTAGGGGTCTCTTTGTCCAACCTGCACTTTCATCACCACAGCACAAGGGCATTAGGGGTCTCTTTGTCCAACCTGCACTTTCATCACCACAGCACAAGGGCATTAGGGGTCTTTGCACTCACTTTCCACACAGCACAAGGCATTAGGGTCTCTTGCCCAGCGACTTTCATCACCACAGCACAAGGGCATTAGGGGTCTCTTTGTCCAGCCTGCACTTTCATCAGGACACAACAAAGAATTGCTGTTTCTGACTTTTGACAGCAAACTGAGAGCCAGCCCAAACTAAATTGTTTTAAGGCAGTTCTGGATTGCACTATCCACATAATGCCAACGAATGAAATTCAGGCAAGCTGATGTATGTTTGTCCAACGAATGGTCCCCCCCCCACCCCCCACCCCCACCCCGCACATACACAAATGGCTGCTCAGGAAATTGAGATCACCATAACTGAAGACTCCCTCACTTGGAAGTTTCATTCTGAAATTCCAGACCATTCAGGAGCTATTTCTTGCAAATAAAGAGGCAAAGACAAAAACAAAAAGACAGACAGACAGACAGACAGACACACACACACACACACAACACAGACCGACGCAGACAGACAGACTGGCAGCAGTAGACAGACACAAGGGCACACAGAGGCAGACATGACTAAGAAATGTTCTCCAGCCCAACCTGAGGATGTGAGCGACAGAGGCCGGCCCGTACCAATCCCCAGGCATCTTGCCCACAGAGATGCCCAGCTCCACCAGGCGGTGCAGGGAAAAGGGCACCTTGTCTGAGGGATGGTCCCCGAACCATCGGATGATCTCACGGTAGAAGGCCAGGTCCTCCCTCTTCTGTTCACTGTACACCTTCCAGTCTGTCCACAGATGCATTTGCGTCACCCAACCCGTAAAATAAAGGTGAAGTCACACACAACATGAGATAGATGGGGCAGTGAACTGTTCCACATTCACTATGTCTAGGCATGTCATCATGGACACAGTGCCCATGCCTCTCCTTCCCCTTTTTAACCTTCCTTCCCTTAGCTGAATCAGGTACCCATTTACTGCTTGGTGGATGAAGAGGATGAAGCCATGAAATGTTTGTACTCTTTCAAATGCACTCATGCACCCACCCACCATTCCACTTTATGTGCGAATGGGGTGTCACACGTCCACTTCTCTTCTACCATGACTCAGAACATGAAAAAAGTTTCACTCTACTTATACACTAAAAAAGTTCCACTCTACTTATAAACTACATATGAAAAATTTAAATACACACAATATTGGAAACCCACACAATTTGAAATGAAAGAACCCATGGCATCCCCATGAGAATATATACATGTATAATCTGGATTTTTGTACAAAAACCATATCGAATTTTGTAAAAATTTCTTTTGTAAACTTGCCAGTAATGGGAAACTCTGCACAGATATATGCTCAAGCACGTTCATGCTAACATGTGTACAAGCACACACACACACACACACACACACACACACACACACACACACACACTCATACACCACACACACACACACACACACACACACACACACACACATCACACACACACACACTCACACACACACACACCACACACACACACCACACACACTCACACACACACACACACACACACACACACACACACACACCACACTATAGACCAAACAAAGTAAAGCCATGGATGTTACAAGAATAAAATCTTAAAATAGCACAGGAGAAAAGTATTGTAACAAACCAGAAGAAAATATGATAAATCACAATACTCAGAAAACTATCATCCCTTTGACTACGGCAGAGTTGTTGCCCTTTGGCATTCCTATGCCAATGCAAAAGTTGAATTTGTATTAACCTCTTCCCTGCCCCCCCGTGTCTATTACGGGGTCGTTTCTGCGATCCTGTACGCCCGTAACCGTGTCTATTACGGGGTATTTTCGTCATCGAAATTTCGAAAATCGGCACGGGAAATAACCCTACAAATTGTCCCTGACTCTATTGGGGTGTTTAAATAACAGTTCTATCCCTTTATCGGTGTACTGAAGTGTTAGGAAATTGTCGGTTTAGTATTCAAGAAGGGTCGAGCTGATTATCATAATCAAGATGGCGGATCAGAGACGAAGCTCGACACGGCGACCTGTTTTGAAGCGTTATAGCGCACTGGAAGTTTTAGATGAAGTGTTGAATGATATTGATAGTGGTGACGAAGACTTCCAAGCATCAGGTGACAGTGATAGTGATGAGGAAGAGATGGATGGTAACCAGCACCATCCACTTTTGTCGGAACTCGTGGCGGTCACGAAGAAGAAGACCCGGACTTCGACCCACGTGATGTTGGTCAAGCGAGCGATACCGGCCATGATTCGACCAAGAATCAGAACCAGAGCCGATTCCCAGCACCAGCACAGCACCCCCTCCTGTCTGAGAGGTCGTGGTAGGGGCAGGGGAAGAGCTAGAGGCACTGGACAGCATCAAATAAGGGGGCGTGGCAGAGGGCGTGGCAGAGGGCGTGGCGCTCGACAATCTTGCCCCAGTATTCCAGAGCAAATCAGTGGGAACTTGTGCTGAACTAAAAAAAGTTCCTGGCCCTGGTGTTGCTGATGGGAATCGTGCGACTGCCTGCAATTGAGCTGTACTGGTCGAAGAAGGTGCTGTACCGCATTCCAGTCTTCAGCTCAGTAATGACAAGAAACAGATTTCAAGTAAGTTTCTTACTCTCTCTGATCTCTCTCTGTATACTTTCTCTTTTCCCTTCCACCTCCCTCTCCCATCCTTTCATGTCCAAGTCCTTTCTTTTAGCATTATTGATGAGTTATGTGTTGTTGTGTTTTGTGTGTGTGCGATGTGTGTGTGTGTGTGTGTGTGTGTGTGTGTGTGTGTGTGTGAGCTTCTCTGTAATGTGTGGTGTGTGTGGCTTGCTGTGTGTGTGTGTGTGTGTGTGTGTGTGTGTGTGTGTGTGTGTGAGTGTCTGTAGTGTGTGGTGTGTGTGCATGCTTCTATGTGGTGTATTTGTGTGTCTTGTTTGTGTGTGTGTGTGTGTGTGTGTGTGTGTGTTGTGTGTGTGCTTCTATGTGGTGTATTTGTGTGTCATTGTTATGGTGTGTGTGTGTGTGTGTGTGTGTGTCATGTGTGTGTATACTTCTATGTGGTGTATTTGTGTGTCATTGTGTGTGTGTGTGTGTGTGTGTGTGTGTGTGTGTGTGTGTGTGTGTGTGTGTGTGTGTGTGTGTGTGAGTGTTTGTGCTTCTATGTGGTGTGTGTGTCTGTGTCTGTGTGTGTACAAATGTGTGTATGTGTACTTGATTGTTTCTGGTGTGTGTGTGCATGTGTGTGTGTGTGTGTGTGTGTGTGTGTGTGTGTGTGTGTGTGTGTGTGTGTGTGTGTGTGTTTACACACACTGATCAAATGTTGTTCAATCCTATTTCAGATCATCCTACAATTTATCCACTTTCACGACAACTCTGCGATGCCATCACCAGACCATCCCCAGTATGACCGGCTGTACAAGATCCGTCCAGCACTGGACCACCTCCATGAAAAATTTCAGGAGGTGTATGAGCCACGGCGAGCGTGTGTGTGGATGAAAGCCTACTCCTTTTGAAGGGTAGGCTTATATTTCGCCAATACGTCCCCCTCAAGTGTGCCAGGTTCGGGATCAAGTTATACCTCTGCTACTGGTCCGACGATGAAGTGAGGCTGACGGAGAGGCATTTCATGTTCCCCATCCCACCGACACCCAACAAGGCAGCACCACAGAGGGCCTGCAGTGTCTGCACCAAGAAGCTGAAGATCAGGCGTGATGTGCGGTCCCCCACTGCCCCTCCAAGCCTGCACTGTGCTATCCACAGTGCTACATGGATTATCACACTAAGTTCAACTACTTGGAGTAGTGTGGATCCTGTAGCACAGCTTAGTTTTGCAGTGCATTTTTTTTTCATAGATCTTCTTCAGTTAGTCAGTGCGTGCTTTTATCTCTGTGTTTTTATATTCTTGAGTGCGTGTGTGTTTTTTCTTTTTTTTTGTCTTCATGGTGGTGTTTCTTCTGAAACTCTGGTTTATTCATGAGTGTGACCAGACTGTTCAACTGGTGGAAATAATCAGACTGGGTTATACTGGTGAGGCTGCTCAACCCAAGAACAACCCCAGAAACCTGCGAGATGTACAGAAAGAAGTAGTGTACGGGTTATAAACATGTACTGAGTGAGTACCAGATGTTTCTTCTCGCATCCAGTGAACACTAACATCAATTTTTCTAGTGTTTTGTGTGGTTTTATATACAGCAATATGATTGTTTTTATTTTGAAACTGTCATAAGATTTGATTTCATCAAATTTTACTATACTGTTTACTAACAAAATATGATTATTAGTACATCAGGTTATAGCCAAAGATGCAAGATAAAAACATGCAAAAGATGTAAGACTTACCTAAGTGAATGAGACATACTTAGTGATCACATTAGTAAACCTACTGCAAAAGGCAAAATTTAGTCCCTTTATGTCTGGATTATGGTACCTACAATGATATATGTATGTATTATCATACAGAACAGACTTTTCTGGCAGTCATATCAATGCCAGATGTTTATATTATGTTCAGTCAATTCTAACATCATTTTTTTCAAAGTTGTTTTGTGGTTTGATATATTGCAATGTGTATGTGAGTCCTCAAAAACAGTCAGTTTAGCACAGAAAAGTTGATATTATCAATTTTTACCATACTGATTGCTAACAAAATATAAATATTATGAAATGATAGCATACCACAGGGTATAAGAAAAAAAAAGAGCAAAAAATGCAAGAGATATCTCAAATAATGAATGAGATGTGAACAGATGAATGAACCTACTGCAAAAAGCAGAATTCTGTCCCTTTTCCCTTGGATTGGGGTACTCCTCAAGATGTGTATAGTACTATGCAGAAGAAGACTTGCTGGCAATAATATCAATACCAAATTTTTGTATGATGTCCAATCAATACTAACACCAATTTTTTCCATGTTTTGTATGGTTTGATGAGCTGCAATGTATGTGTGTGTGCCCCAAAACAGTCATTTCATTACTAAAAAAGTTGGTTATATTACTTTTTACCATATTACTTATCAACAAAATCAAAATGTAATGACATCACATAATGCCACAAGGTATAAGGGGAAAACATGCAAACAATGTAATAGATATAGCTATAAATGAAGGAGTAGTGAACAGATAAGTGAACCTACTGTGAAAAGCAGAATTCTGTCCCTTTATCCTTGGATTGGGGTACCCCCAAAGATGTATATATTACCACACAGAAGAAGATTTGCTGGCAATGACATCAATACCAGATGTTTGTATGATGTTCAGGCAATACTAATAGCATATTTTTCAATCTTTTGTGTGGTTTGATGAGCTTCAATGTGTTTGTATACACTCAAAAACAGTCATTTCATCACAAAAAAGTTGGTTATATTACTTTTTACCATATTACTTACCAAAAAAAATCTAAATGTAATGACATCATATCATGCCACAGGGTATAAGGGGAAAACATACAAACAATCTAATAGATAAAGCAATAAATGAAGGAGTAGTGAACAGATGAGTGAACCTACTGCAAAAAGCAGAATTCTGTCCCTTTACCCTGGGATTGGGGTACCCCCAAAGATATATGTACTACCACACAGAAGATGATTTGCTGGCAATGATATCAATACCAGATGTTTGTATGATGTTCAGGCAATACTCACACCAATTTTTTCTATGTTTTGTGTGGTTTGATGTGTTGCAGTGTGTATGTGTGTGCTCGAACACTGTCATTTTATAACAAAACATGTTGATTATGTTACTTTTTACTACACTAGTGCCACCAAAATCAAAATATTATGATACCACATAATACCTCATGCTATAAGGAGGAAAACTGCAAACTATCAACAGATATCTCAATAAATGAATGAGTAGTGAACAGATACGTGAACCTACCACAATATCAAAATTCTGTCCCTTTACTCCTGAATTGGGGTAACCCCAATGATGCATGTATTACCACATAAAAGAACATTTGATTGGAGTGATATCAATACCAGATATTTGTATGATGCTCAGCCAATACAAACACCCATTTTTTTCATTGTTTTGTGCGGTTTGATGTGTTTCAATATGCGTGTGATTGTTCAAAAACAATTATTTTATTTGAAAAAAGTTTATCATAATACTTTTTACCAAACTATTTGGCAACAGAATCAAAATATTATGAAATCTCATTATAGACCAGGAAATAAGGAAGAATCATGCAAAAAATCTAAGACATATCTCCATAAATGAATGAGTATTGAACAGATTAGTGAACCTACCGCTAAAGCAAAATTCTGTCCCTTTACCCTGGGATTGGGGTACCCCCAATTATGCATGTGTTACCACACAGAAAAACATTTGCTGGCAGTAATATGAATACCAGATGTTTGTATAATGTTCAGTCAATAAGAACACCAGTTTTTTCACTTTTCTCTTTGGTTTGATGTGCTGCAGTGTGTGTGCGTATGCAGAAAAAGTGTCAATTTATTACAAAAATAGTTGATTATATTGATTTTTATCATACTTATGACCAGCCAAATCAAATTATTATGATACCACATCATAGCAGAGGGTATAAGAAAAAAACATGCAAAAAATCTAAGAGATATCTCAATAAATGAATGAGTAGTGAACAGATGAGTGAACCTACTGCAAAAAGCAAAATTTGGCCCCGGCACACAGCAATACAGAAAAACACTTATACTGTGGCAGGGAAGGGGTTAAGCCCCTTAGCCGTGAAAACAGCACACAGACAATGTAAACAAGCCTGGAGGTGCCAAACAAAGTGTAGCATTTTGACATTTTAAGTGTAGCATTCCAAATTAAAGTGTAGCACTCAAACGCAATATCACTTGACCATTTTCACTTTGCTTCCTACTTGATATAATGATGAACTAAGAAGATGGAAATCTCACGAGCAATCAAATGGGTTTGAATTGATTTAAAAAAAAAAAAAAAAACGGTCGACAATGATACTCTACAGTAAGGCAGCAAAACTGCAATTGTCTTCAATAATTCTTCTTCAGCCTTTTTCTTCCTCTCCCTCTTTTGATGAAATATGTGTGCAGTGTCTACATTATCTCCATACTGTTTAAGCCACTGCGAACTCCCTAGAGTGTTTTTAACCATCATTTTTGGTTCTTGGCATAGTGTTTCATCACAAAGTGTAGCAGTGGAGCATCGTCAATTATAGCATGCTAGTTGCTACAACAAAAGTGTAGCACTTGGCAGCTCTGCAAGCCAATTCACACACTGTGTAGACAGAACCGAGATGAAAACCAGTTTCCTTCCAGCATTTTGCCTTCCACAATGCCACTGACTGACCAAATAATTACACCAAGACCCCTCATGTGGAGGGACCACCTATCAACCCCTCTCTTCTAACACCAGTTCAAGAAAAATGCCCACAGACCTTGTCGGTTGACTATTGATCTTGAAAAAGATTTACCTCCACAGCAAAAACCATAGGAAATGCCAGCTTTGCATGTGCCATGGTTAAAAGAACTGTGATCAGACAGCGACTGGCTTGAAGTCAAAATTTTTACAATAACTGACAAGAAGGGCAGGAACCTAAAATGACAACAGAATTCCATCGAGCCACAGCTGTGTCCCATTGGTTTTGTATAACTGATATAAATGGATCAGGTAGCTTACTGAAGTCTGCCAGCACACTTTACCTTCATGGAGAGATTCTCATGTAGAAATTGGTACAAATGAAATACATACTGAAGCGTCAGACAATACGACAACTGTCACATACTACCCATGCGGGGCAATCATGGGAGGTAAAATAAGGGAGAGAAATCATAAGGTAAAAATGTAAAGACTAAATAACATCTGAAAAAACTGTGAATTGAGTTTCTGACCTCGTCGCAGGAAGTGCATCACCAAGGCCTGAGCCATCAGCATCTGGCCGCTGCGTAGCATGCACCCCCATCCGCAGTCAGTCGTCATGCGTGCGCTGCCAATGGGAGAGAACTCTCGGCGATAGGTGAACCACAGGCGACTGGTGAAGTCTGCATGGAATTCATCAAGGGCAGACACTCTGTACGGCTGCTGAGAGGTCAGGTCGGAATTGGACTGGTCCGTTTCTGTAAAACACACAGAAGTAGGAACTGAACATCTTCACACTCTGTACAACTGACTGCCAGGAGAAAGAGTTTCAACAGTCTGTTGTCAATGTAAATGGAAAATCTCCACAGTCTGAAGGAATGAGGGGAGGTTCTGTTCAAATCTGTCCGACCTCTGCTTCATGGCAAAAAGTGAGACACTGAACATCTTTGATTGCTTTGTTTGCTTATTCAAAAAATTGTTTTAAAGTTCAGTCATGAAATCAAACACCTAGAAAACAAAAATCTTTAGATGAAAAATGTTATGTGAAGGAAGCATGAACAATGTATATATATATATGTGTATGTGTGTGTGTGTGTGTGTGTGTGTGTGTGTGTGTGTGTGTGTGTGTGTGTGTGTGGTGCGTGCGTGAGTGCATGCGTTAGTGCGTGTGTGCGTGCGTTTGTGTGTGTGTGTTCATGCACACTATTAATGTATATGTGTGTCAGGCTTGCTAAGACCTGAACTACTATAGAGGGATAGACAGAAATGACAGACCTAGCTAAACTGTCTTCCCGACACACAATGGCAGCATCAATACGAAGGTAATACGTTTATACAGGGTTTATTTTCTTTCACTCCACATGCATAAAAGTTTTCATACTCACAACCACACACTCATGCACCCGACGAGGAGACTACACACCACAACATTACAAATGACCAAGGCAATAAACTCAATAAATCATCACAATTGACACAATCTTATCAATCAAAGAAACGGTCCATATACTTGGCTGTATCGAGCCTACGTTACAGCATATATATCACCAACCGGGAACCCACATGGCGAACCGAGCCGCCCACAAACACAGCTGAAGACAGAATTACATGGCACATTAAACAATGTCGAACCCCAGAAGAACACCGCTGAAGCACAGAATCACATGGCACATTAAACAATGTCGAACCCCAGAAGAACACCGCTGAAGCATAGAATCACATGGCACATTAAACAATGTCGAACCCCAGAAGAACACCACTGAAGCACCGAATCACATGGCATATTAAACAATGTCGAACCCCAGAAGAACACCACTGAAGCACAGAATCACATGGCACATTAAACAATGTCGAACCCCAGAAGAACACCACTGAAGCACAGAATCACAAGACACCTTAAACAATGTCGAACCCCAGAAGAACACAACTGATCACAAACACAAGCGATGAAGAAGAAGAAACAGGGTTTTCACACAACAAGCACAATAATCACGTTGAACGGTCAGAAGAAGAACCGCAGATTCACAAAGCACAGTAATCCACAGCAGAAGAACCGCAGATTCACAAAACACAGCAATCCATAGAAGAAAAACTGCAGATTCATAAAGCCCAGTAATCCACATAGAACCACAAAAGAATACAGCCGAATTGAATTCCCGCTGATACGGCAGCAACGACGCAACACCGACTCGAAATCCCCTGATGAAAACTGCAACGAATGAATAAATAACAAACCAAAAACAAATACAATTCCAGGCTAGACACAAGGCCCATCCGTTTCCTCTTTCTCTCTCGCTCCCCGTTTTTTTTCTTATATTTACGTAATGTCTACCTAATTTTTTTACTTTGATGTCATAATAATTATTGTTTTACGTTGACACCACAATATTCTTCCTCCAAAATAAAATGATCGATTTTTTTTTTTTTTAAGAAAAAAACAAACAAACAGCAGGTACACAAACTCAGAAATCACCCATCAAAACAGCACCAGAAACTACAGTTCACACAAGAAAAACTCGCTTGCTACCAACCCACCACAGACAGCATCAAACACTGATGCCAGACGATGACATAGGGATGAACACTGCTCCGCATGTCAGGAACAATACAGCCACACACTAGGCCACCTCACCATCACTTCCAGATGGAGGCTGAAACAGCCTGGCCTAGACAAGGATACACAGACTCCTAATATCTAAGGGCATGAAACCCGAACATAGATATTACTGCTTGCCAAAAGGCAATAAGTCAAACCCGAGATACATCTTATCTACAGGGGAATTGACACACCCCACTGACCAATACATCTGAAAAATACATCGACTTGCACTCAGCACAACTCACAAGCAAAAAAAAACTAAGAAACACTGCATGAACAATATGCAAACTTAACTCAGCACCCAAAATAATATAAACACGCAAACAACAACATAAGAAATCCCCATCTCCAAATTCTGCCTGTAACAAAACAACTGCATTAGTAAACACTGTTTTCTCAGTCAAGCCTTTCCTGACAATGTGCATGTTTGTAAAATCCACCGATACAGCCTTTTCCGCGAAAAAAACATTGTCTCATGATGGCTGTGACCATAACAAAAGATACACAAAGCCTTTTTTTCTATCAAAAGAATTATCAAAAGTATAAATAGCAAAAACAGAAACA
Source organism: Conus canariensis (assembly GCA_033310375.1). Lineage (NCBI taxonomy): Eukaryota > Metazoa > Mollusca > Gastropoda > Neogastropoda > Conidae > Conus > Conus canariensis. The sequence goes on along the minus strand of CM065719.1, from coordinate 81,292,770 downwards.
GAAACACCACACACACACACACACACACACACCACATGCATGTGTTGTCTGAACAGCTCCCTCAATCTGCATACATGTCAGATAGCACTGTTCAAGTAAAAGAGTGTGTGTGTATGTGTGTGTGTGTGTGTGTGTGTGTGTGTGTGTGTGTGTTTATGTGTGCGTGCATGCATGTGTGTGTGTGTGCGTATGTGTGTGCGTGCGTGCATGCGTGGGTGTGTGCATGTGTGCATGTGTGTGTGTGCACGCGCACATATGTGTGAGCACGCGCACATATGTGTGTGCATGCATGTGTGCGCATGCATGTATTTTGTGTGTGTGCAATGTGCTTCAGCTTAGTAAGCATCTGTTGAAAAAGTAAGACTCTCCATTCATTCACTGACTTGGTGATATACTGACAATGTTTGTTTTTTGTTTTGTTTGGTTTGTTTGTTTTTAATTCAGTTTCAAAGTTCATTCATTCATTGAAAATGAATTACTTATTTCTTCATGCAGGTAATATATTCATTTTTTTTTTCTCCATACACCACAATTACTTGTGTATAAGAAGATTTCATCACTTTCCACAAGCTAATCCGGTTAAGTGTAGTAAATTTGAGACAGATCACATGTAAATGTGCTGAAATGCCAACTCCTATTCAAAAACAAAATGGAAAATTCACTGGAACATTCTGAATTTTTTTACAAACACTCAAAACTCTTAGCTGCATTGATATATCATTATATGCATGCAAAGTAGATACATGATGTAAACAAAAATTGTGTTGTTAGTGTGGGCAAACTCCAAATGAAGGACAGTGCTGTGCATCTATAAGCAATTTTCAGTATAACTTGGCCAAATTTGCTAGAGAACTAGACCACATTACCAAATTTGAACCTTTATTTTTGTTGTATTCAACGATACAGTGAAGCAGGATCCAGGGATAGGTTGATGAAAGATGCCAGTGACATCATTTCCTGCTTCCTACTTGGTAAAACAAACCTGTTGATTGGTGCACTGAATTCGGGTTTAGGGTGATATTGTGTATACACACAACTGACTTTGCCTCAGCTTCATGACTTGAGCCATGTGCCATGACTCACTCTCCCAACCTGTGCTCAGTACACCAAACATGCTGCAAAACTGTAAAGCAACTTATCAAAAGAAAGCAGGCAAATGACTCTAGCTAACCCAAAACAAAGTTGTCTAGGAACAATTTTGATGTGGGCGCAACATCAGAAAAAACTGGACCAGTTGTAACAAACGCTAGGAAATCAGGCCAGATGGCATCTCTGCATGTGTCATACATTGTTTACAGTCCAGTGTGGATATATTATGAATCATTGACACTTAGCCAAACAATATATTGGTCGCCTGCTTGTTGACCTGGTTGCTATTCTCACTGCAGCCACTTATCCATTATCTGACACTGGAAGTTGAACTCAATGTGTGCCATGACTGTCTGCACTGAGCAGGTCCCAGTTTGGTGTTTACTTCTTCAGGTTCATTATAAATACACATAGCATGTGTGCATGTGTGACATACTCTCTCTGTCTGTCTCTCTTCCACTCTCTGTCTCTGTCTGTCTGTCTGTCTGTCTCTCAATCTCATACACACATGCGAACATACATTTCAACAATTTTTTCAGGAATGAATGATAAGCAATATTCTTCAACTGATGTCCTGACATCAGTAGTGGTAACTGGGCATTCCCACTCATATTGCAAGCAAAAGAACTCACTTCAAAGGTGTTAAACTTAAATTACTAGCTAAACTCACACTAACCAAGCAAATTGACATGTGCGCACACATGTATACGCGCATGCATACACACACACAATGACACATACACATGTGCACACACACACACACACACACACACACACACACACACACACACACACACGTACGTGACACACACACACACATGTATAGTGACACACATCCACAACCACACAGACATACACACACACACACAGGTACACAGCAAAGAGCAGCATTTTAAAGCAGTTTCAATGGAGGTTTTTTTTTTTTTTTCTAATGTAGTTTGTATTTTGCCTGAATAACTTTGCTGTGCTCTTGGTCTTGCTTGTGTGTTCAAGTCACTGCAGTGATGGTTCAAGTTTAAAGAATATTATCAACTGATTAAGCATGCTTCCTCACCTTCAGCTCGTCTGTGGTAACACCGACCCAACAGAAATATGGGGCTGTCATACTTGAAGGACGTCTTGGTCTTTATTGTCCACCCTGTCAAGGTAGAATGAATTCTTCTGAATCCTTCAAAATGTTGCCGACTAAAACAGTTAAAAACTCCATATAACATATTCCCTTTTTTTTTTCAATGTTCCCCTTTTTCTAAGCAAACTTTTTGAGGAAAAGTACAGCACATCTTCATTTTGAAAACAAAAACAAATAAAACCGCAGCACCAACAAGAACAACAAACACTTCATAATCCCTGTCCCACTCCTCACTCCAAGCCACTCCTAAAGAAAGTGCAATTTTACTGAATTTGTTTAAACTTTCTGAAATGTGAGCAGCTTGGTCAGCATTCTGCTCTAATCCTAAGTTTGTCTAACTTACCGACCTAATTCAGTTTGCTCACTTGTGACTCCTTAAACTTTTGCCTTGTTTGATAGTCATGATTATTCATTGATTATTCATTGATTATTCATCTTCATGGTTTATGCAGTCACCATTCGTAGTCTTTTCCTGTTTTTGATTTACCTTAAGTGGCTTGTTCATTTTTCATTCTGTAGTCTTTTCCTGTTTTTGATTTACCTTAAGTGGCTTGTTCATTTTTCATTCTGTAGTCTTTTCCTGTTTTTGATTTACCTTAAGTGGCTTGTTCATTTTTCATTCTGTAGTCTTTTCCTGTTTTTGATTTACCTTAAGTGGCTTGTTCATTTTTCATTCTGTAGTCTTTTCCTGTTTTTGATTTACCTTAAGTGGCTTGTTCATTTTTCATTCTGTAGTCTTTTCCTGTTTTTGATTTACCTTAACTGGCTTGTTCATTTTTCATTCTGTAGTCTTTTCCTGTTTTTGATTTACCTTAAGTGGCTTGTTCATTTTTCATTCTGTAGCCTTTTCCTGTTTTTGATTTACCTTAAGTGGCTTGTTCATTTTTCATTCTGTAGTCTTTTCCTGTTTTGATTTATCTTAAGTGGCTTGTTCATTTTTCATTCTGTAGTCTTTTCCTGTTTTTGATTTATCTTAAGTGGCTTGTTCATTTTTCATTCTGTAGTCTTTTCCTGTTTTTGATTTATCTTAATGGCTTGTTCATTTTTCATTCTGTAGTCTTTTCCTGTTTTTGATTTACCTTAAGTGGCTTGTTCATTTTTCATTCTGTAGCCTTTTCCTGTTTTTGATTTACCTTAAGTGGCTTGTTCATTTTTCATTTTTTAGCCTTTTCCTGTTTTTGATTTACCTTAAGTGGCTTGTTCATTTTTCATTCTGTAGCCTTGTCCTGTTTTTGATTTACCTTAAGTGGCTTGTTCATTTTTCATTCTGTAGTCTTTTCCTGTTTTTGATTTATCTTAAGTGGCTTGTTCATTTTTCATTCTGTAGTCTTTTCCTGTTTTTGATTTATCTTAAGTGGCTTGTTCATTTTTCATTCTGTAGTCTTTTCCTGTTTTTGTTTTCATCTTAACTGGCTTTTTCCTGTTTTTTGATTTTATTTAAATGGCTTGTTCACTTTTTATTCTGTAGTCTTTTCCTGTTTTCACTTTGTGTCCATGCCTATAGATACAACTGGCTACCAGGAAGATCTGACGAGTACTGATCTGTTGCTTTATTACAACTCAGATCCCAAGGCAAGGAGCAATTCATTGTACACAATAAAGTCTATAGATTTCTCTGCCCCACAAATGATCTTGGTAAAATCAACACTGTACACCTACAAACCTGCCTTCTCACAGAATTTAACACTGTCTTCTTTCTTGTCTCTAGAGACACCCACCCACATATGGACCATACATCAACAGTCTCTAAACATTATCCCAAGAAAACTAATTTAACAGTGTTTTGTCATCAAAAGATCTTTCATAAACACCCAACTTTATGAAAAATCTGCAGTAACACTAACAGAGTGGAACAACTGTGCAAGTTACTGTCTTTAAAAACAAGATTTTGTCATAAAACCAGGTTATTTTCATAGAAGGATCTTTTCTAAGCACCTAAAAACTTGAGGAAAAAAATTACAGTGACACCAACACACTTGAACGACTTTGCAAGTCACTGTCTTGAGAAATTAAAAATGAACAAAATACTAGCAGCACTTTCACAAATCTGCTGACAATATGCCACACAATCAGTTATATAACAAACTGTGATTATGCATGATGATGATACCCGAGTACACAGAACAACATTGGAGACCTTGGCCCTGTGCTCTTATCAACTAGTATAAACCTAATGAGATCATCATCATGGCAAACAACAACACAGATGATTTTAGACTTAATTCTCTTAGAACTCCTCCCTGTCTGTGGTAGCTTACATCACGCATAACATTGTTATACTGTTACTAACAGTACATTCTTGAACTCCCTCTCTCTCCCACTCTCTCTCTCTCTCTCTCCCTTCCTCTCTCTCTCTCACATAATTATTTGGTACGCTCTCACTAGTTATGTATGCAGTATCTATGTTACAAATGCCTATATCTTATCACCACATCATCATCAACACGCAATTTACTTACTTTTTTTAAGTGGCTGTTGCTCTAAAACTTACATAATATGCTGTTGTTTCAAAATATTTTTTGTCAATAATCATTACAGTGTTAATGATTGGACACATTCTATGTCAGAGTGTGCAAATGTCTATATTTGAAAGATTTATGATGCACTCAATCACTCATGCAATGTGTATCACTATGTCGGCACTGTATACATGTGATCAAGCGAATTATTTTCTATGAAGGTGGGAGGAGGTTGGGGGATGGATAATTTTTTTATGGTGTTACTTTTTTTTTTTTTTTAATGATATTATGATTTAAACTTTTTTCTAATGATAATACTATGACTTAATTACTTTTTTACATACTATAATTTTTCTCTCTCTGTGTCTGTCTGTCTGTCTCTCTCTGTCTGTCTGCCATCCATAACCTTGAAAATCAATCTTGCTTTATGAACAAGCATGTTGAATATTAAATGTATGCAACTGCACTGGAATATGACTGCCTTATGAATTACTGTCCATTCTTCCTAAGACTATGTCAATTTAGTTACTATTACTATTTACGCATCAAATAGTGTTTTCTTTCTGCATAGGAAATATGTATGCTCCATAGCTCTATTTCTGTGTGTGTGTGTGTGTGTGTGTGTGTGTGTGTGTGTGTGTGTGTGTGTGTGTGTGTGCGTGTGCAAGTGTGTTTGTGTGACAGTTTTCATGATTTTCTTAAATTCTGCTAGATTAAATAATCACTATTCTTGTTAAATCAGTTCTATATTGTGTAATACTTATTTCAATATTCTGTGTTACTGTTAGTATCCTTAGTCTCTGAAGGGACAAGAGCCAGATGAATGAAGCATCTTCTTGCTTATAAATCTGTTAGTGTTACACTTCAGAATAAAGATTACCTCTAGAGCTCTCTCTCTCTCTCTCTCTCTCTCTCTCTCTCTCTCTCTCTCTCTCTCTCAGTCAATGTTGTTTATAAATTCAAATCACTGACAGGAATGGTTCAACTGCTCAATTAATTACATGCCAATTATGGATGCACCAACCTCACAATCAAGACTAATTATTCTGGTTGGCAGACAGGTCTGTAGTTGTGTATAATATAAATTCAACTTGTGTTCTTTTGATAAATAAATTTGTGAGTTAAATGTTCACACATGTGTGTGTGTGTATGTGCGTGTGTGTGTGTGTGTGTGTGTGTGTGTGTGTGTGTGTGTGTGTGTGTGTGTGTGTGGTCACTGTGTGTGTATGTGTGTGTGTGTGTGTGTGTGTGTGTGTGTGTGTGTGTGTGTGTGTGTGTGTGTGTGTGTGCTTGTGTGTGTGAGTGTGTGTATAGTGTCTGTGGGACTGTGAAAGTACAAAAGTACAGGTCTTTTATATTACAATGCCATTTTGATCATAGCACATGGACTTGAAACACAAAGCATGATGTCAAGATTATCCATCCAAGGCACAGGGTTTGAAATAAACAGACAGATCTAGGTGTTTTATAATTGATTTTTCCCCCAAACTGTTTCTTATAAGATTACCCATAATATAGAGCTACATGATATTTACCTGTTCTCCATCAGTCTTTCAAGTACACCTTTAAATAAGCAGTAAACCACTTGCAACGACAAGCCTATACAGCACCCCTTCTACTAGCGCTAGTACTGCTATAACAATGTACGGTAAGCAAGGACATTTGTTTCTCACAGCATATACTGCAAATTGTTGCCTTAACACAAAACCTATTCAAGGTGTTAGAAACTTCTCTATTTATTAAACTGTACCATACCGTAGACTGGTAGTACCATCCAAATTTTCATCGTTAATATTATGAATCTGTCATGCAACAACAACATCAACAACAACAACAACAACAAACAAGGATAGTGCTACTAATGAAAATGTTACTCACACCTTATAACAGACTAATCATGAATTCAGGTCTGCGGACCATCTACTTTAAACATCTCACCATATTTGACATTGTTCCACATGGATTTCATCTTGGTTTTCAGTTTCTCCCCCTCCCTTTCCAGGATCTGGTCGATGGGGGCATTGCTGACTGAGTGGTAACTGCTCTGGTGGGGAAACTGGCTGGAGTAGTATGTCATACCCCCATACTGATGGTGGCGGGGGCTGTTAGGATTGAAGTGATGCTGATGAAGGGGTGAATGCTGATGGGGGGCATGGATTTGCCTTGATGTGCTGCCTGCAGAGTGTCCTGCCGAGCCCCTATGGACTGAGGAACTGTTGTAGTGTGGGCGTAGATGAAACTGAAAGTGGCCCCCTTGACTGTAATGACTGCCCGAGGGCGGAATCCTCCGAGTTGGGGACTGGGGGTAAAGTTCATGACTGGAGTGTCTCGGAGAATGCAAAGGACTGGATCCTGAATCAGAAGAGCCTGAGGCGGACGAGCTTCGTCGTCCTGACTGGCCGTAATGTCCGTAATCTCGGTTTTGCATACTCTGACTATGACTTGTTAGAGCAACGTTTCCGGATATGGTAGAGATACCCACTGGCTTGTCTCTCGCAGTGGATTTGGAATCTGGAGGTGCTGACCTCAGTGCCACAGACTTGTGTTTTCGAACATCACTAAAAGAAGGATGCCTCATCCGTTGATGACTCAGCCCTGACCTGCCAGAGCTGCCTGCGGATGACAAACGGGGACGGTTTTCACTCTCCGCCGGCCATTCCTTGGAAACAGAGGCTTCCAGTTTTTCTGACCAAGAATCCAAAGACACGACATCATCAGAGAAAGATCCGCTTTTATCACTGGATAAACGACTCAATGATCTTACTGGGTCGGCAGCAGCCATTGTAATGGGGATAAATATGTTCTCATCGTGTAAAAACGACACAAATAATATCACACGCCGCCGAACCAAAACAAAAGTCAGCCATTTTACCTACGTCACATGATCGACTGTAGTTTTGCAAAATTAAATACGGGAAATGTGACAAAACAAATGAGGAAACGAAATAAATATGAAATCCGGTCGGTCGGTTTTCTTAAATTAAAACGCTGGAGTTCTGGACTGCAAAATGGCGCAAATCTCTTATTTTTTTAAAAACTTTTTTAAAAATTCATTTTTGATATCTTACATACATTCAAATAGAAAAGGGTCATTTTTACCATACTACTAATACATATATCCAAATCAAATAGAAAGGAATTCATTTCAATAAAAGAAGGTGAAAAAAACAACAACTGAAAGAACAAAATCAAAAACAAAATACCCAGATACAACAACTACACTTCGTTCCAATTCTTTCTTTCCCATTGTTTACCCTCTCCCTTCCCTTTTTGTCATGTTCCTATATTCACTATTTGTCACATGATTTATTACATTATATATATATATATATATATATATATATATATATATATACACACACACATATATATACACATATACACACACATATATACACACATACGCACATATATACCCCCACCCCCCCCCCCACACACACACACACACACACATATATATATAATATATATATATATATATGTATATACACACACACATACATACATACATATACACACACATATACACATATATCTACATACATACACACACATACATATATATATATATATACACACATATACACACTCACACACTCACACACACACACACACACACACACACACACACACACACACACACACACACATACATACCCATACATATTTTCATATATATCCATATACATAATTATGCTCACATACCTATACATACGTATATATACAGACACACACACTTACATATGCACACTCATATGTGTATGCATACATGCACACATATTTTATATCCATGTTTCAGTTTACTTCTATACTAATAAGCTGTTTATAAAAGTGCCAATTAACATGAAAATTTCTTGATTGAAGCATTGTGTAAGCTATGTATTTTTCGGTTTCATACCGCTTTTTCAGAATTATTTTGAATGTGTTGTATTGAGGCACCTGGTCGTTCATTTTACATGTGTAAATATAAAATTTTGCTAGAAGAAGAATCAAGTCAAATACACCGTCTGATTTAAAACTATTGTTGTTACCAAAGATAACCAAAGATGTGATGTGTAGACATTTTTCTTTGACAGCGTTTTCAAAGCCTTTCCAAAAGTGATTGACATATTCACACCTCCAAAGCATGTGCTCTATACTATCTTTTCTTA
>CM065719.1:81271442-81278942 GCA_033310375.1 Conus canariensis | reverse complement strand
CCAGAACTATCAGAAACGCCAGCAAAAAGAACGGGTGAAGAGTATCAGTGCTGACATGTCAGCCCCACACCGACATATCTGCAGTATTCTTTTCGAAAATGTTCGGTCTATTACAGCAGGATAATGATTGTAGGTCAGATCTTCCGGAAATCGTTTCGGATTGTTCACAGATCTGATAGCAGTTTGAAGGACTAGCTGCTGGCCAGAGATGCACTGACTTAACAATGACTGCCCCTCCCCTCCCCCCACCTCTGTACAGGCGCTCACACCTTGTGGTCGTCACGACTGCAAAACTGCCCCATTTATTGACAGTCCAATTTTCTTTCATTGTGTGTGGGTGGGTTGGGAGGGGAAGGGGGTGCGTGCGTGCGTGCGTGTGTGTGTGTGTGTGTGTGTGGGTGGGTGGGTGGGTGTGCGCGCGCGCACGCGCGCGTGCGTGTGTGTGTGTGTGTGTGTGTGTGTGTGTGTGTGTGTGTGTGTGTGCGTGCGTGTATGTGCGCGCACACGAGAGAGAGAGAGAGAGAGAGAGAGAGAGAGAGAGAGAGAGAGAGGGGGTGCCCAGACTGTGCCGATGGAGTGCAGTGCTATGTTGTGGAAGGACCTGAGCAATTAGCTTGTGTGCCTGTACCGGTCTTTACGCTGGTGGCGTTTGCCTGTGTCTCGCGGTGCATGTACTTGTTTCTTCCATTTCAGGATTTCTTGGTAACTGTTTACCTTTCTCTTTCAGGATTTGTTCGTAGCTGCCGCTGAACACAGGTGGCAAGAGACAGCTTGGCAGCAGAAGGTCTTCAGAGATGCAAAACTCCTTCAGACAATCAAGTGTTTCGATCCTGAACTCCTAACACTCGAAAGAGCCGGGTCGCATCAAGGTCATGACTCCAGGATGCTTTTCTGCTGCCAGACTTTTTTTGTGTTTTTCCTGGTACTGCTGGAATTCAGACCAGCAAACGCCTGGATTGGTAGGAGTCGCAAGGCATTGCTTTTTTCAGACGGATGTCTTACCAACATCATTATTGAATGCTTGTTCTTTTTTTTTTTTTTTTTTTTTTTTTGTAAGTTGGGAAACTTGAGCCTTATGAAGTTCTCTTTTGTTCCTCGTGGACAAAAACCAGCTGGAAGTCTTTTCAGCTGCCTCTGCCATTGGCTTTTGAGTTCTACGACACTTTTTTTCCCTCCACCCTACTCCGTTCATTCTGGAGGCGAGGGTGTTCAGTGCTGCTCATGACTTCAGTTGAGAGACGTGGTTCTGCAGAGAACTCACCTCGAGGAGCATGAGGATGTTCCAGTGCGTGTGTGTGTGTGTGTGTGTGTGTGTGTGTGTGTCGCGTGCGTGCGTGCGTGCGTGCGTGCGTGCGCGCGCGCGCGCGTGTGTGTGTGTGTGTGCTGTCATTTAAAAAAAAACTACTCGAATTTTTGTGAAACAGTATTCTGTTTGCAAGTAATGAAGTACATGCATTCTGCATTTTTCTTTTTTTTTTTTTTTTTTACATGGGCTGTGTCGAATAGATAAGAAATCCCGAAGAAAACGGAAGGGAGCTTGCGTTACGGGACTTTATCGAAAGGGCTCTGTCCATTTACATTGGAGGGACCCGCAGTCACACGGCTAGAGTGTTGGCCTTGGGAGCTAACAGTTCGAACTACTTGTAGGATCTGATTTGTACGGCTTGAGAGCCCTCTGTTCATCCAGCAGTAAATGAGTAGCTTTCGTTCCAAGGAGGGCTTTCGGGGAACGTTCAATCTTCAATCTTCAAATTTGTAGGTCAGCCGTCATTGTTGACTATTATTGACCTGTGTGCACAGAGGCGTAAGATGAAATAAACGAAGATCTAATAGGGACAACGAAAAGATAGCTAAAGAGATGTAAAGTCGCCTTAGTACCCCAACCGCATACCCCTGAGTTCAGCTCCGGGGCAGCGTGTTGCGGCAGGCAAAAAAAAAAAAAAAGTGGAGGGGAGGGGGGGGGGGGGACTCAACTAGCCTAATTAGCATCTGGGGAGGCTTACCCGGTAATCGTGGCGACCCCCAGGTCATGACCTGGACCGGCACAACCCTGCCCTTCATTTACCGTTCGGCTCGTTGAGATAGGGATCTAGGCTGGGATTTTGTTCAGCTCCCTCTTGAATGATACCAAGGAGGGAGCCTCTGCTGCTGTTGCAGGCAGGGAGTTCCAGGCTGGGATGGTTGATGGGGAAAAGCTGTACTTGTATGGGTCAGCGGAAGTGCCGAGATGAGCAAATTTGTGGTTGTGGTTTGATCTAGTTTTGGCAGGTCCTTTCTTGAGGAATTTGTCAGGGGGTATGTCCACAGCGCCATTGACGATCTTGTACATGAAGCTTAGCCTCTGACTGTTTCTTCGTGCTTCAAGGGGTTCCTATTCCAGATCTTGCAGCATGGCTGTTACGCTGCTGGTCCAATCATATTTGTTGTATATATATCGGGCTGCTCTTCTTTGCACCATTTCGATCTTTTTCTTCTGGCCTGCTTTGTACGGACTCCACACTGATGAGCAATACTCCAGGTGAGGGCGTACCAGTGTTAGGTAAGCACTGGTTTTGGTGGCTTTATTGGAGATCTTCAGGTTTCTTTTCAGGAAGCCTACCATGCTGTTGGCCTTGTTAGTGACTCTTGTAACGTGATCTTTCCAGTTGAGGTCACTTCTTATGTCGACGCCAAGGTATTTCGAGCTGTCGACATGGTCCAGGGTATGTCCTTTAAGTTTGTAGTTGAAGTTGATTGGGTTTCTTGATGTTGAGCAGGTAAGGACATTACTTTTTCGGGGTGAAATTCCATCCCCCACCGTTGTTCCCAATCATTCAGTAAGTTGAAATCTTGTTGGAGCGCCTTGCAGTCTTGGCTGGTCTTAATGGTGGAATAGACTGTGCAGTCATCAGCGAATAGTCTGATGTTGGCCTTGATGTTCTGAGGCATGTCGTTGATGAAGATCAGAAATGGGATCGGCCCTAGAACTGTCTCCTGTGGGACTCCGCTGATGACAGGTGCTGGCTCTGATCTTTCATTGTCGACTACGACAGTCTGCGAGCGGTCAGAAAGAAAGGCCTTGATCCAGTCCAACGTCGATCCTCGTATACCATAATGGTCCAGCTTACGGAGGAGGCGTTTGTGAGGGACCTTGTCAAAGGCCTTGGAGAAGTCCAGAATGAACATATCTGTCTGTCGTTTACTATCTTGATTCTTGGCGACGTCGTGGAATAGTGTCAGCAGTTGGGTTTCACAACTCCTTCTGGCTCTGAACCCATGTTGGGAATCTACAAGTATGTCGTGTTGGTTCAGATGGCGCATGATGTTGCTTGCTATGATGTGTTATTGCATCTTACAACAGATACTGGTGAGGGAGACCGGTCTGTAGTTGGCAGCTGAATTTCAGTTACCCTTTTTGAACACTGCCGTCACGTTCGCCCTTTTCCAGTCATCTGGGACACATCCATCTGCCAGGGACTTTGTAAAGAGTGTAAAAGCAAGGGCGCGATCTCGTTTGCACATTCTTTCAGCACCATTGCTGGGATTTCATCTGGTCCCGCCGCTTTATGTGGATTGATGTTCTTCAGCAACTTGTGTACCCCTTCCTCATCGATTGTGATCTTTGGTCCATTGCAGGGGAGGGCGTTCCTGATGGAATTGGAATGTTGCTGTCGTTTTCTCTTGTGAAGACCGACTCGTATTGATGGTTTAGGATGTTGGCCTTATCTTTCGCGGATGCATGTAGTCTTCCATGAGCTCGTAAAGGAGACGCCCCTGTACTGTCGCGTCTTAAGGATTTTAAGGATAGCTCCAGAATCGTTTCTGATTGCTTTCCCTCAACTGCTCGTCGTCGCTTTCTGGAGAGTCTATGATGTTGTTGATGAATGTCCAGTAGGCATGTCGCTGCTCACGCTGTACTTTGCTCTTCATCTGTAGGTATTGTCGTCGTACTGAGGGGTCCGATGAAGTTTTGCTCCTCTTGAATTTCCCGGCCAGCTTCCTTTTCAAAGATCTGATGTGGGAATTGATCCACGGTTTGTGGGAAGGTCTGCCTCGAACAGTTTTCATAGGGATGTATTCTTTCATGAGGGAGTGGATTAGTGACTTGAACCTACTCCAGAGTTCGCCGACGCTCAGCGTGTTTGAATCCTGGATGAAAGAGTCTCGTTCATCAGTGAGTTTTTCCTTTATTTTATTAAATTCGGCTTTCCTGAAGTTGAATGCTTTCCTTGATGGACTTGTTTGTGTAAAGCGGCCGAAGTGATGACTCAATGAAGATGGCTTCATGATCAGACACCCCAGGTGCCACTCTTGCAGTGTTGAGTAAGGTGCTGTTGTTCGTCAGGAAAATGTCAGGGGCAGTAGCAGTGTCTTTGGTTATCCTGGTTGGTTTCGAGGATCATTTGTTCCAGGTGTGCATCAGCTGCTACTTGAAGAAGTTCTTTATAAATTTTGCCGTCTTGTGCGTACTTGGAAACCAACCCAGTACTCCAGTTGATGGCGTCTAGATTAAAGTCACCTCCAATGAAGATGTGAGCATCATTTGTTTCTGAAGGCACGTTCCCAAGTCGTGGAAGAGGCCGGCTTTGTTGTCAGTTTGAGATCTGTAGTAAGCACAGACATACAGCTTTTTGGCTCCTTTGATGGTGATTTCTACCCATATCATTTCTTTGTCAGTTTCTATTTGGAGCTTTTCAGGCTGGCTGCTTTGCAGCTTTGACGATACTAGTATGAATACTCCTCCATGTGGGTTTTCTGGTCTGTCACGCCTGTAGGCTACGAATTCAGGTGGAAAGATTTCGCTAGACTTGATGCTACTGTCCAGCCAGGTCTCCGTGCCTATTATGATGTCCGGGGAATACCAGTCTACAAGTCCTTCTATTAGATGTTTCTTCTTACGAGCCGATTGGAAGTTTGCAACCACTACTCTCAACGGTAGATCTTTTCTCGTGGTTCTTTGGGTGTTATTGGTGGATTTCTGAGACGAGGTGCTCGATAGTCTTCTCTGAGCAGAGTCTCTAGGGTACGTTCGGGTACACGGGAGAGAACGGAGGAGGCGAAAGGAAATCTTTATGTTGTATTCAATGTATTCAACCTGGTCACATCTATGCCTGAAGATTATTGTTTCACATTTGCTGAACAACTGTACATCTATTTTGTTATTTAGTTTGTCTCTATACAGCAACAAATTCTTTTTCGTTTTTGTGTTCTTTCCTTCTTCCTCTTCTTTCTTCCTTCCTTCCTTTCTTTCTTTTTCTCTGTCTGTCTGTTGTTTTCTTTGTATAAACAGCACATTATCAGAGTGAGTGTGCCAGTACACCACACATTAAAACAGAAACAAACCCAGACACCTTGTATCAAACGCCAAAACACTAAAATCAGCAAAAATGTGTCCATTTGTAAGAGTACATACAGACTATGCATGGTGTGTAAGAGACTGGTTGTAAAAAAAAAAAAATTAAAAAAAAAAAATAGAAGAAAAAGAAAAACAAGGAAGGAAAAGAAAAAAAAAGGAAAGAAAAAAACTAGTTATGGAAATTGTTTTTGTTTTTTTCCGCTTTTTGTTTTATTTTGGCGGATGAAGAGGACAATGTGAAGCACCAAAAAATGAAGAGGTGGATTTCGGCCTTAAGAGGAAAAAAAAAAGTCACCGCCTTAGGTGCTCCATTGATCCGACAACTGATGTAAAAAAAAAAAAAAAAAAAAAGAGTAGCTGATTCAGGTCAGGAACAAGGTGTAAACGGACCGGGAGGGGGATGGATGGCCTGCTCCTTCCATGATGCCATGCCTTGGACACGGTGAACCTCCAGTAGATTGCTGCCTGTATGGCCATTAGGCTGGGGGACTTTAACCTTTGACCGTTTCATTTTGGATATGAATGCCCAAACCAAGAGCGGTGTAAAGCTGATGATTGAACAGAGGAAATGTGCAACGGAGAAAGCAACACACGCGCGCGCACGCACACACACACACACACACACACACACACACACACACACACACACACCACGCACGCACGCACGCACGCACGCACGCACGCACGCACGCACGCACGCACGCACACACACACACGCGTACGCACGCACACACACACACACACACACACACACACACACACGTACCCACGCACGCACGCACGCACGCACACACGCATGCGCATATGCACGCACGCACGCACACGCGCGCGCGCTTACACACACACGCACACACATGCACGCACGCACGCACACACACACCACACACACACACACACACACACACACACACACACACACACACACACACACATCAATAAAGGCAGGTCTTTAGTATCAAGGAAAAAATAGATTATACTCCACAAAAAATGAAATATAACACTGACCACATGGATAATTGCTAGTTTGGTGGTGGAGAAATGGCGAGAAATTTTGCCATTTTTCTTGCAAACTTCATCATCATACTTTTTGTGCGTTTTTGTGCTCACAAAGCCTTCATATAAAAATGATTTGCAAAATGTGAAGTTGTAAATGTTTGCAGTGTTTGCAATATTTGTGTCTTATGCTGATTCTTTCTTTCTTTTATTTTGTTTCTGTACTGATGGATTGATTATCCATTTTCATTCATTTATTTATTTGACTACTTATTGTTCCACATCATCTCCCGTATCCCCAAGTGATTTAACACATGCCATCATTACGATCCCCCATATGCACCTACTCCTAGATTGTCATTCCTGGGCAGTCCACAGAGCCCAGTGATGTCAGGTCGTCATGAGACAACCCACCAGAGGGGACACTGCACTGCTGCCGAGTCATGTTAGTGGTTGTGTGCAGTGGTGCCTGTTCTGATCCGACGATATACGAATTGCACCGCCTGCTAGGTCAATTAATTTTTAAAGCTGTCTGTTATGCCTTTTACTTTTTGCCTGATATTCGCTTTTCCCTGTTTTTTCCTCCTTTTCCCTCCTGTCCCATGTGCAACTGAAAAAAAAAAGAAGGAAAGAAAGAAAGGAAAAGAAAAATCAGAAAGCTTTTCAAGCGTCAAAAAAAAAAAAAAAAAAAAAAAAAAATCTAATCAAAGCACGGCCAACAGTATTAACACAATGAAACGCTTTTGTGATTGTGAAACTTAAATGACGTCATTTACACTGAATTAGAAATGTACATGGTTTAGAGAAATGCTCTTTGTACCGCACTTGTCTGCCTCTTGAAGACTAAGTCTTTTTGATGGATCTACATTCTGAGCATCGCCTTCATGCTGACGTCATCATGTGTCCTTCAGAGCGAATGACCGATAGCATGTTAATCTCCCCTCTCCAGTCCTCATCATCACTGTCACCGTCGACCAAATCCAGCTGGAACTCTATTCAGCTGCCTCCGCCATTGCATTTTGAGATCTACGACACCGTCACTGTCAAAGTCTGTAGTGGAACCTGCAGCAAGCGACTAGAATTGTGAAGCATTAAACAAGCATTGGTGATGATGCCGGCTTTGTCTGGGTCCCCCAGCAGCCCTTTCACACAATTCCAAAGTTGTTTAGCGC
>CM065719.1:81261442-81266442 GCA_033310375.1 Conus canariensis | reverse complement strand
GTGGAGCGAACCGGAGGAATCAAGTTATTAGAGGACGAGAGAGACATAGTCTATTTTCTGTATTATCTGAGAGATATAGGCGAATCTTATCTACTCTTCTGCGCTGAAAAAAACACACGAAACTTTGCATAAGTGGTTCATGTGTTATTCCACTGTTGAGAGTAGATCCAGCAAGAGAAAGGAAGTTTAGAATTGAACATAGTCCTAGTGTTCTTTTTTTTGTGTTTTGGAGATTAGATTTGGAACCTATACACATTGTCTGTTTTATCATAAACAATGTTTCAATTCTGCATTCACCCAATCTGCAACCTTCGCTATGAATTTTTTAAATTTCATTTCATAACACGTGAAGACGAGGTTTCGGGGTTGAGCCGAACAATAGAACTGACAGTCAAGTTACAAAATACCATGGGATCACATCGCGCAGGTTCTACAGCTCAACAGCTAAATACAGAAATAAAAAGCAACAATTTGAGAAGAGGTCTCATGACACCATGCTAGCCTGCATTACACAGGTACCATCCTAACCTGCATTACACAGATACCATGCTAGCCTGCATCACGCGGACACCTTTCCTAGCCTGCATCACACACACACACACACACACACACACACACACACACCATCCTAGCCTGCACCACACACACACCACACACACACACCATCCTAGCCTGCATCACACACACCATCCTAGCCTGCATCACACACACACACACACACACACACACACACACACACACACACACACACACACACACACACACACACACCATCCTAGCCTGCATCACACACACACCATCCTAGCCTGCATCACACACACACACACACACACACACACACACACACACACACACACACACACACACACACACACACACACACACACCATCCTAGCCTGAAATACACACACACACACACCATCCTAGCCTGCATCACACACACAACCATCCTAGCCTGCATCACACACACACCATCCTAGCCTGCATCACACACACACACACACACACACACACACACACCCACACACACACACACACACACACACCACACACACACACACCACACACACACCATCCTAGCCTGAAATACACACACACACACCATCCTAGCCTGCATCACACACACACACACCATCCTAGCCTGCATCACACACACACCATCCTAGCCTGCATCACACACACACACACACACACACACACACACACACACACACACACACACACACACACACACACACACACACACACCAGCCTAACTTGCCCACCACCTAGAAAAAGAACCAAACACAGAAACTAAATGTAGTGAGAAGGGATCGAGGGCAGGGAGGAGGGAGTGCAGATAGGAGTGGGATTGCAGTTTGAATGAGATGCAAGAGTTGTTTTTGTTGTCCACCTTAGCTTTTTATCTATCTCAGCTCAGTGCTTATAGCTGACTAACTAAGTTGTTCCATTTAATAATAGTTCTTGTGTGTTGTTCTATTCTCAAGAAAACTCCCTTTTCAAATGCTTTGGAGACGTTGTTATACTACATAACGGTTCTTGGTTTTTTGAAAGAACGAAGTTTTTGTTGTAGGATTATGCAGGGTGATTAAGACTGAAAGTTTCTGTCATGAAAGTGCTAGAGGTCCAACAACACAACTTGGTGATGGTAAAAATATGCATTGGTACTGGTGTAAGCTGCCGGAACAGACATAGACCCCCACAGTCAGCACTGTTACTTTCCTCGTGAAGAACATGAATTTCATTTTCAACAAGACTGCATACATTTTTTTTTTTCAAATTGCATCGGTGTGGTCGTGTGTATTCCCGTTTTTCTCTGCAATCAGACATTCTTGACAATTCTTCATTACCGGCGTTTCTGGCCAGTTGGTCAAATCTACTTCCTCTGACACAAACAAGGCCAGAAACCCACGTGAGGACGTTCTGGATATCGTGACTGCTGACGACGATAGACAGTGATAAACTCAAGAATTGATAGAAAATGTATTGACTTATCTGCCTGAAGAATGAGCAGTGAATCAGAGATTCAGAAGCGAAGTGTGTGTGTGTGTGTGTGTGTGTGTGTGTGTGTGTGTGCGTGCGTGCGTGCGTGCGTGTGTGTGTGTGTGTGTGTGTGTGTGTGTGTGTGTGTGTGTGTGTGTGTGTGTGTGTGTGTGTGTGTGTGTGTTTTACTTCATCGTCTACCGCTTGCCAACTGCTTTTAAAACGCGACTTTCATGTTGGTGAAGAGTTTGTGCGTTTGTCTCTTCTCTCCTTCAGCCTTCACTTCTGTCTAGCTGCAGTGTAAACAGCAGGGTACAAAAAAGCAGATTTTCTAGAGTTCCCCTGTTATTAAAAATTCTTCCCTCAAGACTTACACAGTATCATCACGTAGTGACAGGTGGTAGCCATGTACCGAACCTCCAGGGTAAACTGAAAGGTTTCAGAGGAAATCGGCATTCAAACGTGCGAAATATTAATCAAATGGCGTGTGGGCCACACCCTGGTACCCATGGATCAGACTCTAAACCATCATGCAGATAGATTATAGCTCATTATCCTTGAATGACAATTAATTCAGCAAACGTAAAATACTAACGTAAACTCCTTACCTCTAAGGCTGCGCCACAGCTCCGGTGAGAAAACTTCGGGTCCACCGACATTACCGGTATACCTATCAACCATGACATTACCGGTATACCTGTCAACCATGCCCGAGTTCTAGTAAAATAGCCAGACTGATGCTATCCACCAGTCTTGATGGACAAGTCATCTATGAGGATGTTACTCGGAACAAGCCAGCCACCATCCAAAGATGACGATGATACTGGAGAAAAACCGAACAGAAAAAAAACCAAGTAGGAGGACCTCAACAGCCTTGAGGAGTAGATCTCCCAAAAGAAAAAAAAGAAAAAACAAACAAACAAACAAACAAACAAACAAAAAAACAGCCGAAGTATTAAGTGATGTGCCCGTACACACACGGAAGACACTCAACCTGTACCACAATAAGCTCCAATGATGGACATCTCCAGGCTTTTCATTAGACCTGACCTGGAAAAAAAAATCATGGGAAGATAATTCTGTCTTTCCGGTGCAACTAGAGTTACCTTTTCTCAGTTTAAAGGTTTAGATCATTACGAAATTGGTGCATTCATCATCTGGTGAACAAACTTCACATCAAACACAAGACATGTAAAGCCGAATCGATCAGTGATAGTAAGTGAAGTCGAACTGTTTATAACATTGTGTCTGCTTTGCCGGCGCACAATTACACACTCATGTTTTAGCATTTTTTCTTTCTCTGAACTGTTAAGCTGATTGACGGGGAGAAAAATAGACCTGTTCCGTGGGCAAAAAAAATCAGGAGAAGATAATGCATATCTTTTCACTGCAAACAGAGTTACCTTTTCTCAGTCCTTTGACCAAGCAAACAGATATAGACAGTCAAATATTTGATCTGAAGGTCATGCCAGTATAACGATCGGAATATTGACCGTCTGCATCACAGTCGCACCTTTTCATACCCAAGTTGTGGCATTTTCTTTCTCTGACTGAAGTGTGCTAACTGATAGACTAAATCGCTGGGGGCGTGCCCACCAGTCCCATTGGCCCTGTGAAAACGGTGGGTCACTCTTGCTCAACGGGAACAATAACAAGGGTTATCTTCCTTCCAGACTTCCAGTCATCGTTTATTGGCTCTGTGCCGTTGGGAAACCAGCCCGGATGGAAGAATGGCTGGCCCTGTTCTTCCAATGGACGGACCCAGCGGTACTGGTGGCTCCCCCTGCCCTGGTCGAGGGCCGTGGGTAAACCAGACGTGACAATGACAGATGATAAAAAGTCCACGCCATAGAGTGCTACAGTGGAATACACATGGATTGCACAGGAAGAAGAAGATACAAAGTCCACGCCATAGAGAGTGCTACAGCGGAATACACATGGACTGCACAGGAAGAAGCTGACCTTGCTGAAAGATCCTGCAGGCGGGAGGGGGCAGGGGGGGGGGGGGGGGGGCACTAACAAATCCAAAAGAATCGCCTCGTAGGAAACCTATGATTTACTGTAAGAAGTTACTAGAACCTACCGTATGTGCGGGAGGAGAGACACAAAATGGTGTCCTCATGTTGATCACCTACAACGTCCTGCCCAACACGTCAACGTGAAACTGACGGCAAACAGAAAGCACTGGGGAGGATATGAACATGCAGGAGAGAAGCAGAAGAGAGAAGGATTCTCTATGCGTTTTGTCTGCTATGCGGACAGTTGGTTCCGCACGTTATGAAGACTACCTGCCCAAGGTGACTTGCTTTGGTGACCTCAGCAGCCGCACCAGACCAAACGATCAATAGTAGTGTTGCCTTCCCTTTGGTTTCTAAGGTAAATGTAGAATTTCGAGTCTCATGTGACATCAGATGTATTTCGCAATAATGCCACCAGGATTACAATTTCCTTAATTTCCCTTGGCACTTGCATGTCCATGGCAGTGTTTCATTCAGGTTTAATATTGTAGAAGTTTCAGATTGACCCATGGCCATCCAGAATCCTAATTTCCATTTCTGCTTTGTTATGCTGGTTTGTGGGGGTTGTCAATAGCTTTTAAATCTGAACAACGTGAAAACCCATGTAACTGGTAAAGGTAATTTCTAGACTGACAATTTAAACTTTCAAAAACACAAAAAAAAATGGCCCATGTCTGTGTTGTCCGTTCTGCGTTTTTGTTTGACCATGCTTCGGTAAGCTGACCAGCTTATGGCTCGGAGACAAGCCGGTCACTTCTCTGACACAGAATTCTCCCATGTCCCAAAAAAGCCTCGGTATGAAAAAGCGAATGAATGAGCAAACACCGAAACGGAAACAGAATGGCTGACTTTTAAAGGGAAGAGTGTGTTTAGGCTCTCCGGACCCTTCGTGTGTCAAAGTCGGTTGTACATGTCTGCAAAGAGAGCTAAGAGTTCATGTCAACCAAACGTTTTTTTTTTTTTTTTTAACGTTTATAAGGTCAGTCATGCACGTCCTCT